>OU696581.1:0-27151 GCA_916048095.2 Sacculina carcini | reverse complement strand
AATGAAATTTGTTGATTCTGATAGGTGATTATCCATCACGATTTATTAATTTTATGACGATATTGTAATCGAATTCACCAGCAAACGTCGTGAAAATACAATGCATAAAGCAGCAGACTGCACGACTTATGCAAAATCACTCACACAATCTCACAGCGGCAGGATAACTTTTCTCAACGCTGGCTCTCGTCGAGTCAACATGGGTCGTCATATTTGTATTGTCTTATTTCATCAGTCGGAGTCAGAGTGCGCGATAGTTGCTGTGTCAGAGAAAGACATGACGCCGCATGTGTTTGTCTTAATTTAGCTCCGAATAAAGCACTAAGCGATTTCTAAACGATCTTCATCACACACACGAGCATATTAGCGCGTCAGTGTGCCAGCTTGAGCCCAACGAAATTCATGCTAATATGTTGATAAATTATACGGCGAAAGTACGTGGAAATATTTTCTGATATATTCGCTACGTGGTTTCAATTAAATTCTTCATATAAAGCATACAGGAAACTTGTAGCTGATGTGGTAATAAAATGTGCAACCTCCTGACACTGTAAAACAGTGGATATCTGTGTCTGTCATCGATACAGTGTTCATTTGTCGCTTTCACAATATGTCTTGTTATTTATCTTTTCACGAGTGTTTGCAATCGGAGTTTGACAAATAATGTCGCTAATGGGCATACTGTGAATAACGAGCCGTTTCAGCGTGTGTGACGGTAGATATGACGAGATATATTGGCGTGACGACTGACGAGCAGTGCAAATTCTGTTTCTCATTAACGCTAACTGCAGCATAATGAAACGACAGGCTGACTGGCACATTACTCAGCAATAGACTAGTCTACAACACGACGTTGTTGTTGCATTGCTGGATTCCGTGGTGTAGTGGTAGCACATCCGCCTCACAATCGGGAGGTCCGTGGTTCGAACTCCGCTGGAAGAAAGTTTCTTTGGGTGAATTGTTTAATCCAACATCCCCTGTCCAACCAGCAGAAAATGGCACCAGATATCAGTCATATATTGTGATATGCATTCTGGGGAGGTGACCCTCTCTAATACGTCTTCCGTCCTTGTGGCGTCGTAGCGTGGATAGGGTCGGCTCTGCGGTGGCAGCGAGCTGCACGGGGCACACCTGTGTGTGTTCATAAGCTTCGGCTTCTTCCCGTGTAGCAGCTGTCACTTAGGCCTTTAACCTTTAAGCTTTAACAACGCTAGGCAACATTTAACCTTTAACAACGCAACACAGTGCTTCTAAAAATCTAGCCTAGAAACTTGCCAACTGGGTAGTACACCACTGTCTAGTGATATTTTATAGACTCGATCGAGTCAAAAACCATATGCCGCTGAACAGAAGCTATGATTCTCAGCTTGGGAAGAGTGACCGGCTATGGTTTTAGGCTGTCAGAAGGCAGTATAACAAGACCTATACTGGTTGTGGAGTGAGATGATGAAGTTTTCACGGTGGCTGCTAATAATTAGATATAATGTGAATCCAGATATGGATGTGATCTATTAAAGCGAGACTGGTGAACAACACAATGTCTCTAATATGAATTTCTAAGGGCAAATTCTGCTGCTAACTCTAAATATCGCTCGTAAATGGAAACATTGTCTGAATCGCGAACACTTTTGAGTTTTCTAAGTGCAGTGATTCACTTGACCAACTGGGCCAATTTTGAATTTTAATGTCTGGTGAACGTAATTCCCGATCCTGGACAAACATCTACTCTTATTATGCCAGCATCGCCAAGATAAGACTCACAAAACATTTATTTCACAATGGTTTATCACCTGTTAGTATGTGTCATAATGAGATCGAACGGGCCATGTGAAGTTTTGCAAACAGCACAAGTAACGATATATTTCAATCACATTTCGATATCACATTTCATATCATTCTTCGTGATTATATGTGAAATATTTCACGCGTTTTCACAGGGTTAGTTAACAAAAAGTAACGTTGACTTTTAGTATAAAAGGAACGTTAGATGAGCGAAAATGGTGAGTTAATCAGATTGAACGATGAGTGTTCGCGATTCATTAACGATGTTGCCATAGAGTGTGCAGTTTTTTACATACAGACGAGTGGTGCCGTTCAATCAAGCCAAAGTTAACTACTGTGCGCAAAATCTAGTGGCTTTATTCATGAAAGGCATGGCCGCGCTAATGCATGCGCATTGACTAGAGAATGTTATTTATATAAATAATTGTGCAACCTTATCAACATGACCGTCACACCATACGCCTTTCATATGCAAAATTTTCACCTCATTATTCGCGCTGACTATTCAAATGAGTGCGAAATACCCGCCGATTAAACCAAAACAATGACATTAGTGAAGCTCAAAGTAAACTGTAGCTCAATGCCCGCAGTTTGCAGCGGCACAGTTCTATAGAACGACGTTGATTGCTTCCATCTGCATGATAGTCGCTCGGATAATTCAATCTTGTACAGAATAAGCTCAACTCGGACATGTGATAAATAACAAGATATTTAAGAGCGTTTTAAAGAAGCACAGGCTAAGTTTGATGGGGATATTGAACACGCCTTGCAAACCGCTGACTCGAAATCGGAATATTACTTTCATATCTATATTGCCACTGTTTTTGTGTGCATTTCAGCAAAACCTCCTTTTAAGCAGAGAAATGGGAGGCATTTTTGTGAGTTTTTCAGCTGGGAATGAAGTGTCATTCAGCGCTGGGCTGCGCTATTCAGCGCCTTCACTCACTTGCATGACACGCCCATAAACGAATATCAACGTTCATACACCCGCCGACACACACAAACACACACACACACACACACACACACACACACACACACACACACACACACACACACACACACACACACACTTTATGATTTGCATAGCTGCTCGCTAGTGTTGTGTGGCTGCACAGATCTTATTGATTGATGAATGCTGGTTGTATTCACAATGTATTCAGTTATCGAAGTAGCGTATTTATCAGACGATATATCAGCATTTTCAGTGCCAGAAACTATTTCGATTTGACTAATATATTTAGTTAAAGAGCTTTGAAGCAGCCTCCTTTATTTACACATGTATCGGCTAGGTAATTGCATAATGCAAACAGTGCAGGCAATACATGAGACCTGGAATTTCAGTTGAGGTTAAGTATATTTACACAAGGAAAGCATATGCAAATGTTGTGTTATCTCGCAGAGTCAAGTGTTAGTGCGTGTTGTGGCGTCATTGAATGCATATTACATTAAGAATAAACACATTAGTTCACTGGGTTCGCGTGCAAGGAAAAAGTATAGCACTCAGACGTGCGTGTATACATACATATATATATATATGTATATGCTTGTGTGTGTGTGTTGGCGTGTTGGCGTGTTTGTGGTGCATTTATGCCAGGAATATGGCCCAGGCTTGTTTACAATACTATCATAAATCATGCAATGGCTCCGTTATTGAACGCTGTCCTTATTTGTGTTTCTGCAGAGCAATGTTCATTTTTTACTTGCCCTGCTTCTCTATGAATAATGCAAACTAGCTCCTATAAGCGGTAATTAGTTCAATATTTTCAGACATCAATTAAAATTGAATAATGCGTTTGATGAAAAGTACATACACACACAGACACACACTGGCACACACACAGACATACAGACACACACACACGGACACACACACACACACATACACAGACATACAGTTACACACACACATACGCACACAATATACGTACGTATTCATAGAAATACTAACATAGCACCATTCTTATCATACTGCCACAATACACAATACATTACAACGATCAACAATTATATGCAAAATACAATTTCCCAAAGCTAATAAATGTTATTATAATATGGTAATCACTGCTAGAGGGATGAACTATTCTAGTCTCAAATGTGACGGTGTAAATCATACTGCTTGCTGGCAAGCCGGTGCAGAATGACAGCATCTTCTAGCGACCACGAGCAAGCGACCACGAGTGCTGGATACGCCGATGCTCCCACAAATATGAACATGCCGTCGTGGCTGATTTTCAATGAAGCCCACGAATGTCTTGAATGCTGCTAGGCCAGTGGTTCCCAACCTGGGGGTAAATTACCCCCTGGGGGTAATTTAGCAATTGTTCGGGGGTAATGTAGGGTTGACAGAAAAATGTTAAGAATTCTAAAATTTAAGAAAACATTGCGGTACCTTGTATTGGGATTAATATTAACTTAGCATATTATGTTTATTGTTTGCGTTGTGGGGATATTGTATTGCTCATATGGCGTGTTATATATAGTTGTGTGTGCACGCGTGCGTGTGTGTGTGAATGCTTACAGTAACATGTACAGTAACAAAGGGGTAATATGCTTAATATGGGATGCTAAATTGGGTAACAAGCTGAAAAAGGTTGGGAACCACTGTGCTAGGCAATAACATTCTGTTTCGGCATAGAACAAATGTTCATCGAGCGTTGTGTGGATTGGTTATGTGTGTGTGTGTGTGTGTGTGTGTGTGTGTGTGTGTGTGTGTGTGTGTGTGTGTGTGTGTGTGTGTGTGTTTGTGTGTGTGTGTTTGTGTGTGTGTGTGTGTGTGTGTGTGTGTGTGTGTGGGTGGGTGGTAGGCTGTCTGTTTTATTCGACTAGCGTAGGCTGTAAAACTGGAATGCTATGCTGGCCAAACTGTACTCCAGGGACGAGAGCCGACCAATTTCGACTAACTAGTCCATGTTCACACAGACACTGAGCTAAATTTACCTACTAATTGATGCCAATTGTGTGATGTGGTGAACTAAGGCGTGTGTTTTTTCACACACACAACTATATTTACAAGCACGCACTCAATTAATAACACTGTATGTATATGTGTATGCAGTGTGTTAACTTCTGTGTGTGTGTCAAGTTAGTGTGTGTGTTAGATCTTACTTTTTTCGTAATGAATCCAATAACCAAACTCAGAAAACTCAGCTTATCAGCTTGGGTAATTGATTTTCCAGATTTTCTTGTATTGTAAGAACATTGTCAATATTGTCATTGGTGTCAGCATTAATAGCATTCACAACATTCTGACATTTAGTGCTGATAAACGAATTATTGAATGAATGAGTGAGGTAATTAGTGAAATTTTAAACAAAATTTCATTTCTGAATCATTCTCAGAAACGGTTTGTATTTGTCATTGATTTCTGAAGCAATAAATCAAAGCAATATTGAAATTTTTGCTAAAAATTCAACATTATCCATGAAAACGTTAGATTTAATAGAAATTATTTGAATTTCATTCCTGCAGGCGAAATTCAGCAGATTACGCGCTTAATCACACAAAAATTGATACTTGAAACATTCACGATTACTCTGTGTGTACTCTAAATCACTAGCTTTTATGTCCACTAATAGCCACGGTCGACTACTGTGGACGCAGACATATTTGAAGTTGCCAGTTTACAAACCAGCAAATTCCGAAAAAATCGACCACTTACTCTTGCACGCGCTTTGTGTACGACTTTCATACGAAATACTTTCACGTTTTGCAATAGCTGCGTCATATGTGGGTTCATTTTGCTGGAAACCCAACATGCTCGTAAAGTAAGTTGGCACGTCAGAACTAGTGAAATTCATTGATGGCTTGCTTTCATGTCAAATGCTCATGCAAGTACTCCCTGAGGCCATCTTGAGCACCATATAGTTGTTTCTGGAAATTTGTCGAGCATGCTCTGTTGAAAGACACGGAATTTCCCGAAAGCTTTGTTCACTGGGTTTCGCTAGTCACGACCAAACGATCAAAGTGAACGGTAAATGCTGACACATTTATTTCAACAACTCAGCCGAAATTCTTATGAGGTTGAGCAGAGTAATAGCAAGGTTGTTCGCTTATTACGCGGTAATATAGTGCATGCAACATCATAATGAGCGAAAATTCACTGATAATATACCACCATTAATAAACTCTTATAAAAATGAATATTTGTTTAAGTATTGTAGAACCGAACAAGCAACAAAAGATGAAATAGAAGACATAGCAGCTCCGGTGCGCCCACTCATATTGACACGCACCCAACAACGCTCACACAACGACTCCAGCAACGTAATGTCAACACAGCACGCGTAGACACCACCATATATTCACCAGCATTCAAACACACGTTCATACACACGTCACACCTTCACTCGCATTCGCAAAAATCACCATAATCGTGAACAGAATTATTCTCCCTTTTCATCCGAAAGCCTAGATTGTGAGTGAAGTGTAAGACAGAAAATAAGCTTCACTATCAAGGGCCCCAAGTAAAGGCCGTCAAATGGGACATAATCAGTACCAGTACCAGAACCTCATACCACCGGATGTCACACAAGAACCGACTTCGGAACGATGACGTCATAGCCGGAGTACATATTAGCATATTAGCCTACACATGAAGCATGCACACAGGGCTGACACCTGGTATAATCAACTAATTGATCACACGACACCTGTCCATTGTAGAGCTCACTTACAAGTCACTGTACAGCACGAAAGTGTCGAGCCCGGTTCCCCAGATTCTATATTACTGCATACATGCAAACTAGCTTTTATTTATGAACTCATATTAATATAGTTTGTCGTTTTTTATTGACGTTAATTATCTGCATAAGTTCACAATGATATTCATATATATTTTGGCCAAAAATATTATTGGAAAAAGGAATTGTATTGCCTTTTTAGAGGAGTTGCTATAAAGTCACAATTATTACAACATATTATTATCTTGTAAATAATATCCCACTAGGGTTCTTGTCATATCCCATTTTCTACATTTTATGCATAGTTTTTCAGAGAGTAAATACTAGAGGTGTCAGTCAGTATCTACTGCGGAATAAGAGGAGCCAAATTCCGGAAATGCATACCTATGACATATTTAGTTAACAACATATTTTATATTGTATTGTACAGAAATACAAGCGTCAATACAATGCCAGAATTAAAATACAAGACAGAAGTGTATACATGCTGTTCCAGAAATGAGCAGATAAAAATCACCCAGGGAAAATGCCGCTATTACTCTGAATAAATTGTCCAATTAATGCTAGGTAATTTGGTCGATATAATTTACGTCCCAATATGTGCTTTATTGGCAATACTTGTGATTTTGTAATCGGTGACTGCTTAAATTTCTTGTTTTGATTGGAAAAATAGCATGTATTTTGTCGTTGTAATGTCATTTCAAGAAGACATCAATTGTGGCTGGCTATATACGCACGTGCATTGTTTGTTCGACAGGTGAAATGTTTTTGGCAGTCATCAATGTACTTGTGTTGATGTCAGTGTCCGGGCCACAAGGTCAGTTCAATTTCTACATTCAACACACAATATAACACGTGTCAAGCAGCCTAAATCATTGCGAGCTTGTAAAACTAGCGACAAGCCTCCACTGACACCGGTTCTTCGGTTAGACCGTGAACACTTACTGCGAACACTTACTGAGTTTCATTTGTGCTGATGTCTGGGTTTGCATTTCAAGCCACTAACATAATGAAAACTCAATCTGGAAGCTCTGCTACGCTCAAGCCAATCTTTTTCCCCATTAATTGTCGGTGAAAAAGAGGAGATGCACATCATAATTGATAGGCGAATCATAATCAATATCTTAGCATGCTGCATTTGTGATAACACTCAAATTGTGACCATATAATATGGACAAGTACTCATGCAACATAACTTATATTTCAGAAGACTTATCAAATCTCATAATTAAATAACTAGTGAGGTAAATATATTCCCACGCTTTAGGTGTTATTTCATATTTTTTAGAAATACCTCCAACGAATGCTGGCCTCATAACATTCTGGTCTCATAACATCTTGGAACAACACACTATTTGTCACACGACTAATGGAAGCGTAATAACTTGACTGCAATTAATCGCTTCGTCGAATGTTCTGCTTGACGAGACACGACTCAATATGTGTGCAGCATGGTGGACAGTGAGTGTAGGGGTGGAAGGCACATCAGCCGCACCCAGAATGTCCGCGGCGTCCCTGTCTAACTGGACCTGGCTACTCAACGTGACCGCCAGTGCAATGACCAATGTGACGTCACAGGTCGGCGACACCGTCTATCTGTCGTGCCCGTCCTCCAAGACCGACGAAAACCCGGTAAAATCACTCAGAAACATTTTTAAATCCAACACTGGGCCCAGATATTCTCATTTGGGGAAGTGACTCCGTCCTGACCAGAATGTAGCAGTTGGAACATCTTTTAATTACAATATTCTAGCACATGTGCTAGTATAAGTTGTACAAAAATTCAATTGCTTGAGAATACCGTACTTGAATTTAATTATATTTTTCATATTTTGGCTGTAGTTCTTGGTTATTTGGGAGGACAATTTCTAGGCTCGCCCATGCACACAGCCGATCAGAGGCGTATAAATATTGGTCTAAATTAGTTTGTTGTATTTATTTATTGCATGCAAGACTTTATTATAAGCAACTATTTTATGATAAACTATACAACGATGGCATTAGCTCAACTTACTCGAGAATATACAGCAAAATTGATCTGGAAAATAGGGGTCTCGGTTTTCATATTACAGGCAGTTCACATGATGCACTCCCCGCTTGATTTTTGTGAGACACATATATCAATTCAGGAGACCAATATAGAGTCAATAATTATGGGAAAATTGCGGATGAGTGAGAACAGTGATAATCCACGCACACATAAGATTAGCGAGATTAGCATGTAACATCGAGTGTTTCATTTTGACTTGATCCAGCAGAAGATCTCGTAAAACATACTAGACGTAAAATATGATTCACATGATTCAAATATGAAGATATATAGTGATTTCTTGCATGTATTCCTCGTGGATGCCATTGCAGCGAGCGGTTGCAGCTAGCGTTTGCAAATGCACAGTGGCGTGGAGAAGACGTAGAAAATTGGGCGTTTAATTGAGTATATCGTCGTGTATGGGCGTATTCCAGAAGCGTTTTTTGAGTGTGTTTGTGTAGCTTACCAATATTGTAATTGTAATAAACATTGGTTTTTCTATTAGTGTTTGTTTTTCACCTTCATTCTATACACTTTTGTCATTCAGTTGAGCCAATGCTAGAAACTTCCCTGCGATAATGTCACCGCATCATTTCTGCGAACTGTTCTTGCATAATTTTGCAGCAGCGGAGCGATCGCACACACACACTCACATGGACATACACACACACTGACATATACATACACACTCACATGCACACACACACAGACACACTCACTGACATACACATACAGGCACACGCACACACGCACACATACACACTGACATACACATACAGGCACACGCACACACGCACACATACACACTGACATACATGCACATACACACACTGGCATACACATACAGGCACACGCACACACACACACTCACATGCACATACATACATGCACACTCACATATACATACACACTGACATACATGCACATACACACACACACACACTGACATACACATACAAGCACACGCACACACACTCACATACACATACAAGCACACACTCATACGTGCAAACACATTCTCACTATATGAAATAATAAATGTAAATGTAAATGATATTGTTTCTATGTGTTCTTAACATTGATTCTAAACATCATGTCATTCAATTGAAAAATTGCTCGAAACTTCCCGGCGAGAGTACCACCCCATCATGTTTGCTAATTGTACTTGAGAAATATCGCAAGAGTGACACATACACACACATCAAAATGGGATGAGTAGAAACGGGTATATTTGACGCTTGCATTCTACTGCATTATGTGTGTGTGATCGTTCATGAGTGTGTATGTTTGTGCGTGTTTGTGCATTTGTGGGTGATTGTGTACGCGTAAATCAAAGTAAAATTTATGTTGTTAGACTGTAAGAACGCACACACACATACTATAATTGACAACGAGGTTACGAGACGCACGCTGATACATAATGTTTGCACATTGTATGATAGGTGTGGATACGGAGGAAGGACTATTACATATTGAGCGGGGGCACGACCGTGTACATTGGAGACGCACGAATGCAGGTACTGCATCGTCCACTCACAAACGACTGGACTCTGAAAATCAAATTCGTTTCGACCGACGACCAAGGTGTCTATGAGTGCCAGGTGAACCAGCACACACACATCAACCATATTTGGAGTAGATTATGGCTCGGTATAATTTTCTACATATGCTTTTTGGGAACTTTTATTATGGTTGCGAATTCAAGTCTTCGAATAATTAACGCACGAAGGAGTATTTTTGTGATAGAAAAATGCGTTGAAAATATTTGTAAAAATACGCGACATACTACTGAATAAGTTAATGAAGTTGATATATAGCGCTTTCTTTGCTGAATTAATGTGTAGCATGTGATGTTTTTATGCGCGATTGTTGTGGTTCGTTGTGCGACTGCAGTCACTTCTCGACAGCCAATCCGTCACTCGTTCCACTCACGCGCTAATTCCTCTCGGACCTGTCTCCTTATCAAGTTACCACCACGGTTTTCCCTAGATTGATGTACGGGCGGGTGTGCTTGTGTGTGCTTGTGTGTGCTTGTTCAGCTGGGCACTCTCTGGCGAATATACTTGTGATTGCAGTCTCTTAATGTTGATTTGCTCTGACGTCATCAAGTGCACGATAAAAGAGGATATTGACAATTGTGATTGGCCTAGACAATATTAATACAGCGCTGAACTAATTTTAGCTTATTTCTATTTTTATTTACAATTTAGTAATCCCATATAAATTCTGCTCAGCTTTAGCCGGGCTTTGGCTTGTTCTTTGCAATGTTTGCATTTGCATAACATTTGCATTTCTTGTCTGCTAATATACTGTTTGTATATATTTCTGGCTAATTTGCGTAATTTTGTGTTATTGTTCGTTTTTAGACAATGCACTTCATCCATATTAATATTTGTTATATAGTTAATTGGATAGATCATTAATAAGAAAGTTTTACCTTAAGATTTCCTACTTTGCCTCCCACCATCTTCTGAATGGTTCGGTCGTTTCACGCCTCTTGCTGAGCCATGGCATACAAGTCAGCGAGAAATACAACTAATCTTTGTGAAACATTTCAGACAAATGTCCAGCTTAATGTAAAGGCAAATATTTGCTTTCTATAACCGTGGAGGAGATCAGAATAACTCCACCACATTTTTTGTATTTGTATTTTTTGGTATTTATATTTCGAAACGACACAGTAAATATATAATAAGTGACGACACAGTAAACATACAATAAGTAAACATATAATGTGTGGGTCTGAGAAGGCGATTGTTTGGTTGTCTTATTGCCAGTGACTAAACCGGCTTCACCACTGGTTCCGACTGGTGAACCGGTGAAGAAATATGGCATGACAGTGCGTTACAAAAGTTGCAATTCTGGGCAATTATGTTAGTGTGTGCTAATATGTTGAAATGTATATGTAAGTATGTGAGACTTGGGCTGAAAAATGGTGTTTTGCTATAATTTTTCCAATTGCAATTCCATCGATTTCAGTCAATTGAAGGGCAATTCAAATGTGTGATATGAATATGATAATTAATCTAACACTCAATAGTTTTTTAATATTTAGCATCACCGAAACGCATTGCAACACTGCACTGTGCTTTGTTGCAAACAGCTACAAACTTGCACGCACACACATGTGAACCCAGACAGACATTCAACATTCAAATTCTGCTTCTCGCCACAATTGTTTTGACGGCATTTGCCGCTGCCTCGAACAAGCCACTTTTTACTGCTGGTGTCTGTCCCTCTGCCGGCACGCCAGTGTGTGTGTGTGTGTGTGTGTGTGTGTGTGTGTGTGTGTGTGTGTGTATGTGTGTGTGTGTGTGTGTGTGTGTGTGTGTGTCAACTTTTTGACGGCTCGGTCAGACGATGCGCACACGAACCTAATTTGCTGGTTGTTGTGAGTGTGACAGCCACAAACTAGCGCTGTCACCAGCCACACTGGCAGCGACTGTGGTGGCGACTGTGGTGGCAAGTGTGGTGGCGACTGTGGTGGCGACTGTGGTAGCGACTGTGGTGGCGACTGTGGTGGCAAGTGTGGTGGCGACTGTGGTGGCAAGTGTGGTGGCGAGTGTGGTGGCAAGTGTGGTGGTAAGTGTGGTGGCGAGTGTGGTGGCGACTGTGGTGGCGACTGTGGTGGCAAGTGTGGTGGCGACTGTGGTGGCGACTGTGGTGGTGACTGTGGTAGCAAGTGTGATGGCAAGTGTGGTGGCGACTGTGGTGGCGACTGTGGTGGTGACTGTGGTAGCAAGTGTGATGGCAAGTGTGGTGGTGACTGTTGTGGCAAGTGTGGTGGCAAGTGTGGTAGCAAGTGTGGTGGCAAGTGTGGTGGTGACTATGGTGGCAAGTGTGGTGGCGAGTATAGCGATATCTGTATTTTAAGCATAGCATGTGAACGCATAGCATGTGAGTTTTGCGCGAACATTGACTTAAAATTGTCATTTCACGCACATACACACACACACACACACACACACACACACACACACACACACACACACACACACACACACACACACACACACACACACACACACACACACACACACACACACACACACACACAAGTGTTCATCTCGCAAACAAAACTTTGCCAGTTTGTGGTTTGTGGTCGCAATTTATAAACACATAAATCATGTGTGAGTGGCATGCATTGTGGCATGCATTGTGTTATGCAGCGTTAGTTTGTCACGCGAACTTGCAGTAAAAATTGTCCACATTTCTCTGAATACAACACACAACCACAGTACGGTAGAGTTGCGTATTCGCGTTGAATTATTTCCAACAACACAATGCAGCTGCCGCAGAGAAAACATGGAGATAGAGGGGCGAGACTGCAAAACTGTTCATGACTTGCATTGTACAGGGCTTTTAGTCTTAGCTGCTTGTTCATATATGAGGGAAGTATTCACATCATCTATTGCAAATATATTACATTTCACTATGACAATTTGCCACATTATATTACTCAGTGTTAATAATAAATGTGCACGTCATTTATACAGGTGCAGTTGCGTGATGTTCAGAGTATCTTGTCCTCTGTGTGTGTCCCCGAGAACAGCGAGTTTTTATGGTTGAGCAATATATTTCCAGTTTTTCGTATATATGTGTTGTAAGAATTCGTGAAAAACATTTTGGTGACAAAGAGCCGAATAATTCTACAATCAAAATATTAATAGCCGTTTCCGGAAAACAGGATGCGTATTTTTGCATTAACAAAACCGGTAGACGAAAAGTTCTGAATGATGCCAAACTTAAAGATGAAATTAAAGATGCACTGCAGCGTTTTTGTGTGGAAAAGTTTGAGGCGACTTTCAGCGAAATCTCAGATTTCTTGTGCGTGCTTAGAAAAGCATGAAAAAGTTTTACGGATCAAAGTTGAATAATTTAAATATGGATTTTTACACGAGCTTTTCGACCAGCCTATCATCTCTACGGAGCTGTGGCGGCACGACAATCTCATCAATCATCATCAGAGTTTTCTTGTGGAGTTAGCGTGAAAAAATCTATCTAAATACTATTTAGTAAATAGACTGCACATTCTAGATGAGCCAAACATGAATATTACACAGTAGGTTAACAACATTAGTGCAATGACGCTTCTCAGAGAGCTTCAAATATGGTAAAATATGGTAAAATATGGTAAAATATGGTAAAATATGGTAAAATATGGTAAAATATGGTAAAATATGATAAAATATGGTAAAATATGGTAAAATATGGTAAAATATGGTAAAATATGGTAAAATATGTTAAAATATGGTAAAATATGGTAAAATATGGTAAAATATGGTAAAGAGATTTCTGGCATGTGTTGATGAAAATGGTGGTCATTTCATGCATATTTTTTATAATTTACATTAATTCATACCTATTGAATAGCTATTTAAATGCAATAGTTATTGCCTAGCCAATATATTCAAAATTTGACTTGATATATGATTGTGATATGTTCGACCTTTCTATCATCTTGCAACTACCAATTAATGCAGGGCAACTCATAATTGGCTAAGATATTAATTACACTGAAAAAACAAAAGTCGGGCAAATAAAAGAATGACGAGTGAGGAAATATTTGAAACTGCATTGTGAATATTTAATTAACTATGCCATATAGTGCTAATTAACGCTAGCCTGGCTTCTATATTTGGTGTGATGCATACTTGTCTATTTTATGTTTGCTCCATTCACTCCGAAACTCTGCCACTTCAACTATAGCTGTTCTCCTCTGCTCTCTGCACGATCATATTTGCTCGCATGCATTCGCTACTAGCACCGAGGGAAATTTTGCACACTGCCAAACCACAATGAGTGTGTTTGCTCCTAATACGCGCGCTCAACGGCAAATCGATCATGATAAAATCTACACGTGCGTGCGTGCGTGCGTGCGTGCGTGCCTGCGTGGCAAGTAACTTTCAATGGGCACCAGTGTGATGTTGTGTGACATCCTACGCCTCGAGTGTCACGTTCACTCACACTCAAACACGCACTACAACACACAAGTTAATTACGCACTAAACTGCGATGGCTGCGTGTAATTCGTTTTGACAGGACAATGTCGGTCATTTTGGTCGTGCCCGAACAAGCCTGGCTGGTCGTTCCTGGCATGCGTAAAACAAGGCCACTCTGGTCCACTATTCGACAGGAAATAATTCAAGCGCATACTCACGCTTATTTGCGAGCTATAATATATTATCATTACGCCCGTTGGTCTAAATAATGTGATCACCTGTTATCTTACAGACTGCCTGAATACCTGGAGAATGATAATGGGCGATCGGAGAACTCAAAAATCAAACTCAATTTGCATAACTCAAAAACTCAACACAACGAACTTTTGTATTATATATAGAATGCATTAATTATGAATTTGTAGTATAATTTAAGCTTAAGCTGGTTAGAAAAATGCGTATGTACACTTTAATTAAGCATTATGATTGAATAAATTTGTTTGATTCTTGTGTCTTTCTTTGAGATTTCATGTTCCTGATTAAACTTATATTACTCGAGCTCTCCCTGAATCTTTTGGGTGCCTCCTGCACATGGGGTCACCACACGGTGGAATAGTGCTTGCACTCTTCCCATGCCACTAAACTTGTCTTAACGTAATAATGCTAACATAATTATTAATATATTAGGTATGTTCTCTGTGTTCAATCTCATCTCTTTATAGCGGTGATGTGTATGTGGACGGATGTAGCGATGTTATCTATGTGAATCAATGTAGCAGACGTGTTTATATGAACGCATGATACACACAGCATAGCACAATTGTGAATAAATTGTCAATATCGCCATACGCCTGGCACTCTCCCAGCATTGATGTTTGTCAGACACGCATGTAGACCGCTTTTCTCTGTCTGTCCATCCACATAAAAGAGCTGCAGCGATGTTTGGATAGGCAAAACATACACACACACACATACTAGTGTGCTACATTGACGGTGTACTCAGCACCACCACCACATGCGCACAATGTACTTCGCTCGTGTTCAATACCATCATCAGAGGCATCAGAGGCATCAGAGGTGTGTGTATGGTGTGACACACACTTACACGCACGATCACAGGCTGCATTTCGCAATTACTGCCCTAATACTTATACATACTGCCTGGCGGTACTTGTGTGCATGCTTGAATTGCTTACTACTGCTACTGCCTATTGCAAACTAACCAATAAGCAAGCACACACAAGTATTAATATTTAATTCAATCAATGAAATGAACATTCAATTGTACAATAAATGCATTCAATATTGAGACAATATAAAGTGAATTGAACAGTCGTTCACCACATTCATAACTTCACAAAAAGTGAGCTGGTGGAAGAGCATACCAGCAGATTAAATTAACCGATTAAATATACGGACTTAACAGACCAGATTGGTCGAATAATTGCTGGAGTAAAATGAACAATAACAAACTGCCTCAAATCACGATATTATTCACATTATATTCTCATTAATATAGTATATATTGAAAAAATAATAAGTTAAATATTTTTGATGTTCAAAAGATATCGGAGAAAATCATCATTCGTTTAATTGCATTATTTTACTAAGCAATATATTGAATTGTAATATTTATACTAGCTGTATCAGGTTTTCCGCTTATGAGTGTAGCACATTGTTCGAGACAGAACTCGCATGAACACTCAATGTGTGTGTGTGTGTGTGTGTGTGTGTGTGTGTGTGTGTGTGTGTGTGTTGGATTTGATGTGAAGATTACCACGAACGAAAGTTATCGTTCAGTGTTCGTGCGTCTTCAAGTGTTACAGCCAGTGGCGACAATAGTCAACGGTGTCGACTATTTTGTACAGCGCGGCACCACCATCCGCCTCGTGTGTGTCATCGAGGGGGTGCGTACTCTAAGCTAGTTTTTTCGGCCGTGTGTTTTTGTGAAGTGACTGCATGCAAGCTGGCATGAAGGCGCGCATGTGAAATGTGCTGTTCATTCTATTCGCCCATGTTGTGCGCTGTTGAATTACCCGTATATGACAAAAATAGTTTATACAAAGATATTAGGATTGAGTACCATAAAATATATATTGTTTGTTCTCCGCAGAATATTAAGAATATTAAGTGCTTCAAATATTTTACAGTTTACTAATTCCAAAACGTAGTTGAACAGTTGGATTATGCTAATAAGAATAAAAAAGTCGATGTGAGATGATCACTTAATCACCAATTATCATGTTATATTACTTTTAAATTTTGTGCTTATGGAATGATGGTGGGCGGCAGCATTTTGTCGGTTAAACTGACAACTAAATCACAGTTTTATTGAATATAGAAATACTAACACGTCGGCGTATGCATCCAACAACTCATCTTTAAGATGAGTCCGCCTCGTAGTCGAGTGACTAAAACGCACGCTCTGTGCACGAGATATCCAGGGTTCGATTCCCTGACGAGGTGAAACGGTTGGGTTCGTTTCTCAAAGGGATAGCCCAATTGTCGCAATGCGGGTTTCGTGTGCAGTCTTCTGTGCTGGCGGTGACTGCAAAACCCGTGCGGCGGCCGGACCTGCGGTGTGCCAGCCGGGGCCGTGAGGCTTTGCCCATGCATAAATTCACACGAACATTAGCCTTTCCATTGCTGTGTTTAAATGCGTAAATTGATAAATTTCAATTATCTTTAAGATCAACAATCGCGGATGACGAAATTCCCAGTACCTAACATCAAGAGGTATCAGTATCACGAGGTTCATCACGAGGTTATTACATCACGAGTTTCTTGTATCATGACTGCACATGTAGTCGACAAAACGATATTACAATTGTGCATTCAAATTTTCACAAAAATAACGCAGCCATTCAGTCAAAAATACAGCTTATTGTATAAAAGTGTGGGAAAATATACCTTCAAAAAGTCTGTGAACTTCCATACTAAATTGTGTACAAATGAGTTTCAAAGGGTTTTCCGAATATAGAGTCACGTAGTAGCGAAAACTCGTGCCTCAAAACTAAGCGATGTGGACTCTTGGCGATAAAGATGAGATTGAAGAACACTTGTAAACTTGAAGAACACTTCCAGAACTGAAGAACACTTTCAAACTTGAAGAACGCTAGCAACACTTGAAATCACTTGCACATGGCCACAACGGACCACAATGCTTGTATGCTTGACCGCAGCTCTTAACACCAGCTTGATAGTGTGTCCATCTTCACTTGACCTGACTCACTCGCTCTCACTCGTCACTCAATTACTGGCTGACAATGGAATGACGTCATCGTGACGTCATTCGAGAGCGACCATTTCGCCGAACGCCACCTAGATACCTAGTAGTCTAGGTGGCATTGTTTCGCCTCAAGCGAAGCAGCCACACACCAATTTCTCATTAATTTGACAATTAATATATATATAATTTTCGCGACTAAATAATTAAAAGTCAGCATATCTGTGCTCTGAACGAAATGTTTCACTTCAGAATATCTGAATCAGGTGCCGAATTGCATCTCGATCATTTCAATGGACCAGACCGATGTGTCGTACATTTTACTGATCAGATGTTGAAAATCAGAAAACCGTGACTGCCGTTTCTTGACGTCAAGTTTGACAGAACACGGAATGACTTGTGATACTCCAATAACTTCTTGAGCTATTAACGCTTCTCTCAGAAGGACTTTCTGGTTTTTTATTTTATTTCTGGTGCGACAGTCTGGCTCCAATTTGGATCAAAATTTCCTATTCCAAGCACAACAGTTGTCCCGCACTTGTCAAATGTGAGCGAGAGGTGTCAGTGAATCAGCCACATTAATCCCAGTAGTTCGCGTGTGCGATCAAGTAGTCGGATAGACATACTGACAAAAGACAATGTTTGCTGGATCTTACTCAACCACTCATGTGCATGCCACGGTTTGACAATCACATGTTTTCAAATGTTTTGTACTCTAATTTTCACAAAAAATGGATTCCCAGTTTTATAAACCCTGGAATTCCCTTGCTGCTAATCCTTGATTGGAAAAATTTCAGTATTTTATTCTTATTGTCGGCCTTTTATTTGGATCTAATGTTGTATTTTCTTGAAGTTGATTAGTTAACGCTCAGAAATAAAAAAATGGCACATAACAACGATTGTTGGTGTTTCTTAGAATGTCCTAAATTTCTTGTGAATTTCTTGTGTCTAAAATTCTTGTGAATTTTCGAATGAAGATAAACAAACAACATGTTGGCGAGTAGTTCACGCAGCTCGGTTCATATAGCTGTTTTGTGTAAATTGTTACGTGCTGTCGCTTATATTGTGGCAAATTTTGCCTCTAGAATTGGTGTGGGCTACTCGCCTGGATGTTTGAGGCGGTAATCCCAATATGAAGCCACGTAGTAGCGACCACTTGCCTCCAAACTAGGCTAACCAGACTCTTCAATCAATCAATCAATCATCAAATATCTCTTGGAGATAATAATGAGTAATGTGGAGTAATAATAAGTAATGTGGATGAAACAAGTAATGTTTGGGTAAATTAGTTCCCACACTATGGTGAACTGCACGCTGTGGCTTGATTAAGCCACGACAAAGAACAAAAGCATAACAGCCAAAGTGATAATACAATATATTAGTGAAATACCTCGTTTCACCATTACAAACTTTGATCAAATACGCTATTATGAGTTTTGTGTTAATTCTCAAAAAGTAAATATACTATGATTATATAACTAATTCAATTTAATAAATCAATAATTAAGTATAAATTATTCAATATTTGATAAGAAATATAAATTAAATATAATGAATTAGCAATTATTAACAAATATTGATTAATAATCAGGAATCTGTATAACCTGTCCTTTTTATTGTTTTAGTCTTCACTAACAGGCACTATTGATAAAACAAGTGTTGACACTTGATATCAACCTAATAATTTGACACAAATCATATGCATTCAACTGGAGAATCAAATCAGTTGTTTGTTTCTAGGCAGTCGGTGAAGGTCGCTCACAGCTCATGTTCTGGTCAATTTTGCCTGGCCAACTTGGTACAGTTTTGTGAAAACCATGCCAAATTAAGAACTTCCACGAAGACGGCCGTAACTTTGTCGTCACAATGAAACTGGGTCTGATTATATAACTTTGGCAACGAACAAGTATTTGGTTCATCTTGACAGCGAGTTCTATATTTCCCACGGCAGGGAACCAAACCACCTGATTTCGTGTTCTGGTTCCACGGCGAGAGGATGATCAATTTTGACCATGAGCGCGGAGGAATCACCGTGCTCACGGAGACATTCTCGACGCCCGCCGACACCACCACCGCCGCTGCTGTGAGGGAAGCGCGTGCTGTCCCGCACCGCACCGTCAGCCGGCTGACAATCAGCGACGCCGGCGCAGATGACTCCGGTAACTACAGCTGCAAATCGTCCAACGCCAACGCCAGCTTTGTGCACGTCTACGTATCGCTCGGTCAGCACATATCCACTACCCGCCCTGCGCTCTCTCTCTCTCTTTCAGCACACAAGTGTGTGTTTTTGTGTGTTACTAGCTTCAGGCTGTTCACATTATCATGTGCGTGCTCATGCACGGAACACAAACATACAATTATTCTTGTTTGACTGACTCATTTGCCACTCTCACACCCACTCCTGCACACGACGATGCATATAAACATGTGACACCAGTAAGCGCACATAATACACACAGAATATCAGAGTTTTGAATGGGCATTCAACGTAGACAATTAGGAATCCCGCATACATTTTATCTTTGTGTAATTAAGACTTTTTACAAAGTGCTTTCCTGGGACGCATTGCAGGAAATTCAACATTTGTCACCAGTTTGTCATCCAACACAAAGAGTCACTGATTAAGCCGGATTGAGCAAAATGACGGATATTGTGCAGCTCATGATATTAGTGTGATTATCGATTGAGCATAACATAATGCAAAGATGGACTGCAAAAACAAAGACTCTTTGCCAATACCATTTATATTCCGCTCAATACAGCATCAGTCGCCTATATAACCCAGCTAACATCCGTGATTAAGTGAACAGACGATGTCATACAGACACGAAGCTGACACCGTGTTCAAGGTGTGTACAGTACATACATACATACTCTTCAAATTAACAACACAAATGCTACAGTAATATTAAGAACAATATAAATAACATACAATAACAATGTTAATAACAACAGTAAAAACAGTGAGAATAACAACTATACAGTGGCGGCGCCAGGATTTTTCCGATGGGGAGGTTGAGGGGCGCTAAGGAAAAAGTTGTGGGGGCTAAGGAAAAAGTTGAGGGGGCTTGGCGAAGCATGAAGAGCTACACTCGAACGCTGACTACATAATATTTTAATAATGGACTGGGACACACTGATGGAGTCCTCGAACTTGAACCCAAATTACAGGACTTCGTTCATAGTGGTGAGAAATTTTAATGTCCATGATTATGATTTTTGGGAGGGCTTAGGGGGGCTTGGCATATTATTGGGGGGGCTTAATACCCCCAAGCTCCCCTTCGCGCCGCCACTGCAACTATATGAAAAAAAAAAAAACTTGAAACAGTGAGGACAGTGAGATCAACTATGATAATGCTGGAAGCAGCCGCGCGTGCATAAATATTACTCCACTTTCATAATATTAGCATAATTGATTTTATGCGCACGTGCCAAGGCTCATCTGACACCGACATTACATTTTATAATTATCCTTGTGAACAAGCCCGTACTTACAAAACTGTAAGATATGAAGTCACAACACACAATTCACACTAGCACAGTACATGTTATACAGAATATAGCAGTTTAGGCGTGATACATTGCACACCATTTGCATGGATGCAGAGCCGTCGCAAACGTCCCCCGTACCCCCCGGCCGGGGGGCCCCGAATGTTGAGGGGCCCCGTTGCTTCACGCATGACATTAAAATTAATCATATTTATTATCTATATCCTTTACCGTTTTGCTCAGATGTTTTCACCTGAGCTTGTATTATGTGATTATGTATAATAAATAAATTCATTATTTGGTGATATATTTTAATGGGGGCCCCAAGTGTTGCCTTCGGGATGGCAAGTGTTGCCTTCGGGGGGGGCAAGTGTTGCCTTCGGGGGGGGGGGGCAAGTGTTGCCTTCGGGGGGGGGGGGCATAAGTCCTCGCACCGGCTCTGCATGGATGTGCGTGTGTTTGTGATTAATCAGGAGATAACACGGCTGCAATTCAGCGTGTGGGCAACGGGGTGTCTCGCAGAGTGATTACATTGCTCAATATTATCTGTCTTCTATCGCTCGCTTCGATCAACTGCAACCAGTGAGCCATTCATGAGGTAACGCAATTGTGCACTTCTAGCTGAAAATCTGTCATTTGGTCATGCGGAATTTAGTAGCCATGTTTATCAGTACGTGCACTCTTTGTTGAAGAACCTCTAAATATTGTGCCGCGATAACCCTTGAAGCCGGTTTTTAAACATAAATTTAGCATTGTTCTTCAACTTTATAAGTACAAAATCATATTAGTTTCTGTTGTCATTGGATGTGTGCACAGATGCATTTATTACACTGTTTAGTTAGATAATGCCAATCTCTTATTTATTTGATTATAATATTCAATTTGTGCTCATTTACAGATGGAGTGACAGCCAGCAGTTCTTGACGCACAACAAAAAATCGCTCCGCATCTCGCGTTCAACATCCCCATTGACGTTCACACAGGATAGAAGTTGTCATAAGAGACGCTGGAAGGCTGAGTGGTTCTGTGTTTGCTAACAGACACGTCATTCGCTCAAGCTGCAATTCAGCATTGATAACATGTAATGGTGTTGATGCTCAGTAACATGTAATGGTGTTGATGCTCAGTAACATGTAATGGTATTGATGCTCAGTAACATGTAATGATGTTGATGCTCAGTTACATGTAATGGTGTTGATGCTCAGTAACATGTAATGGTGTTGATGCTCAGTAACATGTAATGGTGTTGATGCTCAGTAACATGTAATGATGTTGATGCTCAGTAACACGTAATGGTGTTGATCCTCAGTAACATGTAATGGTGTTGATGCTCAGTTACATGTAATGATGTTGATGCTCAGTAACATGTAATGATGTTGATGCTCAGTTACATGTAATGATGTTGATGCTCAGTAACATGTAATGGTGTTGATGCTCAGTAACATGTAATGGTGTTGATGCTCAGTAACATGTAATGGTGTTGATGCTCAGTAACATGTAATGGTGTTGATGCTCAGTTACATGTAATGGTGTTGATGCTCAGTAACATGTAATGGTGTTGATGCTCAGTAACATGTAATGATGTTGATGCTCAGTAACATGTAATGGTGTTGATGCTCAGTAACATGTAATGGTGTTGATGCTCAGTTACATGTAATGATGTTGATGCTCAGTTACATGTAATGATGTTGATGCTCAGTAACATGTAATGATGTTGATGCTCAGTTACATGTAATGGTGTTGATGCTCAGTTACATGTAATGGTGTTGATGCTCAGTAACATGTAATGGTGTTGATGCTCAGTAACATGTAATGGTGTTGATGCTCAGTAACATGTAATGGTGTTGATGCTCAGTAACAAGTAATGGTGTTGATGCTCAGTAACGTGTAATGGTGTTGATGCTCAGTAACATGTTATGGTGTTGATGCTCAGTAACATGTAATGGTGTTGATGCTCAGTAACATGTAATGGTGTTGATGCTCAGTAACATGTAATGGTGTTGATGCTCAGTAATATGTAATGGTGTTGATGCTCAGTAACATGTAATGGTGTTGATGCTCAGTAACATGTAATAGTGTTGATGCTCAGTAACATGTAATGGTGTTGATGCTCAGTAACATGTAATAGTGTTGATGCTCAGTAACATGTAATGGTGTTGATGCTCAGTTACATGTAATGGTGTTGATGCTCAGTAACATGTAATGGTGTTGATGCTCAGTAACATGTAATGATGTTGATGCTCAGTAACAAGTAATGGTGTTGATGCTCAGTAACATGTAATGGTGTTGATGCTCAGTTACATGTAATGGTGTTGATGCTCAGTAACATGTAATGGTGTTGATGCTCAGTAACATGTAATGGTGTTGATGCTCAGTAACATGTAATGGTGTTGATGCTCAGTAACATGTAATGGTGTTGATGCTCAGTAACGTGTAATGGTGTTGATGCTCAGTAACATGTAATGGTGTTGATGCTCAGTAACATGTAATGATGTTGATGCTCAGTAACATGTAATGGTGTTGATGCTCAGTAACATGTAATGGTGTTGATGCTCAGTTACATGTAATGATGTTGATGCTCAATTACATGTAATGATATTGATGCTCAGTAACATGTAATGATGTTGATGCTCAGTTACATGTAATGGTGTTGATGCTCAGTTACATGTAATGGTGTTGATGCTCAGTAACATGTAATGGTGTTGATGCTCAGTAACATGTAATGGTGTTGATGCTCAGTAACGTGTAATGGTGTTGATGCTCAGTAACATGTAATGATGTTGATGTTCAGTAACATGTAATGATGTTGATGCTCAGTAACATGTAATGGTGTTGATGCTCAGTAACATGTAATGATGTTGATGCTCAGTAACATGTAATGATGTTGATGTTCAGTAACATGTAATGATGTTGATGCTCAGTTACATGTAATGGTGTTGATGCTCAGTTACATGTAATGGTGTTGATGCTCAGTAACATGTAATGATGTTGATACTCAGTAACATGTAATGGTGTTGATGCTCAGTTACATGTAATGGTGTTGATGCTCAGTAACATGTAATGGTGTTGATGCTCAGTAACATGTAATGGTGTTGATGCTCAGTAATATGTAATGGTGTTGATGCTCAGTAACATGTAATGGTGTTGATGCTCAGTAACATGTAATGGTGTTGATGCTCAGTTACATGTAATGGTGTTGATGCTCAGTTACATGTAATGGTGTTGATGCTCAGTAACAAGTAATGGTGTTGATGCTCAGTTACATGTAATGGTGTTGATGCTCAGTAATATGTAATGGTGTTGATGCTCAGTTACATGTAATGGTGTTGATGCTCAGTAACATGTAATGATGTTGATGCTCAGTTACATGTAATGATGTTGATGCTCAGTTACATGTAATGGTGTTGATGCTCAGTTACATGTAATGGTGTTGATGCTCAGTAACGTGTAATGGTGTTGATGCTCAGCTGAATATAACAGCCAGCAAACATGATCTTCCTGTATATTTCAGCTTGCTATTCTCGCACTTCGACAAGCAACTTGACAAAATTGTGTTGGAGTATCGGTTGTGGGTCTTAAACACGATGTTGATTCAGTGCGAGGGGCATGCTTATTATTACTGATAATAATAATCCACATAATAAAACGTCATCACAGCGTGTATATGCATCATTGTAATAACATGTTTACGAGAGTAACAGCTGCTGTGATTTCTGTACTTGCGTGCGCTAGACTGATGTCACAACTTTAAGTAAACCAGAAGAGTTCATAATTCTATTAACAGTTGCATTGTTCATAGGATCACTCCAGTGAATAGTGGTGTAATGCAATGTATTGATGGAATACGCCTTGAGCAGAACTCTGATATCAAATCATTGACTGTTTGCACTCGGCGTGCTAACAATGTACAGACATTTCTTGCTGCATGTTTCTGCAAGCGACAGTGAAATTTCCAATGCTTCTCACCTACTGGTGACTATTCGCTGCTTGTATACACAAATATAACATATAATTGTATATGTTTGCTCACGCACAAAATCCATGAAAAATGATATTAATATTGCTGTACCTGAAAGTTAATTATTCGTTCATATTCTCAATACCGTCTGTTGTATAATTTGTTGCAATTAGTAGCATCTCTGAACACGTTGAGAAGCCATGAGAATCTGAAAACATTATATGACTGGTGGTCACCAATCGTTGTGGTTGACTGTGTGTGTGTGTGTGTGTGTGTGTGTGTGTTCAGTGCATGTGCTCCAATAAATTATGCCGCTGTTGAGTTGTGAGCAGGGCTTTGTGTCGAGGCTCGGGGAGAAGACAGTCATCATTCAAAGTTGGCTCAGTTGGTCAATTGAAATGGGCCACACACATACCTCAATGAAAATTATATTGCGTAAAATATAACTTCAATATTGCTTCTTTTCACATATTTATAATGTTTTACATTGTTCGTACATCGTTATTCTTTTCCTATACTGATTTTGATGATAATATACCCAATGAACTCAGCACAGCAGAATTCTCGGGGTATAATTGCATATTCATACCCCCGGTAAATTTGTCAGGGGGTATATACATACCTCCATAACCAAACGATCTACGCCCATGGTGTAAGCATATATATTATTATTCAGACCAAACTGACAATTCGAGTGGCGAAAATTAATTTGAGACATTTGGAGTAAATTGCATTAGCTCAAAAATGTGGGAAAAGGAAAATTTACCAATAACGTGATATAAGGCGCAGTAGCGGCGCCAGGATTTTTTCCGATGGGGAGCTGAGGGGGGCTGAGGAAAAAGTTGTGGGGACTTGGCTTAACATGAAGAGCTACACTCGAACGCTTACTGCATAATATTATACTATGGGACTGGGTCACACTGATTCAGTCATGGAACTTGAGCCAAAATTACAGGACTTAATTTACCGTGGTTAGAAATTTTAATGTCCATGATTATGATTTTTTGGGGGGATTGACATATTTTTGAGGGGGCTGAAGCCCGCTTTGGCGCCTGGAACTCCTTGAAGCAATTGTAATTACCTAATAGAGACTGGTCATGCACGTTCAAATAGAAGAAAACGGCATTCTGCCGACTAAGAGAGGCCCACGGTCTGAGCAGACTGGGTGCGCCTTTGGAGGAGCACAAGGGATCAAGAGGTGCACTGTTGCGACACCGCTGTTAGCATTTAACATCCATGTGATAATTAGCACCTATCTTCCACCCAGAGCCGTAGCAACCGCCCCCCCGTACAACCAGAGCCGTAGCAACCGCCCCGAATGTTTAGGGGCCCCGTTACTTCACGTATGATATTAAAATGTATCATATTATTATGTATAGCCTTTACCTTTTTGTTCGGATGTTTTCACCGAGCTTGTATTATGTGATTAGGGTCTAATGAATAAATTCATTATTTGGTGCTATATTTATAATGGGGGCCCCCAAGTGTTGCCTTCGGGGGGCCCCATAAGTCCTCGCAACGACTCTGATTCCACCTGTGGTTAACCTATATGAACCGCCTGCATAACTTGCACATTTACATTTTGTAATTTTCGAACACTATAGTTCACAATTTAAAAAAAACAATTTTGTCATCTAAACTGTCATTGAGACATGTTGAATCAGGCAAACAATCATTTCACAGTTGAATGAAATCGGAAACAGTCATGTCCATTTATACAGATGTTTTGACACAAATCAAGAATATTTGGTTCGGACGGAGATTTTTGTCACTATCCGATATATATATATATATATATATATATATATATATATATATATATATATATATATATATATATATATATATATATATGTATATATATATATATATAACTGTATAATTGTGTGTAAAAAAGAAGTTTGAGAGGCGCGTGGTGGCAGGGCTGCCGTTGATAGCAAAACTATGTCTCAAGTGGGTCTGGCGCGCCGAATTGTCACACTTTCAATGACAGACAATTAAAGGCGCATCGAGGCACTCATTGGCGCGTGTCGAGAAAATTCT
>OU696579.1:9260662-9664168 GCA_916048095.2 Sacculina carcini | reverse complement strand
CCTAACCTAACCTAACCTAACCTAACCTAACCTAACCTAACCTAACCTAACCTAACCTAACCTAACCTAACCTAACCTAACCTAACCTAACCTAACCTAACCTAACCTAACCTAACCTAACCTAACCTAACCTAACCTAACCTAACCTAACCTAACCTAACCTAACCTAACCTAACCTAACCTAACCTAACCTAACCTAACCTAACCTAACCTAACCTAACCTAACCTAACCTAACCTAACCTAACCTAACCTAACCTAACCTAACCTAACCTAACCTAACCTAACCTAACCTAACCTAACCTAACCTAACCTAACCTAACCTAACCTAACCTAACCTAACCTAACCTAACCTAACCTAACCTAACCTAACCTAACCTAACCTAACCTAACCTAACCTAACCTAACCTAACCTAACCTAACCTAACCTAACCTAACCTAACCTAACCTAACCTAACCTAACCTAACCTAACCTAACCTAACCTAACCTAACCTAACCTAACCTAACCTAACCTAACCTAACCTAACCTAACCTAACCTAACCTAACCTAACCTAACCTAACCTAACCTAACCTAACCTAACCTAACCTAACCTAACCTAACCTAACCTAACCTAACCTAACCTAACCTAACCTAACCTAACCTAACCTAACCTAACCTAACCTAACCTAACCTAACCTAACCTAACCTAACCTAACCTAACCTAACCTAACCTAACCTAACCTAACCTAACCTAACCTAACCTAACCTAACCTAACCTAACCTAACCTAACCTAACCTAACCTAACCTAACCTAACCTAACCTAACCTAACCTAACCTAACCTAACCTAACCTAACCTAACCTAACCTAACCTAACCTAACCTAACCTAACCTAACCTAACCTAACCTATCCTAACCTAACCTAACCTAACCTAACCTAACCTAACCTAACCTAACCTAACCTAACCTAACCTAACCTAACCTAACCTAACCTAACCTAACCTAACCTAACCTAACCTAACCTAACCTAACCTAACCTAACCTAACCTAACCTAACCTAACCTAACCTAACCTAACCTAACCTAACCTAACCTAACCTAACCTAACCTAACCTAACCTAACCTAACCTAACCTAACCTAACCTAACCTAACCTAACCTAACCTAACCTAACCTAACCTAACCTAACCTAACCTAACCTAACCTAACCTAACCTAACCTAACCTAACCTAACCTAACCTAACCTAACCTAACCTAACCTAACCTAACCTAACCTAACCTAACCTAACCTAACCTAACCTAACCTAACCTAACCTAACCTAACCTAACCTAACCTAACCTAACCTAACCTAACCTAACCTAACCTAACCTAACCTAACCTAACCTAACCTAACCTAACCTAACCTAACCTAACCTAACCTAACCTAACCTAACCTAACCTAACCTAACCTAACCTAACCTAACCTAACCTAACCTAACCTAACCTAACCTAACCTAACCTAACCTAACCTAACCTAACCTAACCTAACCTAACCTAACCTAACCTAACCTAACCTAACCTAACCTAACCTAACCTAACCTAACCTAACCTAACCTAACCTAACCTAACCTAACCTAACCTAACCTAACCTAACCTAACCTAACCTAACCTAACCTAACCTAACCTAACCTAACCTAACCTAACCTAACCTAACCTAACCTAACCTAACCTAACCTAACCTAACCTAACCTAACCTAACCTAACCTAACCTAACCTAACCTAACCTAACCTAACCTAACCTAACCTAACCTAACCTAACCTAACCTAACCTAACCTAACCTAACCTAACCTAACCTAACCTAACCTAACCTAACCTAACCTAACCTAACCTAACCTAACCTAACCTAACCTAACCTAACCTAACCTAACCTAACCTAACCTAACCTAACCTAACCTAACCTAACCTAACCTAACCTAACCTAACCTAACCTAACCTAACCTAACCTAACCTAACCTAACCTAACCTAACCTAACCTAACCTAACCTAACCTAACCTAACCTAACCTAACCTAACCTAACCTAACCTAACCTAACCTAACCTAACCTAACCTAACCTAACCTAACCTAACCTAACCTAACCTAACCTAACCTAACCTAACCTAACCTAACCTAACCTAACCTAACCTAACCTAACCTAACCTAACCTAACCTAACCTAACCTAACCTAACCTAACCTAACCTAACCTAACCTAACCTAACCTAACCTAACCTAACCTAACCTAACCTAACCTAACCTAACCTAACCTAACCTAACCTAACCTAACCTAACCTAACCTAACCTAACCTAACCTAACCTAACCTAACCTAACCTAACCTAACCTAACCTAACCTAACCTAACCTAACCTAACCTAACCTAACCTAACCTAACCTAACCTAACCTAACCTAACCTAACCTAACCTAACCTAACCTAACCTAACCTAACCTAACCTAACCTAACCTAACCTAACCTAACCTAACCTAACCTAACCTAACCTAACCTAACCTAACCTAACCTAACCTAACCTAACCTAACCTAACCTAACCTAACCTAACCTAACCTAACCTAACCTAACCTAACCTAACCTAACCTAACCTAACCTAACCTAACCTAACCTAACCTAACCTAACCTAACCTAACCTAACCTAACCTAACCTAACCTAACCTAACCTAACCTAACCTAACCTAACCTAACCTAACCTAACCTAACCTAACCTAACCTAACCTAACCTAACCTAACCTAACCTAACCTAACCTAACCTAACCTAACCTAACCTAACCTAACCTAACCTAACCTAACCTAACCTAACCTAACCTAACCTAACCTAACCTAACCTAACCTAACCTAACCTAACCTAACCTAACCTAACCTAACCTAACCTAACCTAACCTAACCTAACCTAACCTAACCTAACCTAACCTAACCTAACCTAACCTAACCTAACCTAACCTAACCTAACCTAACCTAACCTAACCTAACCTAACCTAACCTAACCTAACCTAACCTAACCTAACCTAACCTAACCTAACCTAACCTAACCTAACCTAACCTAACCTAACCTAACCTAACCTAACCTAACCTAACCTAACCTAACCTAACCTAACCTAACCTAACCTAACCTAACCTAACCTAACCTAACCTAACCTAACCTAACCTAACCTAACCTAACCTAACCTAACCTAACCTAACCTAACCTAACCTAACCTAACCTAACCTAACCTAACCTAACCTAACCTAACCTAACCTAACCTAACCTAACCTAACCTAACCTAACCTAACCTAACCTAACCTAACCTAACCTAACCTAACCTAACCTAACCTAACCTAACCTAACCTAACCTAACCTAACCTAACCTAACCTAACCTAACCTAACCTAACCTAACCTAACCTAACCTAACCTAACCTAACCTAACCTAACCTAACCTAACCTAACCTAACCTAACCTAACCTAACCTAACCTAACCTAACCTAACCTAACCTAACCTAACCTAACCTAACCTAACCTAACCTAACCTAACCTAACCTAACCTAACCTAACCTAACCTAACCTAACCTAACCTAACCTAACCTAACCTAACCTAACCTAACCTAACCTAACCTAACCTAACCTAACCTAACCTAACCTAACCTAACCTAACCTAACCTAACCTAACCTAACCTAACCTAACCTAACCTAACCTAACCTAACCTAACCTAACCTAACCTAACCTAACCTAACCTAACCTAACCTAACCTAACCTAACCTAACCTAACCTAACCTAACCTAACCTAACCTAACCTAACCTAACCTAACCTAACCTAACCTAACCTAACCTAACCTAACCTAACCTAACCTAACCTAACCTAACCTAACCTAACCTAACCTAACCTAACCTAACCTAACCTAACCTAACCTAACCTAACCTAACCTAACCTAACCTAACCTAACCTAACCTAACCTAACCTAACCTAACCTAACCTAACCTAACCTAACCTAACCTAACCTAACCTAACCTAACCTAACCTAACCTAACCTAACCTAACCTAACCTAACCTAACCTAACCTAACCTAACCTAACCTAACCTAACCTAACCTAACCTAACCTAACCTAACCTAACCTAACCTAACCTAACCTAACCTAACCTAACCTAACCTAACCTAACCTAACCTAACCTAACCTAACCTAACCTAACCTAACCTAACCTAACCTAACCTAACCTAACCTAACCTAACCTAACCTAACCTAACCTAACCTAACCTAACCTAACCTAACCTAACCTAACCTAACCTAACCTAACCTAACCTAACCTAACCTAACCTAACCTAACCTAACCTAACCTAACCTAACCTAACCTAACCTAACCTAACCTAACCTAACCTAACCTAACCTAACCTAACCTAACCTAACCTAACCTAACCTAACCTAACCTAACCTAACCTAACCTAACCTAACCTAACCTAACCTAACCTAACCTAACCTAACCTAACCTAACCTAACCTAACCTAACCTAACCTAACCTAACCTAACCTAACCTAACCTAACCTAACCTAACCTAACCTAACCTAACCTAACCTAACCTAACCTAACCTAACCTAACCTAACCTAACCTAACCTAACCTAACCTAACCTAACCTAACCTAACCTAACCTAACCTAACCTAACCTAACCTAACCTAACCTAACCTAACCTAACCTAACCTAACCTAACCTAACCTAACCTAACCTAACCTAACCTAACCTAACCTAACCTAACCTAACCTAACCTAACCTAACCTAACCTAACCTAACCTAACCTAACCTAACCTAACCTAACCTAACCTAACCTAACCTAACCTAACCTAACCTAACCTAACCTAACCTAACCTAACCTAACCTAACCTAACCTAACCTAACCTAACCTAACCTAACCTAACCTAACCTAACCTAACCTAACCTAACCTAACCTAACCTAACCTAACCTAACCTAACCTAACCTAACCTAACCTAACCTAACCTAACCTAACCTAACCTAACCTAACCTAACCTAACCTAACCTAACCTAACCTAACCTAACCTAACCTAACCTAACCTAACCTAACCTAACCTAACCTAACCTAACCTAACCTAACCTAACCTAACCTAACCTAACCTAACCTAACCTAACCTAACCTAACCTAACCTAACCTAACCTAACCTAACCTAACCTAACCTAACCTAACCTAACCTAACCTAACCTAACCTAACCTAACCTAACCTAACCTAACCTAACCTAACCTAACCTAACCTAACCTAACCTAACCTAACCTAACCTAACCTAACCTAACCTAACCTAACCTAACCTAACCTAACCTAACCTAACCTAACCTAACCTAACCTAACCTAACCTAACCTAACCTAACCTAACCTAACCTAACCTAACCTAACCTAACCTAACCTAACCTAACCTAACCTAACCTAACCTAACCTAACCTAACCTAACCTAACCTAACCTAACCTAACCTAACCTAACCTAACCTAACCTAACCTAACCTAACCTAACCTAACCTAACCTAACCTAACCTAACCTAACCTAACCTAACCTAACCTAACCTAACCTAACCTAACCTAACCTAACCTAACCTAACCTAACCTAACCTAACCTAACCTAACCTAACCTAACCTAACCTAACCTAACCTAACCTAACCTAACCTAACCTAACCTAACCTAACCTAACCTAACCTAACCTAACCTAACCTAACCTAACCTAACCTAACCTAACCTAACCTAACCTACCCTAACCTAACCTAACCTAACCTAACCTAACCTAACCTAACCTAACCTAACCTAACCTAACCTAACCTAACCTAACCTAACCTAACCTAACCTAACCTAACCTAACCTAACCTAACCTAACCTAACCTAACCTAACCTAACCTAACCTAACCTAACCTAACCTAACCTAACCTAACCTAACCTAACCTAACCTAACCTAACCTAACCTAACCTAACCTAACCTAACCTAACCTAACCTAACCTAACCTAACCTAACCTAACCTAACCTAACCTAACCTAACCTAACCTAACCTAACCTAACCTAACCTAACCTAACCTAACCTAACCTAACCTAACCTAACCTAACCTAACCTAACCTAACCTAACCTAACCTAACCTAACCTAACCTAACCTAACCTAACCTAACCTAACCTAACCTAACCTAACCTAACCTAACCTAACCTAACCTAACCTAACCTAACCTAACCTAACCTAACCTAACCTAACCTAACCTAACCTAACCTAACCTAACCTAACCTAACCTAACCTAACCTAACCTAACCTAACCTAACCTAACCTAACCTAACCTAACCTAACCTAACCTAACCTAACCTAACCTAACCTAACCTAACCTAACCTAACCTAACCTAACCTAACCTAACCTAACCTAACCTAACCTAACCTAACCTAACCTAACCTAACCTAACCTAACCTAACCTAACCTAACCTAACCTAACCTAACCTAACCTAACCTAACCTAACCTAACCTAACCTAACCTAACCTAACCTAACCTAACCTAACCTAACCTAACCTAACCTAACCTAACCTAACCTAACCTAACCTAACCTAACCTAACCTAACCTAACCTAACCTAACCTAACCTAACCTAACCTAACCTAACCTAACCTAACCTAACCTAACCTAACCTAACCTAACCTAACCTAACCTAACCTAACCTAACCTAACCTAACCTAACCTAACCTAACCTAACCTAACCTAACCTAACCTAACCTAACCTAACCTAACCTAACCTAACCTAACCTAACCTAACCTAACCTAACCTAACCTAACCTAACCTAACCTAACCTAACCTAACCTAACCTAACCTAACCTAACCTAACCTAACCTAACCTAACCTAACCTAACCTAACCTAACCTAACCTAACCTAACCTAACCTAACCTAACCTAACCTAACCTAACCTAACCTAACCTAACCTAACCTAACCTAACCTAACCTAACCTAACCTAACCTAACCTAACCTAACCTAACCTAACCTAACCTAACCTAACCTAACCTAACCTAACCTAACCTAACCTAACCTAACCTAACCTAACCTAACCTAACCTTACCTAAGTGTTACCTAAGTGTTACCTAAGTGTTACCTAAGTGTGCCCTAAGTGTTACCTAAGTGTTACCTAAGTGTGCCCTAAGTGTTACCTAAGTGTGCCCTAAGTGTAACCTAAGTGTTACCTAAGTGTTACCTAAGTGTTACCTAAGTGTTACCTAAGTGTTACCTAAGTGTTACCTAAGTGTTACCTAAGTGTTACCTAAGTGTGCCCTAAGTGTTACCTCAGTGTGCCCTAAGTGTTACCTAAGTTACCTAAGTGTTACCTAAGTGTGCCCTAAGTGTTACCTAAGTATTACCTAAGTGTTACCTAAGTGTGCCCTAAGTGTTACCTAAGTGTGCCCAAAGTGTTACCCAAGTGTGCCCAAAGTGTTACCTAAGTGTGCCCTAAGTGTTACCTAAGTGTTACCTAAGTGTGCCCTAAGTGTGCCCTAAGTGTTACCTAAGTTACCTAAGTGTTACCTAAGTGTTACCTAAGTATGCCCTAAGTGTTACCCAAGTGTTACCTAAGTGTTACCTAAGTGTTACCTAAGTGTTACCTAAGTGTTGCCTAAGTGTGCCCTAAGTGTGCCCTAAGTGTTACCTAAGTGTGCCCTAAGTGTTACCTAAGTGTGCCCTAAGTGTTACCTAAGTGTTACCTAAGTGTGCCCTAAGTGTTACCTAAGTGTGCCCTAAGTGTTACCTAAGTGTTACCTAAGTGTTACCTAAGTGTTACCTAAGTGTTACCTAAGTGTGCCCTAAGTGTTACCTAAGTATGCCCTAAGTGTTACCTAAGTGTTACCTAAGTGTTACCTAAGTGTTACCTAAGTGTTACCTAAGTGTTACCTAAGTGTTACCTAAGTGTGCCCTAAGTGTGCCCTAAGTGTTACCTAAGTGTGCCCTAAGTGTTACCTAAGTGTGCCCTAAGTGTTACCTAAGTGTTACCTAAGTGTGCCCTAAGTGTTACCTAAGTGTGCCCAAAGTGTTACCCAAGTGTGCCCAAAGTGTTACCTAAGTGTGCCCTAAGTGTTACCTAAGTGTGCCCTAAGTGTTACCTAAGTATGCCCTAAGTGTTACCTAAGTGTTACCTAAGTGTTACCTAAGTGTTACCTAAGTGTTACCTAAGTCTTACCTAAGTGTTACCTAAGTGTTACCTAAGTGTGCCCTAAGTGTGCCCTAAGTGTTACCTAAGTGTGCCCTAAGTGTTACCTAAGTGTTACCTAAGTGTTACCTAAGTGTGCCCTAAGTGTGCCCCAAGTGTTATCTAAGTGTGCCCTAAGTGTTACCTAAGTGTTACCTAAGTGTGCCCTAAGTGTTACCTAAGTGTGCCCAAAGTGTTACCCAAGTGTGCCCAAAGTGTTACCTAAGTGTGCCCTAAGTGTTACCTAAGTGTTACCTAAGTGTGCCCTAAGTGTGCCCTAAGTGTTACCTAAGTTACCTAAGTGTTACCTAAGTGTTACCTAAGTGTTTCCTAAGTGTTACCTAAGTGTGCCCTAAGTGTTACCTAAGTGTGCCCTAAGTGTTACCTAAGTGTTACCCAAGTGTTACCTAAGTGTTACCTAAGTGTGCCCTAAGTGTGCCCCAAGTGTTACCTAAGTGTGCCCTAAGTGTTACCTAAGTGTTACCTAAGTGTGCCCTAAGTGTTACCTAAGTGTGCCCAAAGTGTTACCTAAGTGTGCCCAAAGTGTTACCTAAGTGTGCCCTAAGTGTTACCTAAGTATGCCCTAAGTGTTACCTAAGTGTGCCCTAAGTGTTACCTAAGTGTTACCCAAGTGTTACCTAAGTGTTACCTAAGTGTGCCCTAAGTGTGCCCCAAGTGTTACCTAAGTGTGCCCTAAGTGTTACCTAAGTGTTACCTAAGTGTGCCCTAAGTGTTACCTAAGTGTGCCCAAAGTGTTACCTAAGTGTGCCCAAAGTGTTACCTAAGTGTGCCCTAAGTGTTACCTAAGTATGCCCTAAGTGTTACCCAAGTGTTACCTAAGTGTTACCTAAGTGTTACCTAAGTGTTACCTAAGTGTTGCCTAAGTGTGCCCTAAGTGTGCCCTAAGTGTTACCTAAGTGTGCCCTAAGTGTTACCTAAGTGTGCCCTAAGTGTTACCTAAGTGTTACCTAAGTGTGCCCTAAGTGTTACCTAAGTGTGCCCTAAGTGTTACCTAAGTGTTACCTAAGTGTTACCTAAGTGTTACCTAAGTGTTACCTAAGTGTTACCTAAGTGTTACCTAAGTGTTACCTAAGTGTGCCCTAAGTGTTACCTAAGTGTGCCCTAAGTGTTACCTAAGTTACCTAAGTGTTACCTAAGTGTTACCTAAGTGTTACCTAAGTGTTACCTAAGTGTTACCTAAGTGTGCCCTAAGTGTGCCCTAAGTGTTACCTAAGTGTGCCCAAAGTGTTACCCAAGTGTGCCCAAAGTGTTACCTAAGTGTGCCCTAAGTGTTACCTAAGTGTGCCCTAAGTGTTACCTAAGTATGCCCTAAGTGTTACCTAAGTGTTACCTAAGTGTTACCTAAGTGTTACCTAAGTGTTACCTAAGTGTTACCTAAGTGTTACCTAAGTGTTACCTAAGTGTGCCCTAAGTGTTACCTCAGTGTGCCCTAAGTGTTACCTAAGTTACCTAAGTGTTACCTAAGTGTGCCCTAAGTGTTACCTAAGTATTACCTAAGTGTTACCTAAGTGTGCCCTAAGTGTTACCTAAGTGTGCCCAAAGTGTTACCCAAGTGTGCCCAAAGTGTTACCTAAGTGTGCCCTAAGTGTTACCTAAGTGTTACCTAAGTGTGCCCTAAGTGTGCCCTAAGTGTTACCTAAGTTACCTAAGTGTTACCTAAGTGTTACCTAAGTATGCCCTAAGTGTTACCCAAGTGTTACCTAAGTGTTACCTAAGTGTTACCTAAGTGTTACCTAAGTGTTGCCTAAGTGTGCCCTAAGTGTGCCCTAAGTGTTACCTAAGTGTGCCCTAAGTGTTACCTAAGTGTGCCCTAAGTGTTACCTAAGTGTTACCTAAGTGTGCCCTAAGTGTTACCTAAGTGTGCCCTAAGTGTTACCTAAGTGTTACCTAAGTGTTACCTAAGTGTTACCTAAGTGTTACCTAAGTGTGCCCTAAGTGTTACCTAAGTATGCCCTAAGTGTTACCTAAGTGTTACCTAAGTGTTACCTAAGTGTTACCTAAGTGTTACCTAAGTGTTACCTAAGTGTGCCCTAAGTGTGCCCTAAGTGTTACCTAAGTGTGCCCTAAGTGTTACCTAAGTGTGCCCTAAGTGTTACCTAAGTGTTACCTAAGTGTGCCCTAAGTGTTACCTAAGTGTGCCCTAAGTGTTACCTAAGTGTTACCTAAGTGTTACCTAAGTGTTACCTAAGTGTTACCTAAGTGTTACCTAAGTGTTACCTAAGTGTTACCTAAGTGTTACCTAAGTGTTACCTAAGTGTGCCCTAAGTGTTACCTAAGTGTGCCCTAAGTGTTACCTAAGTATGCCCTAAGTGTTACCTAAGTGTTACCTAAGTGTTACCTAAGTGTTACCTAAGTGTTACCTAAGTCTTACCTAAGTGTTACCTAAGTGTTACCTAAGTGTGCCCTAAGTGTGCCCTAAGTGTTACCCAAGTGTGCCCTAAGTGTTACCTAAGTGTTACCTAAGTGTTACCTAAGTGTGCCCTAAGTGTGCCCCAAGTGTTACCTAAGTGTGCCCTAAGTGTTACCTAAGTGTTACCTAAGTGTGCCCTAAGTGTTACCTAAGTGTGCCCAAAGTGTTACCCAAGTGTGCCCAAAGTGTTACCTAAGTGTGCCCTAAGTGTTACCTAAGTGTTACCTAAGTGTGCCCTAAGTGTGCCCTAAGTGTTACCTAAGTTACCTAAGTGTTACCTAAGTGTTACCTAAGTATGCCCTAAGTGTTACCCAAGTGTTACCTAAGTGTTACCTAAGTGTTACCTAAGTGTTACCTAAGTGTTGCCTAAGTGTGCCCTAAGTGTGCCCTAAGTGTTACCTAAGTGTGCCCTAAGTGTTACCTAAGTGTGCCCTAAGTGTTACCTAAGTGTTACCTAAGTGTGCCCTAAGTGTTACCTAAGTGTGCCCTAAGTGTTACCTAAGTGTTACCTAATTGTTACCTAAGTGTTACCTAAGTGTTACCTAAGTGTGCCCTAAGTGTTACCTAAGTGTGCCCTAAGTGTTACCTAAGTGTTACCTAAGTGTTACCTAAGTGTTACCTAAGTGTTACCTAAGTGTTACCTAAGTGTTACCTAAGTGTTACCTAAGTGTTACCTAAGTGTTACCTAAGTGTTACCTAAGTGTTAGCTAAGTGTGCCCTAAGTGTGCCCTAAGTGTTACCTAAGTGTGCCCAAAGTGTTACCCATGTGTGCCCAAAGTGTTACCTAAGTGTGCCCTAAGTGTTACCTAAGTGTGCCCTAAGTGTTACCTAAGTATGCCCTAAGTGTTACCTAAGTGTTACCTAAGTGTTACCTAAGTGTTACCTAAGTGTTACCTAAGTGTTACCTAAGTGTGCCCTAAGTGTGCCCTAAGTGTTACCTAAGTGTGCCCTAAGTGTTACCTAAGTGTGCCCTAAGTGTTACCTAAGTGTTACCTAAGTGTGCCCTAAGTGTTACCTAAGTGTGCCCTAAGTGTTACCTAAGTATGCCCTAAGTGTTACCCAAGTGTTACCTAAGTGTTACCTAAGTGTTACCTAAGTGTTACCTAAGTGTTACCTAAGTGTGCCCTAAGTGTGCTCTAAGTGTTACCTAAGTGTGCCCTAAGTGTTACCTAAGTGTGCCCTAAGTGTTACCTAAGTGTTACCTAAGTGTGCCCTAAGTGTTACCTAAGTGTGCCCTAAGTGTTACCTAAGTGTTACCTAAGTGTTACCTAAGTGTTACCTAAGTGTTACCTAATTGTTACCTAAGTGTTACCTAAGTGTTACCTAAGTGTGCCCTAAGTGTTACCTAAGTGTGCCCTAAGTGTTACCTAAGTGTTACCTAAGTGTTACCTAAGTGTTACCTAAGTGTTACCTAAGTGTTACCTAAGTGTTACCTAAGTGTTACCTAAGTGTTACCTAAGTGTTACCTAAGTGTTACCTAAGTGTTAGCTAAGTGTGCCCTAAGTGTGCCCTAAGTGTTACCTAAGTGTGCCCAAAGTGTTACCCATGTGTGCCCAAAGTGTTACCTAAGTGTGCCCTAAGTGTTACCTAAGTGTGCCCTAAGTGTTACCTAAGTATGCCCTAAGTGTTACCTAAGTGTTACCTAAGTGTTACCTAAGTGTTACCTAAGTGTTACCTAAGTGTTACCTAAGTGTGCCCTAAGTGTGCCCTAAGTGTTACCTAAGTGTGCCCTAAGTGTTACCTAAGTGTGCCCTAAGTGTTACCTAAGTGTTACCTAAGTGTGCCCTAAGTGTTACCTAAGTGTGCCCTAAGTGTTACCTAAGTGTTACCTAAGTGTTACCTAAGTGTTACCTAAGTGTTACCTAAGTGTTACCTAAGTGTTACCTAAGTGTTACCTAAGTGTTACCTAAGTGTGCCCTAAGTGTTACCTAAGTGTGCCCTAAGTGTTACCTAAGTTACCTAAGTGTTACCTAAGTGTTACCTAAGTGTTACCTAAGTGTTACCTAAGTGTGCCCTAAGTGTTACCTAAGTGTGCCCAAAGTGTTACCTAAGTGTGCCCAAAGTGTTACCTAAGTGTGCCCTAAGTGTTACCTAAGTGTTACCTAAGTGTTACTTAAGTGTGCCCTAAGTGTGCCCCAAGTGTTACCTAAGTGTGCCCTAAGTGTTACCTAAGTGTTACCTAAGTGTGCCCTAAGTGTTACCTAAGTGTGCCCAAAGTGTTACCCAAGTGTGCCCAAAGTGTTACCTAAGTGTGCCCTAAGTGTTACCTAAGTGTGCCCTAAGTGTTACCTAAGTATGCCCTAAGTGTTACCTAAGTGTTACCTAAGTGTTACCTAAGTGTTACCTAAGTGTTACCTAAGTCTTACCTAAGTGTTACCTAAGTGTTACCTAAGTGTGCCCTAAGTGTGCCCTAAGTGTTACCTAAGTGTGCCCTAAGTGTTACCTAAGTGTTACCTAAGTGTTACCTAAGTGTGCCCTAAGTGTGCCCCAAGTGTTACCTAAGTGTGCCCTAAGTGTTACCTAAGTGTTACCTAAGTGTGCCCTAAGTGTTACCTAAGTGTGCCCAAAGTGTTACCCAAGTGTGCCCAAAGTGTTACCTAAGTGTGCCCTAAGTGTTACCTAAGTGTTACCTAAGTGTGCCCTAAGTGTGCCCTAAGTGTTACCTAAGTGTTACCTAAGTGTTTCCTAAGTGTTACCTAAGTGTGCCCTAAGTGTTACCTAAGTGTGCCCTAAGTGTTACCTAAGTGTTACCCAAGTGTTACCTAAGTGTTACCTAAGTGTGCCCTAAGTGTGCCCCAAGTGTTACCTAAGTGTGCCCTAAGTGTTACCTAAGTGTTACCTAAGTGTGCCCTAAGTGTTACCTAAGTGTGCCCAAAGTGTTACCTAAGTGTGCCCAAAGTGTTACCTAAGTGTGCCCTAAGTGTTACCTAAGTATGCCCTAAGTGTTACCCAAGTGTTACCTAAGTGTTACCTAAGTGTTACCTAAGTGTTACCTAAGTGTTGCCTAAGTGTGCCCTAAGTGTGCCCTAAGTGTTACCTAAGTGTGCCCTAAGTGTTACCTAAGTGTTACCTAAGTGTGCCCTAAGTGTTACCTAAGTGTGCCCTAAGTGTTACCTAAGTGTTACCTAAGTGTTACCTAAGTGTTACCTAAGTGTTACCTAAGTGTTACCTAAGTGTTACCTAAGTGTTACCTAAGTGTTACCTAAGTGTTACCTAAGTGTTACCTAAGTGTGCCCTAAGTGTTACCTAAGTTACCTAAGTGTTACCTAAGTGTTACCTAAGTGTTACCTAAGTGTTACCTAAGTGTGCCCTAAGTGTTACCTAAGTGTGCCCAAAGTGTTACCCAAGTGTGCCCAAAGTGTTACCTAAGTGTGCCCTAAGTGTTACCTAAGTGTTACCTAAGTGTTACCTAAGTGTTACCTAAGTGTTACCTAAGTGTTACCTAAGTGTGCCCTAAGTGTTACCTCAGTGTGCCCTAAGTGTTACCTAAGTTACCTAAGTGTTACCTAAGTGTGCCCTAAGTGTTACCTAAGTATTACCTAAGTGTTACCTAAGTGTTACCTAAGTGTGCCCTAAGTGTTACCTAAGTATTACCTAAGTGTTACCTAAGTGTGCCCTAAGTGTTACCTAAGTGTGCCCAAAGTGTTACCCAAGTGTGCCCAAAGTGTTACCTAAGTGTGCCCTAAGTGTTACCTAAGTGTTACCTAAGTGTGCCCTAAGTGTGCCCTAAGTGTTACCTAAGTTACCTAAGTGTTACCTAAGTGTTACCTAAGTATGCCCTAAGTGTTACCCAAGTGTTACCTAAGTGTTACCTAAGTGTTACCTAAGTGTTACCTAAGTGTTGCCTAAGTGTGCCCTAAGTGTGCCCTAAGTGTTACCTAAGTGTGCCCTAAGTGTTACCTAAGTGTGCCCTAAGTGTTACCTAAGTGTTACCTAAGTGTGCCCTAAGTGTTACCTAAGTGTGCCCTAAGTGTTACCTAAGTGTTACCTAAGTGTTACCTAAGTGTTACCTAAGTGTTACCTAAGTGTGCCCTAAGTGTTACCTAAGTATGCCCTAAGTGTTACCTAAGTGTTACCTAAGTGTTACCTAAGTGTTACCTAAGTGTTACCTAAGTGTTACCTAAGTGTTACCTAAGTGTGCCCTAAGTGTGCCCTAAGTGTTACCTAAGTGTGCCCTAAGTGTTACCTAAGTGTGCCCTAAGTGTTACCTAAGTGTTACCTAAGTGTGCCCTAAGTGTTACCTAAGTGTGCCCTAAGTGTTACCTAAGTGTTACCTAAGTGTTACCTAAGTGTTACCTAAGTGTTACCTAAGTGTTACCTAAGTGTTACCTAAGTGTTACCTAAGTGTTACCTAAGTGTGCCCTAAGTGTTACCTAAGTGTGCCCTAAGTGTTACCTAAGTATGCCCTAAGTGTTACCTAAGTGTTACCTAAGTGTTACCTAAGTGTTACCTAAGTGTTACCTAAGTCTTACCTAAGTGTTACCTAAGTGTTACCTAAGTGTGCCCTAAGTGTGCCCTAAGTGTTACCCAAGTGTGCCCTAAGTGTTACCTAAGTGTTACCTAAGTGTTACCTAAGTGTGCCCTAAGTGTGCCCCAAGTGTTACCTAAGTGTGCCCTAAGTGTTACCTAAGTGTTACCTAAGTGTGCCCTAAGTGTTACCTAAGTGTGCCCAAAGTGTTACCCAAGTGTGCCCAAAGTGTTACCTAAGTGTGCCCTAAGTGTTACCTAAGTGTGCCCTAAGTGTTACCTAAGTATGCCCTAAGTGTTACCTAAGTGTTACCTAAGTGTTACCTAAGTGTTACCTAAGTGTTACCTAAGTCTTACCTAAGTGTTACCTAAGTGTTACCTAAGTGTGCCCTAAGTGTGCCCTAAGTGTTACCTAAGTGTGCCCTAAGTGTTACCTAAGTGTTACCTAAGTGTTACCTAAGTGTGCCCTAAGTGTGCCCCAAGTGTTACCTAAGTGTGCCCTAAGTGTTACCTAAGTGTTACCTAAGTGTGCCCTAAGTGTTACCTAAGTGTGCCCAAAGTGTTACCCAAGTGTGCCCAAAGTGTTACCTAAGTGTGCCCTAAGTGTTACCTAAGTGTTACCTAAGTGTGCCCTAAGTGTGCCCTAAGTGTTACCTAAGTTACCTAAGTGTTACCTAAGTGTTACCTAAGTGTTTCCTAAGTGTTACCTAAGTGTGCCCTAAGTGTTACCTAAGTGTGCCCTAAGTGTTACCTAAGTGTTACCCAAGTGTTACCTAAGTGTTACCTAAGTGTGCCCTAAGTGTGCCCCAAGTGTTACCTAAGTGTGCCCTAAGTGTTACCTAAGTGTTACCTAAGTGTGCCCTAAGTGTTACCTAAGTGTGCCCAAAGTGTTACCTAAGTGTGCCCAAAGTGTTACCTAAGTGTGCCCTAAGTGTTACCTAAGTATGCCCTAAGTGTTACCCAAGTGTTACCTAAGTGTTACCTAAGTGTTACCTAAGTGTTACCTAAGTGTTGCCTAAGTGTGCCCTAAGTGTGCCCTAAGTGTTACCTAAGTGTGCCCTAAGTGTTACCTAAGTGTTACCTAAGTGTGCCCTAAGTGTTACCTAAGTGTGCCCTAAGTGTTACCTAAGTGTTACCTAAGTGTTACCTAAGTGTTACCTAAGTGTTACCTAAGTGTTACCTAAGTGTTACCTAAGTGTTACCTAAGTGTTACCTAAGTGTTACCTAAGTGTTACCTAAGTGTGCCCTAAGTGTTACCTAAGTTACCTAAGTGTTACCTAAGTGTTACCTAAGTGTTACCTAAGTGTTACCTAAGTGTGCCCTAAGTGTTACCTAAGTGTGCCCAAAGTGTTACCCAAGTGTGCCCAAAGTGTTACCTAAGTGTGCCCTAAGTGTTACCTAAGTGTTACCTAAGTGTTACCTAAGTGTTACCTAAGTGTTACCTAAGTGTTACCTAAGTGTGCCCTAAGTGTTACCTCAGTGTGCCCTAAGTGTTACCTAAGTTACCTAAGTGTTACCTAAGTGTGCCCTAAGTGTTACCTAAGTATTACCTAAGTGTTACCTAAGTGTTACCTAAGTGTGCCCTAAGTGTTACCTAAGTATTACCTAAGTGTTACCTAAGTGTGCCCTAAGTGTTACCTAAGTGTGCCCAAAGTGTTACCCAAGTGTGCCCAAAGTGTTACCTAAGTGTGCCCTAAGTGTTACCTAAGTGTTACCTAAGTGTGCCCTAAGTGTGCCCTAAGTGTTACCTAAGTTACCTAAGTGTTACCTAAGTGTTACCTAAGTATGCCCTAAGTGTTACCCAAGTGTTACCTAAGTGTTACCTAAGTGTTACCTAAGTGTTACCTAAGTGTTGCCTAAGTGTGCCCTAAGTGTGCCCTAAGTGTTACCTAAGTGTGCCCTAAGTGTTACCTAAGTGTGCCCTAAGTGTTACCTAAGTGTTACCTAAGTGTGCCCTAAGTGTTACCTAAGTGTGCCCTAAGTGTTACCTAAGTGTTACCTAAGTGTTACCTAAGTGTTACCTAAGTGTTACCTAAGTGTGCCCTAAGTGTTACCTAAGTATGCCCTAAGTGTTACCTAAGTGTTACCTAAGTGTTACCTAAGTGTTACCTAAGTGTTACCTAAGTGTTACCTAAGTGTTACCTAAGTGTGCCCTAAGTGTGCCCTAAGTGTTACCTAAGTGTGCCCTAAGTGTTACCTAAGTGTGCCCTAAGTGTTACCTAAGTGTTACCTAAGTGTGCCCTAAGTGTTACCTAAGTGTGCCCTAAGTGTTACCTAAGTGTTACCTAAGTGTTACCTAAGTGTTACCTAAGTGTTACCTAAGTGTTACCTAAGTGTTACCTAAGTGTTACCTAAGTGTTACCTAAGTGTGCCCTAAGTGTTACCTAAGTGTGCCCTAAGTGTTACCTAAGTATGCCCTAAGTGTTACCTAAGTGTTACCTAAGTGTTACCTAAGTGTTACCTAAGTGTTACCTAAGTCTTACCTAAGTGTTACCTAAGTGTTACCTAAGTGTGCCCTAAGTGTGCCCTAAGTGTTACCCAAGTGTGCCCTAAGTGTTACCTAAGTGTTACCTAAGTGTTACCTAAGTGTGCCCTAAGTGTGCCCCAAGTGTTACCTAAGTGTGCCCTAAGTGTTACCTAAGTGTTACCTAAGTGTGCCCTAAGTGTTACCTAAGTGTGCCCAAAGTGTTACCCAAGTGTGCCCAAAGTGTTACCTAAGTGTGCCCTAAGTGTTACCTAAGTGTTACCTAAGTGTGCCCTAAGTGTGCCCTAAGTGTTACCTAAGTTACCTAAGTGTTACCTAAGTGTTACCTAAGTATGCCCTAAGTGTTACCCAAGTGTTACCTAAGTGTTACCTAAGTGTTACCTAAGTGTTACCTAAGTGTTGCCTAAGTGTGCCCTAAGTGTGCCCTAAGTGTTACCTAAGTGTGCCCTAAGTGTTACCTAAGTGTGCCCTAAGTGTTACCTAAGTGTTACCTAAGTGTGCCCTAAGTGTTACCTAAGTGTGCCCTAAGTGTTACCTAAGTGTTACCTAAGTGTTACCTAAGTGTTACCTAAGTGTTACCTAAGTGTGCCCTAAGTGTTACCTAAGTATGCCCTAAGTGTTACCTAAGTGTTACCTAAGTGTTACCTAAGTGTTACCTAAGTGTTACCTAAGTGTTACCTAAGTGTGCCCTAAGTGTGCCCTAAGTGTTACCTAAGTGTGCCCTAAGTGTTACCTAAGTGTGCCCTAAGTGTTACCTAAGTGTTACCTAAGTGTGCCCTAAGTGTTACCTAAGTGTGCCCTAAGTGTTACCTAAGTGTTACCTAAGTGTTACCTAAGTGTTACCTAAGTGTTACCTAAGTGTTACCTAAGTGTTACCTAAGTGTTACCTAAGTGTTACCTAAGTGTGCCCTAAGTGTTACCTAAGTGTGCCCTAAGTGTGCCCTAAGTGTGCCCCAAGTGTTACCTAAGTGTTACCTAAGTGTTACCTAAGTGTTACCTAAGTGTTGCCTAAGTGTGCCCTAAGTGTGCCCTAAGTGTTACCTAAGTGTGCCCTAAGTGTTACCTAAGTATGCCCTAAGTGTTACCTAAGTGTTACCTAAGTGTTACCTAAGTGTTACCTAAGTGTTACCTAAGTCTTACCTAAGTGTTACCTAAGTGTTACCTAAGTGTGCCCTAAGTGTGCCCTAAGTGTTACCCAAGTGTGCCCTAAGTGTTACCTAAGTGTTACCTAAGTGTTACCTAAGTGTGCCCTAAGTGTGCCCCAAGTGTTACCTAAGTGTGCCCTAAGTGTTACCTAAGTGTTACCTAAGTGTGCCCTAAGTGTTACCTAAGTGTGCCCAAAGTGTTACCCAAGTGTGCCCAAAGTGTTACCTAAGTGTGCCCTAAGTGTTACCTAAGTGTTACCTAAGTGTGCCCTAAGTGTGCCCTAAGTGTTACCTAAGTTACCTAAGTGTTACCTAAGTGTTACCTAAGTATGCCCTAAGTGTTACCCAAGTGTTACCTAAGTGTTACCTAAGTGTTACCTAAGTGTTACCTAAGTGTTGCCTAAGTGTGCCCTAAGTGTGCCCTAAGTGTTACCTAAGTGTGCCCTAAGTGTTACCTAAGTGTGCCCTAAGTGTTACCTAAGTGTTACCTAAGTGTGCCCTAAGTGTTACCTAAGTGTGCCCTAAGTGTTACCTAAGTGTTACCTAAGTGTTACCTAAGTGTTACCTAAGTGTTACCTAAGTGTTACCTAAGTGTTACCTAAGTGTTACCTAAGTGTGCCCTAAGTGTTACCTAAGTGTGCCCTAAGTGTTACCTAAGTTACCTAAGTGTTACCTAAGTGTTACCTAAGTGTTACCTAAGTGTTACCTAAGTGTTACCTAAGTGTGCCCTAAGTGTGCCCTAAGTGTTACCTAAGTGTGCCCAAAGTGTTACCCAAGTGTGCCCAAAGTGTTACCTAAGTGTGCCCTAAGTGTTACCTAAGTGTGCCCTAAGTGTTACCTAAGTATGCCCTAAGTGTTACCTAAGTGTTACCTAAGTGTTACCTAAGTGTTACCTAAGTGTTACCTAAGTGTTACCTAAGTGTTACCTAAGTGTTACCTAAGTGTGCCCTAAGTGTTACCTCAGTGTGCCCTAAGTGTTACCTAAGTTACCTAAGTGTTACCTAAGTGTGCCCTAAGTGTTACCTAAGTATTACCTAAGTGTTACCTAAGTGTTACCTAAGTGTTACCTAAGTGTTACCTAAGTGTTACCTAAGTGTTACCTAAGTGTTACCTAAGTGTGCCCTAAGTGTGCCCTAAGTGTTACCTAAGTGTGCCCTAAGTGTTACCTAAGTGTGCCCTAAGTGTTACCTAAGTGTGCCCTAAGTGTTAAATAAGTGTTACCTAAGTGTTACCTAAGTGTTACCTAAGTGTTACCTAAGTATTACCTAAGTGTTACCTAAGTGTTACCTAAGTGTTACCTAAGTGTTACCTAAGTATTACCTAAGTGTTACCTAAGTGTTACCTAAGTGTTACCTAAGTGTTACCTAAGTGTTACCTAAGTGTTACCTAAGTATTACCTAAGTGTGCCCTAAGTGTTACCTAAGTGTGCCCTAAGTGTTACCTAAGTGTGCCCTAAGTGTTACCTAAGTGTGCCCTAAGTGTTACCTAAGTGTTACCTAAGTGTTACCTAAGTGTTACCTAAGTGTTACCTAAGTGTTACCTAAGTGTTACCTAAGTGTTACCTAAGTCTTACCTAAGTGTTACCTAAGTGTTACCTAAGTGTGCCCTAAGTGTGCCCTAAGTGTTACCCAAGTGTGCCCTAAGTGTTACCTAAGTGTTACCTAAGTGTTACCTAAGTGTGCCCTAAGTGTGCCCCAAGTGTTACCTAAGTGTGCCCTAAGTGTTACCTAAGTGTTACCTAAGTGTGCCCTAAGTGTTACCTAAGTGTGCCCAAAGTGTTACCCAAGTGTGCCCAAAGTGTTACCTAAGTGTGCCCTAAGTGTTACCTAAGTGTTACCTAAGTGTGCCCTAAGTGTGCCCTAAGTGTTACCTAAGTTACCTAAGTGTTACCTAAGTGTTACCTAAGTATGCCCTAAGTGTTACCCAAGTGTTACCTAAGTGTTACCTAAGTGTTACCTAAGTGTTGCCTAAGTGTGCCCTAAGTGTGCCCTAAGTGTTACCTAAGTGTGCCCTAAGTGTTACCTAAGTGTGCCCTAAGTGTTACCTAAGTATGCCCTAAGTGTTACCTAAGTGTTACCTAAGTGTTACCTAAGTGTTACCTAAGTGTTACCTAAGTGTTACCTAAGTGTTACCTAAGTGTTACCTAAGTGTGCCCTAAGTGTTACCTCAGTGTGCCCTAAGTGTTACCTAAGTTACCTAAGTGTTACCTAAGTGTGCCCTAAGTGTTACCTAAGTATTACCTAAGTGTTACCTAAGTGTTACCTAAGTGTTACCTAAGTGTTACCTAAGTGTTACCTAAGTGTTACCTAAGTGTTACCTAAGTGTGCCCTAAGTGTGCCCTAAGTGTTACCTAAGTGTTACCTAAGTGTTACCTAAGTGTTACCTAAGTGTGCCCTAAGTGTGCCCTAAGTGTTACCTAAGTGTGCCCTAAGTGTTACCTAAGTGTGCCCTAAGTGTTACCTAAGTGTGCCCTAAGTGTTAAATAAGTGTTACCTAAGTGTTACCTAAGTGTTACCTAAGTGTTACCTAAGTATTACCTAAGTGTTACCTAAGTGTTACCTAAGTGTTACCTAAGTGTTACCTAAGTATTACCTAAGTGTTACCTAAGTGTTACCTAAGTGTTACCTAAGTGTTACCTAAGTGTTACCTAAGTGTTACCTAAGTATTACCTAAGTGTGCCCTAAGTGTTACCTAAGTGTGCCCTAAGTGTTACCTAAGTGTGCCCTAAGTGTTACCTAAGTGTGCCCTAAGTGTTACCTAAGTGTTACCTAAGTGTTACCTAAGTGTTACCTAAGTGTTACCTAAGTGTTACCTAAGTGTTACCTAAGTGTTACCTAAGTCTTACCTAAGTGTTACCTAAGTGTTACCTAAGTGTGCCCTAAGTGTGCCCTAAGTGTTACCCAAGTGTGCCCTAAGTGTTACCTAAGTGTTACCTAAGTGTTACCTAAGTGTGCCCTAAGTGTGCCCCAAGTGTTACCTAAGTGTGCCCTAAGTGTTACCTAAGTGTTACCTAAGTGTGCCCTAAGTGTTACCTAAGTGTGCCCAAAGTGTTACCCAAGTGTGCCCAAAGTGTTACCTAAGTGTGCCCTAAGTGTTACCTAAGTGTTACCTAAGTGTGCCCTAAGTGTGCCCTAAGTGTTACCTAAGTTACCTAAGTGTTACCTAAGTGTTACCTAAGTATGCCCTAAGTGTTACCCAAGTGTTACCTAAGTGTTACCTAAGTGTTACCTAAGTGTTACCTAAGTGTTGCCTAAGTGTGCCCTAAGTGTGCCCTAAGTGTTACCTAAGTGTGCCCTAAGTGTTACCTAAGTGTGCCCTAAGTGTTACCTAAGTGTTACCTAAGTGTGCCCTAAGTGTTACCTAAGTGTGCCCTAAGTGTTACCTAAGTGTTACCTAATTGTTACCTAAGTGTTACCTAAGTGTTACCTAAGTGTGCCCTAAGTGTTACCTAAGTGTGCCCTAAGTGTTACCTAAGTGTTACCTAAGTGTTACCTAAGTGTTACCTAAGTGTTACCTAAGTGTTACCTAAGTGTTACCTAAGTGTTACCTAAGTGTTACCTAAGTGTTACCTAAGTGTTACCTAAGTGTTAGCTAAGTGTGCCCTAAGTGTGCCCTAAGTGTTACCTAAGTGTGCCCAAAGTGTTACCCATGTGTGCCCAAAGTGTTACCTAAGTGTGCCCTAAGTGTTACCTAAGTGTGCCCTAAGTGTTACCTAAGTATGCCCTAAGTGTTACCTAAGTGTTACCTAAGTGTTACCTAAGTGTTACCTAAGTGTTACCTAAGTGTTACCTAAGTGTGCCCTAAGTGTGCCCTAAGTGTTACCTAAGTGTGCCCTAAGTGTTACCTAAGTGTGCCCTAAGTGTTACCTAAGTGTTACCTAAGTGTGCCCTAAGTGTTACCTAAGTGTGCCCTAAGTGTTACCTAAGTATGCCCTAAGTGTTACCCAAGTGTTACCTAAGTGTTACCTAAGTGTTACCTAAGTGTTACCTAAGTGTTACCTAAGTGTGCCCTAAGTGTGCTCTAAGTGTTACCTAAGTGTGCCCTAAGTGTTACCTAAGTGTGCCCTAAGTGTTACCTAAGTGTTACCTAAGTGTGCCCTAAGTGTTACCTAAGTGTGCCCTAAGTGTTACCTAAGTGTTACCTAAGTGTTACCTAAGTGTTACCTAAGTGTTACCTAATTGTTACCTAAGTGTTACCTAAGTGTTACCTAAGTGTGCCCTAAGTGTTACCTAAGTGTGCCCTAAGTGTTACCTAAGTGTTACCTAAGTGTTACCTAAGTGTTACCTAAGTGTTACCTAAGTGTTACCTAAGTGTTACCTAAGTGTTACCTAAGTGTTACCTAAGTGTTACCTAAGTGTTACCTAAGTGTTAGCTAAGTGTGCCCTAAGTGTGCCCTAAGTGTTACCTAAGTGTGCCCAAAGTGTTACCCATGTGTGCCCAAAGTGTTACCTAAGTGTGCCCTAAGTGTTACCTAAGTGTGCCCTAAGTGTTACCTAAGTATGCCCTAAGTGTTACCTAAGTGTTACCTAAGTGTTACCTAAGTGTTACCTAAGTGTTACCTAAGTGTTACCTAAGTGTGCCCTAAGTGTGCCCTAAGTGTTACCTAAGTGTGCCCTAAGTGTTACCTAAGTGTGCCCTAAGTGTTACCTAAGTGTTACCTAAGTGTGCCCTAAGTGTTACCTAAGTGTGCCCTAAGTGTTACCTAAGTGTTACCTAAGTGTTACCTAAGTGTTACCTAAGTGTTACCTAAGTGTTACCTAAGTGTTACCTAAGTGTTACCTAAGTGTTACCTAAGTGTGCCCTAAGTGTTACCTAAGTGTGCCCTAAGTGTTACCTAAGTTACCTAAGTGTTACCTAAGTGTTACCTAAGTGTTACCTAAGTGTTACCTAAGTGTGCCCTAAGTGTTACCTAAGTGTGCCCAAAGTGTTACCTAAGTGTGCCCAAAGTGTTACCTAAGTGTGCCCTAAGTGTTACCTAAGTGTTACCTAAGTGTTACTTAAGTGTGCCCTAAGTGTGCCCCAAGTGTTACCTAAGTGTGCCCTAAGTGTTACCTAAGTGTTACCTAAGTGTGCCCTAAGTGTTACCTAAGTGTGCCCAAAGTGTTACCCAAGTGTGCCCAAAGTGTTACCTAAGTGTGCCCTAAGTGTTACCTAAGTGTGCCCCAAGTGTTACCTAAGTATGCCCTAAGTGTTACCTAAGTGTTACCTAAGTGTTACCTAAGTGTTACCTAAGTGTTACCTAAGTGTTACCTAAGTCTTACCTAAGTGTTACCTAAGTGTTACCTAAGTGTGCCCTAAGTGTGCCCTAAGTGTTACCTAAGTGTGCCCTAAGTGTTACCTAAGTGTTACCTAAGTGTTACCTAAGTGTGCCCTAAGTGTGCCCCAAGTGTTACCTAAGTGTGCCCTAAGTGTTACCTAAGTGTTACCTAAGTGTGCCCTAAGTGTTACCTAAGTGTGCCCAAAGTGTTACCCAAGTGTGCCCAAAGTGTTACCTAAGTGTGCCCTAAGTGTTACCTAAGTGTTACCTAAGTGTGCCCTAAGTGTGCCCTAAGTGTTACCTAAGTTACCTAAGTGTTACCTAAGTGTTACCTAAGTGTTTCCTAAGTGTTACCTAAGTGTGCCCTAAGTGTTACCTAAGTGTGCCCTAAGTGTTACCTAAGTGTTACCCAAGTGTTACCTAAGTGTTACCTAAGTGTGCCCTAAGTGTGCCCCAAGTGTTACCTAAGTGTGCCCTAAGTGTTACCTAAGTGTTACCTAAGTGTGCCCTAAGTGTTACCTAAGTGTGCCCAAAGTGTTACCTAAGTGTGCCCAAAGTGTTACCTAAGTGTGCCCTAAGTGTTACCTAAGTATGCCCTAAGTGTTACCCAAGTGTTACCTAAGTGTTACCTAAGTGTTACCTAAGTGTTACCTAAGTGTTGCCTAAGTGTGCCCTAAGTGTGCCCTAAGTGTTACCTAAGTGTGCCCTAAGTGTTACCTAAGTGTGCCCTAAGTGTTACCTAAGTGTTACCTAAGTGTTACCTAAGTGTGCCCTAAGTGTTACCTAAGTGTGCCCTAAGTGTTACCTAAGTGTTACCTAAGTGTTACCTAAGTGTTACCTAAGTGTTACCTAAGTGTTACCTAAGTGTTACCTAAGTGTTACCTAAGTGTTACCTAAGTGTTACATAAGTGTTACCTAAGTGTGCCCTAAGTGTTACCTAAGTTACCTAAGTGTTACCTAAGTGTTACCTAAGTGTTACCTAAGTGTTACCTAAGTGTGCCCTAAGTGTTACCTAAGTGTGCCCAAAGTGTTACCCAAGTGTGCCCAAAGTGTTACCTAAGTGTGCCCTAAGTGTTACCTAAGTGTTACCTAAGTGTTACCTAAGTGTTACCTAAGTGTTACCTAAGTGTTACCTAAGTGTGCCCTAAGTGTTACCTCAGTGTGCCCTAAGTGTTACCTAAGTTACCTAAGTGTTACCTAAGTGTGCCCTAAGTGTTACCTAAGTATTACCTAAGTGTTACCTAAGTGTTACCTAAGTGTGCCCTAAGTGTTACCTAAGTATTACCTAAGTGTTACCTAAGTGTGCCCTAAGTGTTACCTAAGTGTGCCCAAAGTGTTACCCAAGTGTGCCCAAAGTGTTACCTAAGTGTGCCCTAAGTGTTACCTAAGTGTTACCTAAGTGTGCCCTAAGTGTGCCCTAAGTGTTACCTAAGTTACCTAAGTGTTACCTAAGTGTTACCTAAGTATGCCCTAAGTGTTACCCAAGTGTTACCTAAGTGTTACCTAAGTGTTACCTAAGTGTTACCTAAGTGTTGCCTAAGTGTGCCCTAAGTGTGCCCTAAGTGTTACCTAAGTGTGCCCTAAGTGTTACCTAAGTGTGCCCTAAGTGTTACCTAAGTGTTACCTAAGTGTGCCCTAAGTGTTACCTAAGTGTGCCCTAAGTGTTACCTAAGTGTTACCTAAGTGTTACCTAAGTGTTACCTAAGTGTTACCTAAGTGTGCCCTAAGTGTTACCTAAGTATGCCCTAAGTGTTACCTAAGTGTTACCTAAGTGTTACCTAAGTGTTACCTAAGTGTTACCTAAGTGTTACCTAAGTGTGCCCTAAGTGTGCCCTAAGTGTTACCTAAGTGTGCCCTAAGTGTTACCTAAGTGTGCCCTAAGTGTTACCTAAGTGTTACCTAAGTGTGCCCTAAGTGTTACCTAAGTGTGCCCTAAGTGTTACCTAAGTGTTACCTAAGTGTTACCTAAGTGTTACCTAAGTGTTACCTAAGTGTTACCTAAGTGTTACCTAAGTGTTACCTAAGTGTTACCTAAGTGTGCCCTAAGTGTTACCTAAGTGTGCCCTAAGTGTTACCTAAGTATGCCCTAAGTGTTACCTAAGTGTTACCTAAGTGTTACCTAAGTGTTACCTAAGTGTTACCTAAGTCTTACCTAAGTGTTACCTAAGTGTTACCTAAGTGTGCCCTAAGTGTGCCCTAAGTGTTACCCAAGTGTGCCCTAAGTGTTACCTAAGTGTTACCTAAGTGTTACCTAAGTGTGCCCTAAGTGTGCCCCAAGTGTTACCTAAGTGTGCCCTAAGTGTTACCTAAGTGTTACCTAAGTGTGCCCTAAGTGTTACCTAAGTGTGCCCAAAGTGTTACCCAAGTGTGCCCAAAGTGTTACCTAAGTGTGCCCTAAGTGTTACCTAAGTGTTACCTAAGTGTGCCCTAAGTGTGCCCTAAGTGTTACCTAAGTTACCTAAGTGTTACCTAAGTGTTACCTAAGTATGCCCTAAGTGTTACCCAAGTGTTACCTAAGTGTTACCTAAGTGTTACCTAAGTGTTACCTAAGTGTTGCCTAAGTGTGCCCTAAGTGTGCCCTAAGTGTTACCTAAGTGTGCCCTAAGTGTTACCTAAGTGTGCCCTAAGTGTTACCTAAGTGTTACCTAAGTGTGCCCTAAGTGTTACCTAAGTGTGCCCTAAGTGTTACCTAAGTGTTACCTAAGTGTTACCTAAGTGTTACCTAAGTGTTACCTAAGTGTGCCCTAAGTGTTACCTAAGTATGCCCTAAGTGTTACCTAAGTGTTACCTAAGTGTTACCTAAGTGTTACCTAAGTGTTACCTAAGTGTTACCTAAGTGTGCCCTAAGTGTGCCCTAAGTGTTACCTAAGTGTGCCCTAAGTGTTACCTAAGTGTGCCCTAAGTGTTACCTAAGTGTTACCTAAGTGTGCCCTAAGTGTTACCTAAGTGTGCCCTAAGTGTTACCTAAGTGTGCCCTAAGTGTTACCTAAGTGTTACCTAAGTGTGCCCTAAGTGTGCCCTAAGTGTTACCTAAGTTACCTAAGTGTTACCTAAGTGTTACCTAAGTATGCCCTAAGTGTTACCCAAGTGTTACCTAAGTGTTACCTAAGTGTTACCTAAGTGTTACCTAAGTGTTGCCTAAGTGTGCCCTAAGTGTGCCCTAAGTGTTACCTAAGTGTGCCCTAAGTGTTACCTAAGTGTGCCCTAAGTGTTACCTAAGTGTTACCTAAGTGTGCCCTAAGTGTTACCTAAGTGTGCCCTAAGTGTTACCTAAGTGTTACCTAATTGTTACCTAAGTGTTACCTAAGTGTTACCTAAGTGTGCCCTAAGTGTTACCTAAGTGTGCCCTAAGTGTTACCTAAGTGTTACCTAAGTGTTACCTAAGTGTTACCTAAGTGTTACCTAAGTGTTACCTAAGTGTTACCTAAGTGTTACCTAAGTGTTACCTAAGTGTTACCTAAGTGTTACCTAAGTGTTAGCTAAGTGTGCCCTAAGTGTGCCCTAAGTGTTACCTAAGTGTGCCCAAAGTGTTACCCATGTGTGCCCAAAGTGTTACCTAAGTGTGCCCTAAGTGTTACCTAAGTGTGCCCTAAGTGTTACCTAAGTATGCCCTAAGTGTTACCTAAGTGTTACCTAAGTGTTACCTAAGTGTTACCTAAGTGTTACCTAAGTGTTACCTAAGTGTGCCCTAAGTGTGCCCTAAGTGTTACCTAAGTGTGCCCTAAGTGTTACCTAAGTGTGCCCTAAGTGTTACCTAAGTGTTACCTAAGTGTGCCCTAAGTGTTACCTAAGTGTGCCCTAAGTGTTACCTAAGTATGCCCTAAGTGTTACCCAAGTGTTACCTAAGTGTTACCTAAGTGTTACCTAAGTGTTACCTAAGTGTTACCTAAGTGTGCCCTAAGTGTGCTCTAAGTGTTACCTAAGTGTGCCCTAAGTGTTACCTAAGTGTGCCCTAAGTGTTACCTAAGTGTTACCTAAGTGTGCCCTAAGTGTTACCTAAGTGTGCCCTAAGTGTTACCTAAGTGTTACCTAAGTGTTACCTAAGTGTTACCTAAGTGTTACCTAATTGTTACCTAAGTGTTACCTAAGTGTTACCTAAGTGTGCCCTAAGTGTTACCTAAGTGTGCCCTAAGTGTTACCTAAGTGTTACCTAAGTGTTACCTAAGTGTTACCTAAGTGTTACCTAAGTGTTACCTAAGTGTTACCTAAGTGTTACCTAAGTGTTACCTAAGTGTTACCTAAGTGTTACCTAAGTGTTACCTAAGTGTTAGCTAAGTGTGCCCTAAGTGTGCCCTAAGTGTTACCTAAGTGTGCCCAAAGTGTTACCCATGTGTGCCCAAAGTGTTACCTAAGTGTGCCCTAAGTGTTACCTAAGTGTGCCCTAAGTGTTACCTAAGTATGCCCTAAGTGTTACCTAAGTGTTACCTAAGTGTTACCTAAGTGTTACCTAAGTGTTACCTAAGTGTTACCTAAGTGTGCCCTAAGTGTGCCCTAAGTGTTACCTAAGTGTGCCCTAAGTGTTACCTAAGTGTGCCCTAAGTGTTACCTAAGTGTTACCTAAGTGTGCCCTAAGTGTTACCTAAGTGTGCCCTAAGTGTTACCTAAGTGTTACCTAAGTGTTACCTAAGTGTTACCTAAGTGTTACCTAAGTGTTACCTAAGTGTTACCTAAGTGTTACCTAAGTGTTACCTAAGTGTTACCTAAGTGTGCCCTAAGTGTTACCTAAGTGTGCCCTAAGTGTTACCTAAGTTACCTAAGTGTTACCTAAGTGTTACCTAAGTGTTACCTAAGTGTTACCTAAGTGTGCCCTAAGTGTTACCTAAGTGTGCCCAAAGTGTTACCTAAGTGTGCCCAAAGTGTTACCTAAGTGTGCCCTAAGTGTTACCTAAGTGTTACCTAAGTGTTACTTAAGTGTGCCCTAAGTGTGCCCCAAGTGTTACCTAAGTGTGCCCTAAGTGTTACCTAAGTGTTACCTAAGTGTGCCCTAAGTGTTACCTAAGTGTGCCCAAAGTGTTACCCAAGTGTGCCCAAAGTGTTACCTAAGTGTGCCCTAAGTGTTACCTAAGTGTGCCCTAAGTGTTACCTAAGTATGCCCTAAGTGTTACCTAAGTGTTACCTAAGTGTTACCTAAGTGTTACCTAAGTGTTACCTAAGTCTTACCTAAGTGTTACCTAAGTGTTACCTAAGTGTGCCCTAAGTGTGCCCTAAGTGTTACCTAAGTGTGCCCTAAGTGTTACCTAAGTGTTACCTAAGTGTTACCTAAGTGTGCCCTAAGTGTGCCCCAAGTGTTACCTAAGTGTGCCCTAAGTGTTACCTAAGTGTTACCTAAGTGTGCCCTAAGTGTTACCTAAGTGTGCCCAAAGTGTTACCCAAGTGTGCCCAAAGTGTTACCTAAGTGTGCCCTAAGTGTTACCTAAGTGTTACCTAAGTGTGCCCTAAGTGTGCCCTAAGTGTTACCTAAGTTACCTAAGTGTTACCTAAGTGTTACCTAAGTGTTTCCTAAGTGTTACCTAAGTGTGCCCTAAGTGTTACCTAAGTGTGCCCTAAGTGTTACCTAAGTGTTACCCAAGTGTTACCTAAGTGTTACCTAAGTGTGCCCTAAGTGTGCCCCAAGTGTTACCTAAGTGTGCCCTAAGTGTTACCTAAGTGTTACCTAAGTGTGCCCTAAGTGTTACCTAAGTGTGCCCAAAGTGTTACCTAAGTGTGCCCAAAGTGTTACCTAAGTGTGCCCTAAGTGTTACCTAAGTATGCCCTAAGTGTTACCCAAGTGTTACCTAAGTGTTACCTAAGTGTTACCTAAGTGTTACCTAAGTGTTGCCTAAGTGTGCCCTAAGTGTGCCCTAAGTGTTACCTAAGTGTGCCCTAAGTGTTACCTAAGTGTTACCTAAGTGTGCCCTAAGTGTTACCTAAGTGTGCCCTAAGTGTTACCTAAGTGTTACCTAAGTGTTACCTAAGTGTTACCTAAGTGTTACCTAAGTGTTGCCTAAGTGTGCCCTAAGTGTGCCCTAAGTGTTACCTAAGTGTGCCCTAAGTGTTACCTAAGTGTGCCCTAAGTGTTACCTAAGTGTTACCTAAGTGTGCCCTAAGTGTTACCTAAGTGTGCCCTAAGTGTTACCTAAGTGTTACCTAAGTGTTACCTAAGTGTTACCTAAGTGTGCCCTAAGTGTTACCTAAGTGTTACCTAAGTGTGCCCTAAGTGTGCCCTAAGTGTTACCTAAGTTACCTAAGTGTTACCTAAGTGTTACCTAAGTATGCCCTAAGTGTTACCCAAGTGTTACCTAAGTGTTACCTAAGTGTTACCTAAGTGTTACCTAAGTGTTGCCTAAGTGTGCCCTAAGTGTGCCCTAAGTGTTACCTAAGTGTGCCCTAAGTGTTACCTAAGTGTGCCCTAAGTGTTACCTAAGTGTTACCTAAGTGTGCCCTAAGTGTTACCTAAGTGTGCCCTAAGTGTTACCTAAGTGTTACCTAAGTGTTACCTAAGTGTTACCTAAGTGTTACCTAAGTGTGCCCTAAGTGTTACCTAAGTATGCCCTAAGTGTTACCTAAGTGTTACCTAAGTGTTACCTAAGTGTTACCTAAGTGTTACCTAAGTGTTACCTAAGTGTTACCTAAGTGTGCCCTAAGTGTGCCCTAAGTGTTACCTAAGTGTGCCCTAAGTGTTACCTAAGTGTGCCCTAAGTGTTACCTAAGTGTTACCTAAGTGTGCCCTAAGTGTTACCTAAGTGTGCCCTAAGTGTTACCTAAGTGTTACCTAAGTGTTACCTAAGTGTTACCTAAGTGTTACCTAAGTGTTACCTAAGTGTTACCTAAGTGTTACCTAAGTGTTACCTAAGTGTGCCCTAAGTGTTACCTAAGTGTGCCCTAAGTGTTACCTAAGTATGCCCTAAGTGTTACCCAAGTGTTACCTAAGTGTTACCTAAGTGTTACCTAAGTGTTACCTAAGTGTTGCCTAAGTGTGCCCTAAGTGTGCCCTAAGTGTTACCTAAGTGTGCCCTAAGTGTTACCTAAGTGTTACCTAAGTGTGCCCTAAGTGTTACCTAAGTGTGCCCTAAGTGTTACCTAAGTGTTACCTAAGTGTTACCTAAGTGTTACCTAAGTGTTACCTAAGTGTTACCTAAGTGTTACCTAAGTGTTACCTAAGTGTTACCTAAGTGTTACCTAAGTGTTACCTAAGTGTGCCCTAAGTGTTACCTAAGTTACCTAAGTGTTACCTAAGTGTTACCTAAGTGTTACCTAAGTGTTACCTAAGTGTGCCCTAAGTGTTACCTAAGTGTGCCCAAAGTGTTACCCAAGTGTGCCCAAAGTGTTACCTAAGTGTGCCCTAAGTGTTACCTAAGTGTTACCTAAGTGTTACCTAAGTGTTACCTAAGTGTTACCTAAGTGTTACCTAAGTGTGCCCTAAGTGTTACCTCAGTGTGCCCTAAGTGTTACCTAAGTTACCTAAGTGTTACCTAAGTGTGCCCTAAGTGTTACCTAAGTATTACCTAAGTGTTACCTAAGTGTTACCTAAGTGTGCCCTAAGTGTTACCTAAGTATTACCTAAGTGTTACCTAAGTGTGCCCTAAGTGTTACCTAAGTGTGCCCAAAGTGTTACCCAAGTGTGCCCAAAGTGTTACCTAAGTGTGCCCTAAGTGTTACCTAAGTGTTACCTAAGTGTGCCCTAAGTGTGCCCTAAGTGTTACCTAAGTTACCTAAGTGTTACCTAAGTGTTACCTAAGTATGCCCTAAGTGTTACCCAAGTGTTACCTAAGTGTTACCTAAGTGTTACCTAAGTGTTACCTAAGTGTTGCCTAAGTGTGCCCTAAGTGTGCCCTAAGTGTTACCTAAGTGTGCCCTAAGTGTTACCTAAGTGTGCCCTAAGTGTTACCTAAGTGTTACCTAAGTGTGCCCTAAGTGTTACCTAAGTGTGCCCTAAGTGTTACCTAAGTGTTACCTAAGTGTTACCTAAGTGTTACCTAAGTGTTACCTAAGTGTGCCCTAAGTGTTACCTAAGTGTGCCCTAAGTGTTACCTAAGTGTTACCTAAGTGTTACCTAAGTGTTACCTAAGTGTTACCTAAGTGTTACCTAAGTGTTACCTAAGTGTTACCTAAGTGTTACCTAAGTGTGCCCTAAGTGTTACCTAAGTGTGCCCTAAGTGTTACCTAAGTATGCCCTAAGTGTTACCTAAGTGTTACCTAAGTGTTACCTAAGTGTTACCTAAGTGTTACCTAAGTCTTACCTAAGTGTTACCTAAGTGTTACCTAAGTGTGCCCTAAGTGTGCCCTAAGTGTTACCCAAGTGTGCCCTAAGTGTTACCTAAGTGTTACCTAAGTGTTACCTAAGTGTGCCCTAAGTGTGCCCCAAGTGTTACCTAAGTGTGCCCTAAGTGTTACCTAAGTGTTACCTAAGTGTGCCCTAAGTGTTACCTAAGTGTGCCCAAAGTGTTACCCAAGTGTGCCCAAAGTGTTACCTAAGTGTGCCCTAAGTGTTACCTAAGTGTTACCTAAGTGTGCCCTAAGTGTGCCCTAAGTGTTACCTAAGTTACCTAAGTGTTACCTAAGTGTTACCTAAGTATGCCCTAAGTGTTACCCAAGTGTTACCTAAGTGTTACCTAAGTGTTACCTAAGTGTTACCTAAGTGTTGCCTAAGTGTGCCCTAAGTGTGCCCTAAGTGTTACCTAAGTGTGCCCTAAGTGTTACCTAAGTGTGCCCTAAGTGTTACCTAAGTGTTACCTAAGTGTGCCCTAAGTGTTACCTAAGTGTGCCCTAAGTGTTACCTAAGTGTTACCTAAGTGTTACCTAAGTGTTACCTAAGTGTTACCTAAGTGTGCCCTAAGTGTTACCTAAGTATGCCCTAAGTGTTACCTAAGTGTTACCTAAGTGTTACCTAAGTGTTACCTAAGTGTTACCTAAGTGTTACCTAAGTGTGCCCTAAGTGTGCCCTAAGTGTTACCTAAGTGTGCCCTAAGTGTTACCTAAGTGTGCCCTAAGTGTTACCTAAGTGTTACCTAAGTGTGCCCTAAGTGTTACCTAAGTGTGCCCTAAGTGTTACCTAAGTGTTACCTAAGTGTTACCTAAGTGTTACCTAAGTGTTACCTAAGTGTTACCTAAGTGTTACCTAAGTGTTACCTAAGTGTTACCTAAGTGTGCCCTAAGTGTTACCTAAGTGTGCCCTAAGTGTTACCTAAGTTACCTAAGTGTTACCTAAGTGTTACCTAAGTGTTACCTAAGTGTTACCTAAGTGTGCCCTAAGTGTTACCTAAGTGTGCCCAAAGTGTTACCTAAGTGTGCCCAAAGTGTTACCTAAGTGTGCCCTAAGTGTCACCTAAGTGTTACCTAAGTGTTACCTAAGTGTGCCCTAAGTGTGCCCTAAGTGTTACCTAAGTGTGCCCTAAGTGTTACCTAAGTGTTACCTAAGTGTGCCCTAAGTGTTACCTAAGTGTGCCCAAAGTGTTACCCAAGTGTGCCCAAAGTGTTACCTAAGTGTGCCCTAAGTGTTACCTAAGTGTGCCCTAAGTGTTACCTAAGTATGCCCTAAGTGTTACCTAAGTGTTACCTAAGTGTTACCTAAGTGTTACCTAAGTGTTACCTAAGTCTTACCTAAGTGTTACCTAAGTGTTACCTAAGTGTGCCCTAAGTGTGCCCTAAGTGTTACCCAAGTGTGCCCTAAGTGTTACCTAAGTGTTACCTAAGTGTTACCTAAGTGTGCCCTAAGTGTGCCCCAAGTGTTACCTAAGTGTGCCCTAAGTGTTACCTAAGTGTTACCTAAGTGTGCCCTAAGTGTTACCTAAGTGTGCCCAAAGTGTTACCCAAGTGTGCCCAAAGTGTTACCTAAGTGTGCCCTAAGTGTTACCTAAGTGTTACCTAAGTGTGCCCTAAGTGTGCCCTAAGTGTTACCTAAGTTACCTAAGTGTTACCTAAGTGTTACCTAAGTATGCCCTAAGTGTTACCCAAGTGTTACCTAAGTGTTACCTAAGTGTTACCTAAGTGTTACCTAAGTGTTGCCTAAGTGTGCCCTAAGTGTGCCCTAAGTGTTACCTAAGTGTGCCCTAAGTGTTACCTAAGTGTGCCCTAAGTGTTACCTAAGTGTTACCTAAGTGTGCCCTAAGTGTTACCTAAGTGTGCCCTAAGTGTTACCTAAGTGTTACCTAAGTGTTACCTAAGTGTTACCTAAGTGTTACCTAAGTGTTACCTAAGTGTTACCTAAGTGTTACCTAAGTGTGCCCTAAGTGTTACCTAAGTGTGCCCTAAGTGTTACCTAAGTTACCTAAGTGTTACCTAAGTGTTACCTAAGTGTTACCTAAGTGTTACCTAAGTGTTACCTAAGTGTGCCCTAAGTGTGCCCTAAGTGTTACCTAAGTGTGCCCAAAGTGTTACCCAAGTGTGCCCAAAGTGTTACCTAAGTGTGCCCTAAGTGTTACCTAAGTGTGCCCTAAGTGTTACCTAAGTATGCCCTAAGTGTTACCTAAGTGTTACCTAAGTGTTACCTAAGTGTTACCTAAGTGTTACCTAAGTGTTACCTAAGTGTTACCTAAGTGTTACCTAAGTGTGCCCTAAGTGTTACCTCAGTGTGCCCTAAGTGTTACCTAAGTTACCTAAGTGTTACCTAAGTGTGCCCTAAGTGTTACCTAAGTATTACCTAAGTGTTACCTAAGTGTTACCTAAGTGTTACCTAAGTGTTACCTAAGTGTTACCTAAGTGTTACCTAAGTGTTACCTAAGTGTGCCCTAAGTGTGCCCTAAGTGTTACCTAAGTGTGCCCTAAGTGTTACCTAAGTGTGCCCTAAGTGTTACCTAAGTGTGCCCTAAGTGTTAAATAAGTGTTACCTAAGTGTTACCTAAGTGTTACCTAAGTGTTACCTAAGTATTACCTAAGTGTTACCTAAGTGTTACCTAAGTGTTACCTAAGTGTTACCTAAGTATTACCTAAGTGTTACCTAAGTGTTACCTAAGTGTTACCTAAGTGTTACCTAAGTGTTACCTAAGTGTTACCTAAGTATTACCTAAGTGTGCCCTAAGTGTTACCTAAGTGTGCCCTAAGTGTTACCTAAGTGTGCCCTAAGTGTTACCTAAGTGTGCCCTAAGTGTTACCTAAGTGTTACCTAAGTGTTACCTAAGTGTTACCTAAGTGTTACCTAAGTGTTACCTAAGTGTTACCTAAGTGTTACCTAAGTCTTACCTAAGTGTTACCTAAGTGTTACCTAAGTGTGCCCTAAGTGTGCCCTAAGTGTTACCCAAGTGTGCCCTAAGTGTTACCTAAGTGTTACCTAAGTGTTACCTAAGTGTGCCCTAAGTGTGCCCCAAGTGTTACCTAAGTGTGCCCTAAGTGTTACCTAAGTGTTACCTAAGTGTGCCCTAAGTGTTACCTAAGTGTGCCCAAAGTGTTACCCAAGTGTGCCCAAAGTGTTACCTAAGTGTGCCCTAAGTGTTACCTAAGTGTTACCTAAGTGTGCCCTAAGTGTGCCCTAAGTGTTACCTAAGTTACCTAAGTGTTACCTAAGTGTTACCTAAGTATGCCCTAAGTGTTACCCAAGTGTTACCTAAGTGTTACCTAAGTGTTACCTAAGTGTTACCTAAGTGTTGCCTAAGTGTGCCCTAAGTGTGCCCTAAGTGTTACCTAAGTGTGCCCTAAGTGTTACCTAAGTGTGCCCTAAGTGTTACCTAAGTATGCCCTAAGTGTTACCTAAGTGTTACCTAAGTGTTACCTAAGTGTTACCTAAGTGTTACCTAAGTGTTACCTAAGTGTTACCTAAGTGTTACCTAAGTGTGCCCTAAGTGTTACCTCAGTGTGCCCTAAGTGTTACCTAAGTTACCTAAGTGTTACCTAAGTGTGCCCTAAGTGTTACCTAAGTATTACCTAAGTGTTACCTAAGTGTTACCTAAGTGTTACCTAAGTGTTACCTAAGTGTTACCTAAGTGTTACCTAAGTGTTACCTAAGTGTGCCCTAAGTGTGCCCTAAGTGTTACCTAAGTGTTACCTAAGTGTTACCTAAGTGTTACCTAAGTGTGCCCTAAGTGTGCCCTAAGTGTTACCTAAGTGTGCCCTAAGTGTTACCTAAGTGTGCCCTAAGTGTTACCTAAGTGTGCCCTAAGTGTTAAATAAGTGTTACCTAAGTGTTACCTAAGTGTTACCTAAGTGTTACCTAAGTATTACCTAAGTGTTACCTAAGTGTTACCTAAGTGTTACCTAAGTGTTACCTAAGTATTACCTAAGTGTTACCTAAGTGTTACCTAAGTGTTACCTAAGTGTTACCTAAGTGTTACCTAAGTGTTACCTAAGTATTACCTAAGTGTGCCCTAAGTGTTACCTAAGTGTGCCCTAAGTGTTACCTAAGTGTGCCCTAAGTGTTACCTAAGTGTGCCCTAAGTGTTACCTAAGTGTTACCTAAGTGTTACCTAAGTGTTACCTAAGTGTTACCTAAGTGTTACCTAAGTGTTACCTAAGTGTTACCTAAGTCTTACCTAAGTGTTACCTAAGTGTTACCTAAGTGTGCCCTAAGTGTGCCCTAAGTGTTACCCAAGTGTGCCCTAAGTGTTACCTAAGTGTTACCTAAGTGTTACCTAAGTGTGCCCTAAGTGTGCCCCAAGTGTTACCTAAGTGTGCCCTAAGTGTTACCTAAGTGTTACCTAAGTGTGCCCTAAGTGTTACCTAAGTGTGCCCAAAGTGTTACCCAAGTGTGCCCAAAGTGTTACCTAAGTGTGCCCTAAGTGTTACCTAAGTGTTACCTAAGTGTGCCCTAAGTGTGCCCTAAGTGTTACATAAGTTACCTAAGTGTTACCTAAGTGTTACCTAAGTATGCCCTAAGTGTTACCCAAGTGTTACCTAAGTGTTACCTAAGTGTTACCTAAGTGTTACCTAAGTGTTGCCTAAGTGTGCCCTAAGTGTGCCCTAAGTGTTACCTAAGTGTGCCCTAAGTGTTACCTAAGTGTGCCCTAAGTGTTACCTAAGTGTTACCTAAGTGTGCCCTAAGTGTTACCTAAGTGTGCCCTAAGTGTTACCTAAGTGTTACCTAATTGTTACCTAAGTGTTACCTAAGTGTTACCTAAGTGTGCCCTAAGTGTTACCTAAGTGTGCCCTAAGTGTTACCTAAGTGTTACCTAAGTGTTACCTAAGTGTTACCTAAGTGTTACCTAAGTGTTACCTAAGTGTTACCTAAGTGTTACCTAAGTGTTACCTAAGTGTTACCTAAGTGTTACCTAAGTGTTAGCTAAGTGTGCCCTAAGTGTGCCCTAAGTGTTACCTAAGTGTGCCCAAAGTGTTACCCATGTGTGCCCAAAGTGTTACCTAAGTGTGCCCTAAGTGTTACCTAAGTGTGCCCTAAGTGTTACCTAAGTATGCCCTAAGTGTTACCTAAGTGTTACCTAAGTGTTACCTAAGTGTTACCTAAGTGTTACCTAAGTGTTACCTAAGTGTGCCCTAAGTGTGCCCTAAGTGTTACCTAAGTGTGCCCTAAGTGTTACCTAAGTGTGCCCTAAGTGTTACCTAAGTGTTACCTAAGTGTGCCCTAAGTGTTACCTAAGTGTGCCCTAAGTGTTACCTAAGTATGCCCTAAGTGTTACCCAAGTGTTACCTAAGTGTTACCTAAGTGTTACCTAAGTGTTACCTAAGTGTTACCTAAGTGTGCCCTAAGTGTGCTCTAAGTGTTACCTAAGTGTGCCCTAAGTGTTACCTAAGTGTGCCCTAAGTGTTACCTAAGTGTTACCTAAGTGTGCCCTAAGTGTTACCTAAGTGTGCCCTAAGTGTTACCTAAGTGTTACCTAAGTGTTACCTAAGTGTTACCTAAGTGTTACCTAATTGTTACCTAAGTGTTACCTAAGTGTTACCTAAGTGTGCCCTAAGTGTTACCTAAGTGTGCCCTAAGTGTTACCTAAGTGTTACCTAAGTGTTACCTAAGTGTTACCTAAGTGTTACCTAAGTGTTACCTAAGTGTTACCTAAGTGTTACCTAAGTGTTACCTAAGTGTTACCTAAGTGTTACCTAAGTGTTAGCTAAGTGTGCCCTAAGTGTGCCCTAAGTGTTACCTAAGTGTGCCCAAAGTGTTACCCATGTGTGCCCAAAGTGTTACCTAAGTGTGCCCTAAGTGTTACCTAAGTGTGCCCTAAGTGTTACCTAAGTATGCCCTAAGTGTTACCTAAGTGTTACCTAAGTGTTACCTAAGTGTTACCTAAGTGTTACCTAAGTGTTACCTAAGTGTGCCCTAAGTGTGCCCTAAGTGTTACCTAAGTGTGCCCTAAGTGTTACCTAAGTGTGCCCTAAGTGTTACCTAAGTGTTACCTAAGTGTGCCCTAAGTGTTACCTAAGTGTGCCCTAAGTGTTACCTAAGTGTTACCTAAGTGTTACCTAAGTGTTACCTAAGTGTTACCTAAGTGTTACCTAAGTGTTACCTAAGTGTTACCTAAGTGTTACCTAAGTGTGCCCTAAGTGTTACCTAAGTGTGCCCTAAGTGTTACCTAAGTTACCTAAGTGTTACCTAAGTGTTACCTAAGTGTTACCTAAGTGTTACCTAAGTGTGCCCTAAGTGTTACCTAAGTGTGCCCAAAGTGTTACCTAAGTGTGCCCAAAGTGTTACCTAAGTGTGCCCTAAGTGTTACCTAAGTGTTACCTAAGTGTTACTTAAGTGTGCCCTAAGTGTGCCCCAAGTGTTACCTAAGTGTGCCCTAAGTGTTACCTAAGTGTTACCTAAGTGTGCCCTAAGTGTTACCTAAGTGTGCCCAAAGTGTTACCCAAGTGTGCCCAAAGTGTTACCTAAGTGTGCCCTAAGTGTTACCTAAGTGTGCCCCAAGTGTTACCTAAGTGTGCCCTAAGTGTTACCTAAGTGTTACCTAAGTGTTACCTAAGTGTTACCTAAGTGTTACCTAAGTGTTACCTAAGTCTTACCTAAGTGTTACCTAAGTGTTACCTAAGTGTGCCCTAAGTGTGCCCTAAGTGTTACCTAAGTGTGCCCTAAGTGTTACCTAAGTGTTACCTAAGTGTTACCTAAGTGTGCCCTAAGTGTGCCCCAAGTGTTACCTAAGTGTGCCCTAAGTGTTACCTAAGTGTTACCTAAGTGTGCCCTAAGTGTTACCTAAGTGTGCCCAAAGTGTTACCCAAGTGTGCCCAAAGTGTTACCTAAGTGTGCCCTAAGTGTTACCTAAGTGTTACCTAAGTGTGCCCTAAGTGTGCCCTAAGTGTTACCTAAGTTACCTAAGTGTTACCTAAGTGTTACCTAAGTGTTTCCTAAGTGTTACCTAAGTGTGCCCTAAGTGTTACCTAAGTGTGCCCTAAGTGTTACCTAAGTGTTACCCAAGTGTTACCTAAGTGTTACCTAAGTGTGCCCTAAGTGTGCCCCAAGTGTTACCTAAGTGTGCCCTAAGTGTTACCTAAGTGTTACCTAAGTGTGCCCTAAGTGTTACCTAAGTGTGCCCAAAGTGTTACCTAAGTGTGCCCAAAGTGTTACCTAAGTGTGCCCTAAGTGTTACCTAAGTATGCCCTAAGTGTTACCCAAGTGTTACCTAAGTGTTACCTAAGTGTTACCTAAGTGTTACCTAAGTGTTGCCTAAGTGTGCCCTAAGTGTGCCCTAAGTGTTACCTAAGTGTGCCCTAAGTGTTACCTAAGTGTTACCTAAGTGTTACCTAAGTGTGCCCTAAGTGTGCCCCAAGTGTTACCTAAGTGTGCCCTAAGTGTTACCTAAGTGTTACCTAAGTGTGCCCTAAGTGTTACCTAAGTGTGCCCAAAGTGTTACCCAAGTGTGCCCAAAGTGTTACCTAAGTGTGCCCTAAGTGTTACCTAAGTGTTACCTAAGTGTGCCCTAAGTGTGCCCTAAGTGTTACCTAAGTTACCTAAGTGTTACCTAAGTGTTACCTAAGTGTTTCCTAAGTGTTACCTAAGTGTGCCCTAAGTGTTACCTAAGTGTGCCCTAAGTGTTACCTAAGTGTTACCCAAGTGTTACCTAAGTGTTACCTAAGTGTGCCCTAAGTGTGCCCCAAGTGTTACCTAAGTGTGCCCTAAGTGTTACCTAAGTGTTACCTAAGTGTGCCCTAAGTGTTACCTAAGTGTGCCCAAAGTGTTACCTAAGTGTGCCCAAAGTGTTACCTAAGTGTGCCCTAAGTGTTACCTAAGTATGCCCTAAGTGTTACCCAAGTGTTACCTAAGTGTTACCTAAGTGTTACCTAAGTGTTACCTAAGTGTTGCCTAAGTGTGCCCTAAGTGTGCCCTAAGTGTTACCTAAGTGTGCCCTAAGTGTTACCTAAGTGTGCCCTAAGTGTTACCTAAGTGTTACCTAAGTGTTACCTAAGTGTGCCCTAAGTGTTACCTAAGTGTGCCCTAAGTGTTACCTAAGTGTTACCTAAGTGTTACCTAAGTGTTACCTAAGTGTTACCTAAGTGTTACCTAAGTGTTACCTAAGTGTTACCTAAGTGTTACCTAAGTGTTACCTAAGTGTTACCTAAGTGTGCCCTAAGTGTTACCTAAGTTACCTAAGTGTTACCTAAGTGTTACCTAAGTGTTACCTAAGTGTTACCTAAGTGTGCCCTAAGTGTTACCTAAGTGTGCCCAAAGTGTTACCCAAGTGTGCCCAAAGTGTTACCTAAGTGTGCCCTAAGTGTTACCTAAGTGTTACCTAAGTGTTACCTAAGTGTTACCTAAGTGTTACCTAAGTGTTACCTAAGTGTGCCCTAAGTGTTACCTCAGTGTGCCCTAAGTGTTACCTAAGTTACCTAAGTGTTACCTAAGTGTGCCCTAAGTGTTACCTAAGTGTTACCTAAGTGTTACCTAAGTGTTACCTAAGTGTGCCCTAAGTGTTACCTAAGTATTACCTAAGTGTTACCTAAGTGTGCCCTAAGTGTTACCTAAGTGTGCCCAAAGTGTTACCCAAGTGTGCCCAAAGTGTTACCTAAGTGTGCCCTAAGTGTTACCTAAGTGTTACCTAAGTGTGCCCTAAGTGTGCCCTAAGTGTTACCTAAGTTACCTAAGTGTTACCTAAGTGTTACCTAAGTGTGCCCTAAGTGTTACCCAAGTGTTACCTAAGTGTTACCTAAGTGTTACCTAAGTGTTACCTAAGTGTTGCCTAAGTGTGCCCTAAGTGTGCCCTAAGTGTTACCTAAGTGTGCCCTAAGTGTTACCTAAGTGTGCCCTAAGTGTTACCTAAGTGTTACCTAAGTGTGCCCTAAGTGTTACCTAAGTGTGCCCTAAGTGTTACCTAAGTGTTACCTAAGTGTTACCTAAGTGTTACCTAAGTGTTACCTAAGTGTGCCCTAAGTGTTACCTAAGTATGCCCTAAGTGTTACCTAAGTGTTACCTAAGTGTTACCTAAGTGTTACCTAAGTGTTACCTAAGTGTTACCTAAGTGTGCCCTAAGTGTGCCCTAAGTGTTACCTAAGTGTGCCCTAAGTGTTACCTAAGTGTGCCCTAAGTGTTACCTAAGTGTTACCTAAGTGTGCCCTAAGTGTTACCTAAGTGTGCCCTAAGTGTTACCTAAGTGTTACCTAAGTGTTACCTAAGTGTTACCTAAGTGTTACCTAAGTGTTACCTAAGTGTTACCTAAGTGTTACCTAAGTGTTACCTAAGTGTGCCCTAAGTGTTACCTAAGTGTGCCCTAAGTGTTACCTAAGTATGCCCTAAGTGTTACCTAAGTGTTACCTAAGTGTTACCTAAGTGTTACCTAAGTGTTACCTAAGTCTTACCTAAGTGTTACCTAAGTGTTACCTAAGTGTGCCCTAAGTGTGCCCTAAGTGTTACCCAAGTGTGCCCTAAGTGTTACCTAAGTGTTACCTAAGTGTTACCTAAGTGTGCCCTAAGTGTGCCCCAAGTGTTACCTAAGTGTGCCCTAAGTGTTACCTAAGTGTTACCTAAGTGTGCCCTAAGTGTTACCTAAGTGTGCCCAAAGTGTTACCCAAGTGTGCCCAAAGTGTTACCTAAGTGTGCCCTAAGTGTTACCTAAGTGTTACCTAAGTGTGCCCTAAGTGTGCCCTAAGTGTTACCTAAGTTACCTAAGTGTTACCTAAGTGTTACCTAAGTATGCCCTAAGTGTTACCCAAGTGTTACCTAAGTGTTACCTAAGTGTTACCTAAGTGTTACCTAAGTGTTGCCTAAGTGTGCCCTAAGTGTGCCCTAAGTGTTACCTAAGTGTGCCCTAAGTGTTACCTAAGTGTGCCCTAAGTGTTACCTAAGTGTTACCTAAGTGTGCCCTAAGTGTTACCTAAGTGTGCCCTAAGTGTTACCTAAGTGTTACCTAAGTGTTACCTAAGTGTTACCTAAGTGTTACCTAAGTGTGCCCTAAGTGTTACCTAAGTATGCCTTAAGTGTTACCTAAGTGTTACCTAAGTGTTACCTAAGTGTTACCTAAGTGTTACCTAAGTGTTACCTAAGTGTGCCCTAAGTGTGCCCTAAGTGTTACCTAAGTGTGCCCTAAGTGTTACCTAAGTGTGCCCTAAGTGTTACCTAAGTGTTACCTAAGTGTGCCCTAAGTGTTACCTAAGTGTGCCCTAAGTGTTACCTAAGTGTGCCCTAAGTGTTACCTAAGTGTTACCTAAGTGTGCCCTAAGTGTGCCCTAAGTGTTACCTAAGTTACCTAAGTGTTACCTAAGTGTTACCTAAGTATGCCCTAAGTGTTACCCAAGTGTTACCTAAGTGTTACCTAAGTGTTACCTAAGTGTTACCTAAGTGTTGCCTAAGTGTGCCCTAAGTGTGCCCTAAGTGTTACCTAAGTGTGCCCTAAGTGTTACCTAAGTGTGCCCTAAGTGTTACCTAAGTGTTACCTAAGTGTGCCCTAAGTGTTACCTAAGTGTGCCCTAAGTGTTACCTAAGTGTTACCTAATTGTTACCTAAGTGTTACCTAAGTGTTACCTAAGTGTGCCCTAAGTGTTACCTAAGTGTGCCCTAAGTGTTACCTAAGTGTTACCTAAGTGTTACCTAAGTGTTACCTAAGTGTTACCTAAGTGTTACCTAAGTGTTACCTAAGTGTTACCTAAGTGTTACCTAAGTGTTAGCTAAGTGTGCCCTAAGTGTGCCCTAAGTGTTACCTAAGTGTGCCCAAAGTGTTACCCATGTGTGCCCAAAGTGTTACCTAAGTGTGCCCTAAGTGTTACCTAAGTGTGCCCTAAGTGTTACCTAAGTATGCCCTAAGTGTTACCTAAGTGTTACCTAAGTGTTACCTAAGTGTTACCTAAGTGTTACCTAAGTGTTACCTAAGTGTGCCCTAAGTGTGCCCTAAGTGTTACCTAAGTGTGCCCTAAGTGTTACCTAAGTGTGCCCTAAGTGTTACCTAAGTGTTACCTAAGTGTGCCCTAAGTGTTACCTAAGTGTGCCCTAAGTGTTACCTAAGTATGCCCTAAGTGTTACCCAAGTGTTACCTAAGTGTTACCTAAGTGTTACCTAAGTGTTACCTAAGTGTTACCTAAGTGTGCCCTAAGTGTGCTCTAAGTGTTACCTAAGTGTGCCCTAAGTGTTACCTAAGTGTGCCCTAAGTGTTACCTAAGTGTTACCTAAGTGTGCCCTAAGTGTTACCTAAGTGTGCCCTAAGTGTTACCTAAGTGTTACCTAAGTGTTACCTAAGTGTTACCTAAGTGTTACCTAATTGTTACCTAAGTGTTACCTAAGTGTTACCTAAGTGTGCCCTAAGTGTTACCTAAGTGTGCCCTAAGTGTTACCTAAGTGTTACCTAAGTGTTACCTAAGTGTTACCTAAGTGTTACCTAAGTGTTACCTAAGTGTTACCTAAGTGTTACCTAAGTGTTACCTAAGTGTTACCTAAGTGTTACCTAAGTGTTAGCTAAGTGTGCCCTAAGTGTGCCCTAAGTGTTACCTAAGTGTGCCCAAAGTGTTACCCATGTGTGCCCAAAGTGTTACCTAAGTGTGCCCTAAGTGTTACCTAAGTGTGCCCTAAGTGTTACCTAAGTATGCCCTAAGTGTTACCTAAGTGTTACCTAAGTGTTACCTAAGTGTTACCTAAGTGTTACCTAAGTGTTACCTAAGTGTGCCCTAAGTGTGCCCTAAGTGTTACCTAAGTGTGCCCTAAGTGTTACCTAAGTGTGCCCTAAGTGTTACCTAAGTGTTACCTAAGTGTGCCCTAAGTGTTACCTAAGTGTGCCCTAAGTGTTACCTAAGTGTTACCTAAGTGTTACCTAAGTGTTACCTAAGTGTTACCTAAGTGTTACCTAAGTGTTACCTAAGTGTTACCTAAGTGTTACCTAAGTGTGCCCTAAGTGTTACCTAAGTGTGCCCTAAGTGTTACCTAAGTTACCTAAGTGTTACCTAAGTGTTACCTAAGTGTTACCTAAGTGTTACCTAAGTGTGCCCTAAGTGTTACCTAAGTGTGCCCAAAGTGTTACCTAAGTGTGCCCAAAGTGTTACCTAAGTGTGCCCTAAGTGTTACCTAAGTGTTACCTAAGTGTTACTTAAGTGTGCCCTAAGTGTGCCCCAAGTGTTACCTAAGTGTGCCCTAAGTGTTACCTAAGTGTTACCTAAGTGTGCCCTAAGTGTTACCTAAGTGTGCCCAAAGTGTTACCCAAGTGTGCCCAAAGTGTTACCTAAGTGTGCCCTAAGTGTTACCTAAGTGTGCCCTAAGTGTTACCTAAGTATGCCCTAAGTGTTACCTAAGTGTTACCTAAGTGTTACCTAAGTGTTACCTAAGTGTTACCTAAGTCTTACCTAAGTGTTACCTAAGTGTTACCTAAGTGTGCCCTAAGTGTGCCCTAAGTGTTACCTAAGTGTGCCCTAAGTGTTACCTAAGTGTTACCTAAGTGTTACCTAAGTGTGCCCTAAGTGTGCCCCAAGTGTTACCTAAGTGTGCCCTAAGTGTTACCTAAGTGTTACCTAAGTGTGCCCTAAGTGTTACCTAAGTGTGCCCAAAGTGTTACCCAAGTGTGCCCAAAGTGTTACCTAAGTGTGCCCTAAGTGTTACCTAAGTGTTACCTAAGTGTGCCCTAAGTGTGCCCTAAGTGTTACCTAAGTTACCTAAGTGTTACCTAAGTGTTACCTAAGTGTTTCCTAAGTGTTACCTAAGTGTGCCCTAAGTGTTACCTAAGTGTGCCCTAAGTGTTACCTAAGTGTTACCCAAGTGTTACCTAAGTGTTACCTAAGTGTGCCCTAAGTGTGCCCCAAGTGTTACCTAAGTGTGCCCTAAGTGTTACCTAAGTGTTACCTAAGTGTGCCCTAAGTGTTACCTAAGTGTGCCCAAAGTGTTACCTAAGTGTGCCCAAAGTGTTACCTAAGTGTGCCCTAAGTGTTACCTAAGTATGCCCTAAGTGTTACCCAAGTGTTACCTAAGTGTTACCTAAGTGTTACCTAAGTGTTACCTAAGTGTTACCTAAGTGTTGCCTAAGTGTGCCCTAAGTGTGCCCTAAGTGTTACCTAAGTGTGCCCTAAGTGTTACCTAAGTGTTACCTAAGTGTGCCCTAAGTGTTACCTAAGTGTGCCCTAAGTGTTACCTAAGTGTTACCTAAGTGTTACCTAAGTGTGCCCAAAGTGTTACCTAAGTGTGCCCTAAGTGTTACCTAAGTGTTACCTAAGTGTTACCTAAGTGTGCCCTAAGTGTGCCCCAAGTGTTACCTAAGTGTGCCCTAAGTGTTACCTAAGTGTTACCTAAGTGTGCCCTAAGTGTTACCTAAGTGTGCCCAAAGTGTTACCCAAGTGTGCCCAAAGTGTTACCTAAGTGTGCCCTAAGTGTTACCTAAGTGTGCCCTAAGTGTTACCTAAGTATGCCCTAAGTGTTACCTAAGTGTTACCTAAGTGTTACCTAAGTGTTACCTAAGTGTTACCTAAGTGTTACCTAAGTCTTACCTAAGTGTTACCTAAGTGTTACCTAAGTGTGCCCTAAGTGTGCCCTAAGTGTTACCTAAGTGTGCCCTAAGTGTTACCTAAGTGTTACCTAAGTGTTACCTAAGTGTGCCCTAAGTGTGCCCCAAGTGTTACCTAAGTGTGCCCTAAGTGTTACCTAAGTGTTACCTAAGTGTGCCCTAAGTGTTACCTAAGTGTGCCCAAAGTGTTACCCAAGTGTGCCCAAAGTGTTACCTAAGTGTGCCCTAAGTGTTACCTAAGTGTTACCTAAGTGTGCCCTAAGTGTGCCCTAAGTGTTACCTAAGTGTTACCTAAGTGTTACCTAAGTGTTACCTAAGTGTTTCCTAAGTGTTACCTAAGTGTGCCCTAAGTGTTACCTAAGTGTGCCCTAAGTGTTACCTAAGTGTTACCCAAGTGTTACCTAAGTGTTACCTAAGTGTGCCCTAAGTGTGCCCCAAGTGTTACCTAAGTGTGCCCTAAGTGTTACCTAAGTGTTACCTAAGTGTGCCCTAAGTGTTACCTAAGTGTGCCCAAAGTGTTACCTAAGTGTGCCCAAAGTGTTACCTAAGTGTGCCCTAAGTGTTACCTAAGTATGCCCTAAGTGTTACCCAAGTGTTACCTAAGTGTTACCTAAGTGTTACCTAAGTGTTACCTAAGTGTTGCCTAAGTGTGCCCTAAGTGTGCCCTAAGTGTTACCTAAGTGTGCCCTAAGTGTTACCTAAGTGTTACCTAAGTGTGCCCTAAGTGTTACCTAAGTGTGCCCTAAGTGTTACCTAAGTGTTACCTAAGTGTTACCTAAGTGTTACCTAAGTGTTACCTAAGTGTTGCCTAAGTGTGCCCTAAGTGTGCCCTAAGTGTTACCTAAGTGTGCCCTAAGTGTTACCTAAGTGTGCCCTAAGTGTTACCTAAGTGTTACCTAAGTGTGCCCTAAGTGTTACCTAAGTGTGCCCTAAGTGTTACCTAAGTGTTACCTAAGTGTTACCTAAGTGTTACCTAAGTGTGCCCTAAGTGTTACCTAAGTGTTACCTAAGTGTGCCCTAAGTGTGCCCTAAGTGTTACCTAAGTTACCTAAGTGTTACCTAAGTGTTACCTAAGTATGCCCTAAGTGTTACCCAAGTGTTACCTAAGTGTTACCTAAGTGTTACCTAAGTGTTACCTAAGTGTTGCCTAAGTGTGCCCTAAGTGTGCCCTAAGTGTTACCTAAGTGTGCCCTAAGTGTTACCTAAGTGTGCCCTAAGTGTTACCTAAGTGTTACCTAAGTGTGCCCTAAGTGTTACCTAAGTGTGCCCTAAGTGTTACCTAAGTGTTACCTAAGTGTTACCTAAGTGTTACCTAAGTGTTACCTAAGTGTGCCCTAAGTGTTACCTAAGTATGCCCTAAGTGTTACCTAAGTGTTACCTAAGTGTTACCTAAGTGTTACCTAAGTGTTACCTAAGTGTTACCTAAGTGTTACCTAAGTGTTACCTAAGTGTGCCCTAAGTGTGCCCTAAGTGTTACCTAAGTGTGCCCTAAGTGTTACCTAAGTGTGCCCTAAGTGTTACCTAAGTGTTACCTAAGTGTGCCCTAAGTGTTACCTAAGTGTGCCCTAAGTGTTACCTAAGTGTTACCTAAGTGTTACCTAAGTGTTACCTAAGTGTTACCTAAGTGTTACCTAAGTGTTACCTAAGTGTTACCTAAGTGTTACCTAAGTGTGCCCTAAGTGTTACCTAAGTGTGCCCTAAGTGTTACCTAAGTATGCCCTAAGTGTTACCCAAGTGTTACCTAAGTGTTACCTAAGTGTTACCTAAGTGTTACCTAAGTGTTGCCTAAGTGTGCCCTAAGTGTGCCCTAAGTGTTACCTAAGTGTGCCCTAAGTGTTACCTAAGTGTTACCTAAGTGTGCCCTAAGTGTTACCTAAGTGTGCCCTAAGTGTTACCTAAGTGTTACCTAAGTGTTACCTAAGTGTTACCTAAGTGTTACCTAAGTGTTACCTAAGTGTTACCTAAGTGTTACCTAAGTGTTACCTAAGTGTTACCTAAGTGTTACCTAAGTGTGCCCTAAGTGTTACCTAAGTTACCTAAGTGTTACCTAAGTGTTACCTAAGTGTTACCTAAGTGTTACCTAAGTGTGCCCTAAGTGTTACCTAAGTGTGCCCAAAGTGTTACCCAAGTGTGCCCAAAGTGTTACCTAAGTGTGCCCTAAGTGTTACCTAAGTGTTACCTAAGTGTTACCTAAGTGTTACCTAAGTGTTACCTAAGTGTTACCTAAGTGTGCCCTAAGTGTTACCTCAGTGTGCCCTAAGTGTTACCTAAGTTACCTAAGTGTTACCTAAGTGTGCCCTAAGTGTTACCTAAGTATTACCTAAGTGTTACCTAAGTGTTACCTAAGTGTGCCCTAAGTGTTACCTAAGTATTACCTAAGTGTTACCTAAGTGTGCCCTAAGTGTTACCTAAGTGTGCCCAAAGTGTTACCCAAGTGTGCCCAAAGTGTTACCTAAGTGTGCCCTAAGTGTTACCTAAGTGTTACCTAAGTGTGCCCTAAGTGTGCCCTAAGTGTTACCTAAGTTACCTAAGTGTTACCTAAGTGTTACCTAAGTATGCCCTAAGTGTTACCCAAGTGTTACCTAAGTGTTACCTAAGTGTTACCTAAGTGTTACCTAAGTGTTGCCTAAGTGTGCCCTAAGTGTGCCCTAAGTGTTACCTAAGTGTGCCCTAAGTGTTACCTAAGTATGCCCTAAGTGTTACCTAAGTGTTACCTAAGTGTTACCTAAGTGTTACCTAAGTGTTACCTAAGTCTTACCTAAGTGTTACCTAAGTGTTACCTAAGTGTGCCCTAAGTGTGCCCTAAGTGTTACCTAAGTGTGCCCTAAGTGTTACCTAAGTGTTACCTAAGTGTGCCCTAAGTGTTACCTAAGTGTGCCCTAAGTGTTACCTAAGTGTTACCTAAGTGTTACCTAAGTGTTACCTAAGTGTTACCTAAGTGTTACCTAAGTGTTACCTAAGTGTTACCTAAGTGTGCCCTAAGTGTTACCTAAGTTGGCCCTAAGTGTTACCTAAGTTACCTAAGTGTTACCTAAGTGTTACCTAAGTGTGCCCTAAGTGTTACCTAAGTGTTACCTAAGTGTTACCTAAGTGTTACCTAAGTGTTACCTAAGTGTTACCTAAGTGTGCCCTAAGTGTTACCTCAGTGTGCCCTAAGTGTTACCTAAGTTACCTAAGTGTTACCTAAGTGTGCCCTAAGTGTTACCTAAGTATTACCTAAGTGTTACCTAAGTGTTACCTAAGTGTGCCCTAAGTGTTACCTAAGTATTACCTAAGTGTTACCTAAGTGTGCCCTAAGTGTTACCTAAGTGTGCCCAAAGTGTTACCCAAGTGTGCCCAAAGTGTTACCTAAGTGTGCCCTAAGTGTTACCTAAGTGTTACCTAAGTGTGCCCTAAGTGTGCCCTAAGTGTTACCTAAGTTACCTAAGTGTTACCTAAGTGTTACCTAAGTATGCCCTAAGTGTTACCCAAGTGTTACCTAAGTGTTACCTAAGTGTTACCTAAGTGTTACCTAAGTGTTGCCTAAGTGTGCCCTAAGTGTGCCCTAAGTGTTACCTAAGTGTGCCCTAAGTGTTACCTAAGTGTGCCCTAAGTGTTACCTAAGTGTTACCTAAGTGTGCCCTAAGTGTTACCTAAGTGTGCCCTAAGTGTTACCTAAGTGTTACCTAAGTGTTACCTAAGTGTTACCTAAGTGTTACCTAAGTGTGCCCTAAGTGTTACCTAAGTATGCCCTAAGTGTTACCTAAGTGTTACCTAAGTGTTACCTAAGTGTTACCTAAGTGTTACCTAAGTGTTACCTAAGTGTGCCCTAAGTGTGCCCTAAGTGTTACCTAAGTGTGCCCTAAGTGTTACCTAAGTGTGCCCTAAGTGTTACCTAAGTGTTACCTAAGTGTGCCCTAAGTGTTACCTAAGTGTGCCCTAAGTGTTACCTAAGTGTTACCTAAGTGTTACCTAAGTGTTACCTAAGTGTTACCTAAGTGTTACCTAAGTGTTACCTAAGTGTTACCTAAGTGTTACCTAAGTGTGCCCTAAGTGTTACCTAAGTGTGCCCTAAGTGTTACCTAAGTATGCCCTAAGTGTTACCTAAGTGTTACCTAAGTGTTACCTAAGTGTTACCTAAGTGTTACCTAAGTCTTACCTAAGTGTTACCTAAGTGTTACCTAAGTGTGCCCTAAGTGTGCCCTAAGTGTTACCCAAGTGTGCCCTAAGTGTTACCTAAGTGTTACCTAAGTGTTACCTAAGTGTGCCCTAAGTGTGCCCCAAGTGTTACCTAAGTGTGCCCTAAGTGTTACCTAAGTGTTACCTAAGTGTGCCCTAAGTGTTACCTAAGTGTGCCCAAAGTGTTACCCAAGTGTGCCCAAAGTGTTACCTAAGTGTGCCCTAAGTGTTACCTAAGTGTTACCTAAGTGTGCCCTAAGTGTGCCCTAAGTGTTACCTAAGTTACCTAAGTGTTACCTAAGTGTTACCTAAGTATGCCCTAAGTGTTACCCAAGTGTTACCTAAGTGTTACCTAAGTGTTACCTAAGTGTTACCTAAGTGTTGCCTAAGTGTGCCCTAAGTGTGCCCTAAGTGTTACCTAAGTGTGCCCTAAGTGTTACCTAAGTGTGCCCTAAGTGTTACCTAAGTGTTACCTAAGTGTGCCCTAAGTGTTACCTAAGTGTGCCCTAAGTGTTACCTAAGTGTTACCTAAGTGTTACCTAAGTGTTACCTAAGTGTTACCTAAGTGTGCCCTAAGTGTTACCTAAGTATGCCCTAAGTGTTACCTAAGTGTTACCTAAGTGTTACCTAAGTGTTACCTAAGTGTTACCTAAGTGTTACCTAAGTGTGCCCTAAGTGTGCCCTAAGTGTTACCTAAGTGTGCCCTAAGTGTTACCTAAGTGTGCCCTAAGTGTTACCTAAGTGTTACCTAAGTGTGCCCTAAGTGTTACCTAAGTGTGCCCTAAGTGTTACCTAAGTGTGCCCTAAGTGTTACCTAAGTGTTACCTAAGTGTGCCCTAAGTGTGCCCTAAGTGTTACCTAAGTTACCTAAGTGTTACCTAAGTGTTACCTAAGTATGCCCTAAGTGTTACCCAAGTGTTACCTAAGTGTTACCTAAGTGTTACCTAAGTGTTACCTAAGTGTTGCCTAAGTGTGCCCTAAGTGTGCCCTAAGTGTTACCTAAGTGTGCCCTAAGTGTTACCTAAGTGTGCCCTAAGTGTTACCTAAGTGTTACCTAAGTGTGCCCTAAGTGTTACCTAAGTGTGCCCTAAGTGTTACCTAAGTGTTACCTAATTGTTACCTAAGTGTTACCTAAGTGTTACCTAAGTGTGCCCTAAGTGTTACCTAAGTGTGCCCTAAGTGTTACCTAAGTGTTACCTAAGTGTTACCTAAGTGTTACCTAAGTGTTACCTAAGTGTTACCTAAGTGTTACCTAAGTGTTACCTAAGTGTTACCTAAGTGTTAGCTAAGTGTGCCCTAAGTGTGCCCTAAGTGTTACCTAAGTGTGCCCAAAGTGTTACCCATGTGTGCCCAAAGTGTTACCTAAGTGTGCCCTAAGTGTTACCTAAGTGTGCCCTAAGTGTTACCTAAGTATGCCCTAAGTGTTACCTAAGTGTTACCTAAGTGTTACCTAAGTGTTACCTAAGTGTTACCTAAGTGTTACCTAAGTGTGCCCTAAGTGTGCCCTAAGTGTTACCTAAGTGTGCCCTAAGTGTTACCTAAGTGTGCCCTAAGTGTTACCTAAGTGTTACCTAAGTGTGCCCTAAGTGTTACCTAAGTGTGCCCTAAGTGTTACCTAAGTATGCCCTAAGTGTTACCCAAGTGTTACCTAAGTGTTACCTAAGTGTTACCTAAGTGTTACCTAAGTGTTACCTAAGTGTGCCCTAAGTGTGCTCTAAGTGTTACCTAAGTGTGCCCTAAGTGTTACCTAAGTGTGCCCTAAGTGTTACCTAAGTGTTACCTAAGTGTGCCCTAAGTGTTACCTAAGTGTGCCCTAAGTGTTACCTAAGTGTTACCTAAGTGTTACCTAAGTGTTACCTAAGTGTTACCTAATTGTTACCTAAGTGTTACCTAAGTGTTACCTAAGTGTGCCCTAAGTGTTACCTAAGTGTGCCCTAAGTGTTACCTAAGTGTTACCTAAGTGTTACCTAAGTGTTACCTAAGTGTTACCTAAGTGTTACCTAAGTGTTACCTAAGTGTTACCTAAGTGTTACCTAAGTGTTACCTAAGTGTTACCTAAGTGTTAGCTAAGTGTGCCCTAAGTGTGCCCTAAGTGTTACCTAAGTGTGCCCAAAGTGTTACCCATGTGTGCCCAAAGTGTTACCTAAGTGTGCCCTAAGTGTTACCTAAGTGTGCCCTAAGTGTTACCTAAGTATGCCCTAAGTGTTACCTAAGTGTTACCTAAGTGTTACCTAAGTGTTACCTAAGTGTTACCTAAGTGTTACCTAAGTGTGCCCTAAGTGTGCCCTAAGTGTTACCTAAGTGTGCCCTAAGTGTTACCTAAGTGTGCCCTAAGTGTTACCTAAGTGTTACCTAAGTGTGCCCTAAGTGTTACCTAAGTGTGCCCTAAGTGTTACCTAAGTGTTACCTAAGTGTTACCTAAGTGTTACCTAAGTGTTACCTAAGTGTTACCTAAGTGTTACCTAAGTGTTACCTAAGTGTTACCTAAGTGTGCCCTAAGTGTTACCTAAGTGTGCCCTAAGTGTTACCTAAGTTACCTAAGTGTTACCTAAGTGTTACCTAAGTGTTACCTAAGTGTTACCTAAGTGTGCCCTAAGTGTTACCTAAGTGTGCCCAAAGTGTTACCTAAGTGTGCCCAAAGTGTTACCTAAGTGTGCCCTAAGTGTTACCTAAGTGTTACCTAAGTGTTACTTAAGTGTGCCCTAAGTGTGCCCCAAGTGTTACCTAAGTGTGCCCTAAGTGTTACCTAAGTGTTACCTAAGTGTGCCCTAAGTGTTACCTAAGTGTGCCCAAAGTGTTACCCAAGTGTGCCCAAAGTGTTACCTAAGTGTGCCCTAAGTGTTACCTAAGTGTGCCCTAAGTGTTACCTAAGTATGCCCTAAGTGTTACCTAAGTGTTACCTAAGTGTTACCTAAGTGTTACCTAAGTGTTACCTAAGTCTTACCTAAGTGTTACCTAAGTGTTACCTAAGTGTGCCCTAAGTGTGCCCTAAGTGTTACCTAAGTGTGCCCTAAGTGTTACCTAAGTGTTACCTAAGTGTTACCTAAGTGTGCCCTAAGTGTGCCCCAAGTGTTACCTAAGTGTGCCCTAAGTGTTACCTAAGTGTTACCTAAGTGTGCCCTAAGTGTTACCTAAGTGTGCCCAAAGTGTTACCCAAGTGTGCCCAAAGTGTTACCTAAGTGTGCCCTAAGTGTTACCTAAGTGTTACCTAAGTGTGCCCTAAGTGTGCCCTAAGTGTTACCTAAGTTACCTAAGTGTTACCTAAGTGTTACCTAAGTGTTTCCTAAGTGTTACCTAAGTGTGCCCTAAGTGTTACCTAAGTGTGCCCTAAGTGTTACCTAAGTGTTACCCAAGTGTTACCTAAGTGTTACCTAAGTGTGCCCTAAGTGTGCCCCAAGTGTTACCTAAGTGTGCCCTAAGTGTTACCTAAGTGTTACCTAAGTGTGCCCTAAGTGTTACCTAAGTGTGCCCAAAGTGTTACCTAAGTGTGCCCAAAGTGTTACCTAAGTGTGCCCTAAGTGTTACCTAAGTATGCCCTAAGTGTTACCCAAGTGTTACCTAAGTGTTACCTAAGTGTTACCTAAGTGTTACCTAAGTGTTGCCTAAGTGTGCCCTAAGTGTGCCCTAAGTGTTACCTAAGTGTGCCCTAAGTGTTACCTAAGTGTTACCTAAGTGTGCCCTAAGTGTTACCTAAGTGTGCCCTAAGTGTTACCTAAGTGTTACCTAAGTGTTACCTAAGTGTGCCCAAAGTGTTACCTAAGTGTGCCCTAAGTGTTACCTAAGTGTTACCTAAGTGTTACCTAAGTGTGCCCTAAGTGTGCCCCAAGTGTTACCTAAGTGTGCCCTAAGTGTTACCTAAGTGTTACCTAAGTGTGCCCTAAGTGTTACCTAAGTGTGCCCAAAGTGTTACCCAAGTGTGCCCAAAGTGTTACCTAAGTGTGCCCTAAGTGTTACCTAAGTGTGCCCTAAGTGTTACCTAAGTATGCCCTAAGTGTTACCTAAGTGTTACCTAAGTGTTACCTAAGTGTTACCTAAGTGTTACCTAAGTCTTACCTAAGTGTTACCTAAGTGTTACCTAAGTGTGCCCTAAGTGTGCCCTAAGTGTTACCTAAGTGTGCCCTAAGTGTTACCTAAGTGTTACCTAAGTGTTACCTAAGTGTGCCCTAAGTGTGCCCCAAGTGTTACCTAAGTGTGCCCTAAGTGTTACCTAAGTGTTACCTAAGTGTGCCCTAAGTGTTACCTAAGTGTGCCCAAAGTGTTACCCAAGTGTGCCCAAAGTGTTACCTAAGTGTGCCCTAAGTGTTACCTAAGTGTTACCTAAGTGTGCCCTAAGTGTGCCCTAAGTGTTACCTAAGTTACCTAAGTGTTACCTAAGTGTTACCTAAGTGTTTCCTAAGTGTTACCTAAGTGTGCCCTAAGTGTTACCTAAGTGTGCCCTAAGTGTTACCTAAGTGTTACCCAAGTGTTACCTAAGTGTTACCTAAGTGTGCCCTAAGTGTGCCCCAAGTGTTACCTAAGTGTGCCCTAAGTGTTACCTAAGTGTTACCTAAGTGTGCCCTAAGTGTTACCTAAGTGTGCCCAAAGTGTTACCTAAGTGTGCCCTAAGTGTTACCTAAGTATGCCCTAAGTGTTACCCAAGTGTTACCTAAGTGTTACCTAAGTGTTACCTAAGTGTTACCTAAGTGTTGCCTAAGTGTGCCCTAAGTGTGCCCTAAGTGTTACCTAAGTGTGCCCTAAGTGTTACCTAAGTGTTACCTAAGTGTGCCCTAAGTGTTACCTAAGTGTGCCCTAAGTGTTACCTAAGTGTTACCTAAGTGTTACCTAAGTGTTACCTAAGTGTTACCTAAGTGTTGCCTAAGTGTGCCCTAAGTGTGCCCTAAGTGTTACCTAAGTGTGCCCTAAGTGTTACCTAAGTGTGCCCTAAGTGTTACCTAAGTGTTACCTAAGTGTGCCCTAAGTGTTACCTAAGTGTGCCCTAAGTGTTACCTAAGTGTTACCTAAGTGTTACCTAAGTGTTACCTAAGTGTGCCCTAAGTGTTACCTAAGTGTTACCTAAGTGTGCCCTAAGTGTGCCCTAAGTGTTACCTAAGTTACCTAAGTGTTACCTAAGTGTTACCTAAGTATGCCCTAAGTGTTACCCAAGTGTTACCTAAGTGTTACCTAAGTGTTACCTAAGTGTTACCTAAGTGTTGCCTAAGTGTGCCCTAAGTGTGCCCTAAGTGTTACCTAAGTGTGCCCTAAGTGTTACCTAAGTGTGCCCTAAGTGTTACCTAAGTGTTACCTAAGTGTGCCCTAAGTGTTACCTAAGTGTGCCCTAAGTGTTACCTAAGTGTTACCTAAGTGTTACCTAAGTGTTACCTAAGTGTTACCTAAGTGTGCCCTAAGTGTTACCTAAGTATGCCCTAAGTGTTACCTAAGTGTTACCTAAGTGTTACCTAAGTGTTACCTAAGTGTTACCTAAGTGTTACCTAAGTGTTACCTAAGTGTGCCCTAAGTGTGCCCTAAGTGTTACCTAAGTGTGCCCTAAGTGTTACCTAAGTGTGCCCTAAGTGTTACCTAAGTGTTACCTAAGTGTGCCCTAAGTGTTACCTAAGTGTGCCCTAAGTGTTACCTAAGTGTTACCTAAGTGTTACCTAAGTGTTACCTAAGTGTTACCTAAGTGTTACCTAAGTGTTACCTAAGTGTTACCTAAGTGTTACCTAAGTGTGCCCTAAGTGTTACCTAAGTGTGCCCTAAGTGTTACCTAAGTATGCCCTAAGTGTTACCCAAGTGTTACCTAAGTGTTACCTAAGTGTTACCTAAGTGTTACCTAAGTGTTGCCTAAGTGTGCCCTAAGTGTGCCCTAAGTGTTACCTAAGTGTGCCCTAAGTGTTACCTAAGTGTTACCTAAGTGTGCCCTAAGTGTTACCTAAGTGTGCCCTAAGTGTTACCTAAGTGTTACCTAAGTGTTACCTAAGTGTTACCTAAGTGTTACCTAAGTGTTACCTAAGTGTTACCTAAGTGTTACCTAAGTGTTACCTAAGTGTTACCTAAGTGTTACCTAAGTGTGCCCTAAGTGTTACCTAAGTTACCTAAGTGTTACCTAAGTGTTACCTAAGTGTTACCTAAGTGTTACCTAAGTGTGCCCTAAGTGTTACCTAAGTGTGCCCAAAGTGTTACCCAAGTGTGCCCAAAGTGTTACCTAAGTGTGCCCTAAGTGTTACCTAAGTGTTACCTAAGTGTTACCTAAGTGTTACCTAAGTGTTACCTAAGTGTTACCTAAGTGTGCCCTAAGTGTTACCTCAGTGTGCCCTAAGTGTTACCTAAGTTACCTAAGTGTTACCTAAGTGTGCCCTAAGTGTTACCTAAGTATTACCTAAGTGTTACCTAAGTGTTACCTAAGTGTGCCCTAAGTGTTACCTAAGTATTACCTAAGTGTTACCTAAGTGTGCCCTAAGTGTTACCTAAGTGTGCCCAAAGTGTTACCCAAGTGTGCCCAAAGTGTTACCTAAGTGTGCCCTAAGTGTTACCTAAGTGTTACCTAAGTGTGCCCTAAGTGTGCCCTAAGTGTTACCTAAGTTACCTAAGTGTTACCTAAGTGTTACCTAAGTATGCCCTAAGTGTTACCTAAGTGTTACCTAAGTGTTACCTAAGTGTTACCTAAGTGTTACCTAAGTGTTACCTAAGTGTGCCCTAAGTGTTACCTCAGTGTGCCCTAAGTGTTACCTAAGTTACCTAAGTGTTACCTAAGTGTGCCCTAAGTGTTACCTAAGTATTACCTAAGTGTTACCTAAGTGTTACCTAAGTGTGCCCTAAGTGTTACCTAAGTATTACCTAAGTGTTACCTAAGTGTGCCCTAAGTGTTACCTAAGTGTGCCCAAAGTGTTACCCAAGTGTGCCCAAAGTGTTACCTAAGTGTTACCTAAGTGTTACCTAAGTGTTACCTAAGTGTTACCTAAGTGTGCCCTAAGTGTGCCCTAAGTGTTACCTAAGTGTGCCCTAAGTGTTACCTAAGTGTGCCCTAAGTGTTACCTAAGTGTTACCTAAGTGTGCCCTAAGTGTTACCTAAGTGTGCCCTAAGTGTTACCTAAGTGTTACCTAAGTGTTACCTAAGTGTTACCTAAGTGTTACCTAAGTGTGCCCTAAGTGTTACCTAAGTATGCCCTAAGTGTTACCTAAGTGTTACCTAAGTGTTACCTAAGTGTTACCTAAGTGTGCCCTAAGTGTGCCCTAAGTGTTACCTAAGTTACCTAAGTGTTACCTAAGTGTTACCTAAGTATGCCCTAAGTGTTACCCAAGTGTTACCTAAGTGTTACCTAAGTGTTACCTAAGTGTTACCTAAGTGTTGCCTAAGTGTGCCCTAAGTGTGCCCTAAGTGTTACCTAAGTGTGCCCTAAGTGTTACCTAAGTGTGCCCTAAGTGTTACCTAAGTGTTACCTAAGTGTGCCCTAAGTGTTACCTAAGTGTGCCCTAAGTGTTACCTAAGTGTTACCTAATTGTTACCTAAGTGTTACCTAAGTGTTACCTAAGTGTGCCCTAAGTGTTACCTAAGTGTGCCCTAAGTGTTACCTAAGTGTTACCTAAGTGTTACCTAAGTGTTACCTAAGTGTTACCTAAGTGTTACCTAAGTGTTACCTAAGTGTTACCTAAGTGTTACCTAAGTGTTAGCTAAGTGTGCCCTAAGTGTGCCCTAAGTGTTACCTAAGTGTGCCCAAAGTGTTACCCATGTGTGCCCAAAGTGTTACCTAAGTGTGCCCTAAGTGTTACCTAAGTGTGCCCTAAGTGTTACCTAAGTATGCCCTAAGTGTTACCTAAGTGTTACCTAAGTGTTACCTAAGTGTTACCTAAGTGTTACCTAAGTGTTACCTAAGTGTGCCCTAAGTGTGCCCTAAGTGTTACCTAAGTGTGCCCTAAGTGTTACCTAAGTGTGCCCTAAGTGTTACCTAAGTGTTACCTAAGTGTGCCCTAAGTGTTACCTAAGTGTGCCCTAAGTGTTACCTAAGTATGCCCTAAGTGTTACCCAAGTGTTACCTAAGTGTTACCTAAGTGTTACCTAAGTGTTACCTAAGTGTTACCTAAGTGTGCCCTAAGTGTGCTCTAAGTGTTACCTAAGTGTGCCCTAAGTGTTACCTAAGTGTGCCCTAAGTGTTACCTAAGTGTTACCTAAGTGTGCCCTAAGTGTTACCTAAGTGTGCCCTAAGTGTTACCTAAGTGTTACCTAAGTGTTACCTAAGTGTTACCTAAGTGTTACCTAATTGTTACCTAAGTGTTACCTAAGTGTTACCTAAGTGTGCCCTAAGTGTTACCTAAGTGTGCCCTAAGTGTTACCTAAGTGTTACCTAAGTGTTACCTAAGTGTTACCTAAGTGTTACCTAAGTGTTACCTAAGTGTTACCTAAGTGTTACCTAAGTGTTACCTAAGTGTTACCTAAGTGTTACCTAAGTGTTAGCTAAGTGTGCCCTAAGTGTGCCCTAAGTGTTACCTAAGTGTGCCCAAAGTGTTACCCATGTGTGCCCAAAGTGTTACCTAAGTGTGCCCTAAGTGTTACCTAAGTGTGCCCTAAGTGTTACCTAAGTATGCCCTAAGTGTTACCTAAGTGTTACCTAAGTGTTACCTAAGTGTTACCTAAGTGTTACCTAAGTGTTACCTAAGTGTGCCCTAAGTGTGCCCTAAGTGTTACCTAAGTGTGCCCTAAGTGTTACCTAAGTGTGCCCTAAGTGTTACCTAAGTGTTACCTAAGTGTGCCCTAAGTGTTACCTAAGTGTGCCCTAAGTGTTACCTAAGTGTTACCTAAGTGTTACCTAAGTGTTACCTAAGTGTTACCTAAGTGTTACCTAAGTGTTACCTAAGTGTTACCTAAGTGTTACCTAAGTGTGCCCTAAGTGTTACCTAAGTGTGCCCTAAGTGTTACCTAAGTTACCTAAGTGTTACCTAAGTGTTACCTAAGTGTTACCTAAGTGTTACCTAAGTGTGCCCTAAGTGTTACCTAAGTGTGCCCAAAGTGTTACCTAAGTGTGCCCAAAGTGTTACCTAAGTGTGCCCTAAGTGTTACCTAAGTGTTACCTAAGTGTTACTTAAGTGTGCCCTAAGTGTGCCCCAAGTGTTACCTAAGTGTGCCCTAAGTGTTACCTAAGTGTTACCTAAGTGTGCCCTAAGTGTTACCTAAGTGTGCCCAAAGTGTTACCCAAGTGTGCCCAAAGTGTTACCTAAGTGTGCCCTAAGTGTTACCTAAGTGTGCCCTAAGTGTTACCTAAGTATGCCCTAAGTGTTACCTAAGTGTTACCTAAGTGTTACCTAAGTGTTACCTAAGTGTTACCTAAGTCTTACCTAAGTGTTACCTAAGTGTTACCTAAGTGTGCCCTAAGTGTGCCCTAAGTGTTACCTAAGTGTGCCCTAAGTGTTACCTAAGTGTTACCTAAGTGTTACCTAAGTGTGCCCTAAGTGTGCCCCAAGTGTTACCTAAGTGTGCCCTAAGTGTTACCTAAGTGTTACCTAAGTGTGCCCTAAGTGTTACCTAAGTGTGCCCAAAGTGTTACCCAAGTGTGCCCAAAGTGTTACCTAAGTGTGCCCTAAGTGTTACCTAAGTGTTACCTAAGTGTGCCCTAAGTGTGCCCTAAGTGTTACCTAAGTTACCTAAGTGTTACCTAAGTGTTACCTAAGTGTTTCCTAAGTGTTACCTAAGTGTGCCCTAAGTGTTACCTAAGTGTGCCCTAAGTGTTACCTAAGTGTTACCCAAGTGTTACCTAAGTGTTACCTAAGTGTGCCCTAAGTGTGCCCCAAGTGTTACCTAAGTGTGCCCTAAGTGTTACCTAAGTGTTACCTAAGTGTGCCCTAAGTGTTACCTAAGTGTGCCCAAAGTGTTACCTAAGTGTGCCCAAAGTGTTACCTAAGTGTGCCCTAAGTGTTACCTAAGTATGCCCTAAGTGTTACCCAAGTGTTACCTAAGTGTTACCTAAGTGTTACCTAAGTGTTACCTAAGTGTTGCCTAAGTGTGCCCTAAGTGTGCCCTAAGTGTTACCTAAGTGTGCCCTAAGTGTTACCTAAGTGTTACCTAAGTGTGCCCTAAGTGTTACCTAAGTGTGCCCTAAGTGTTACCTAAGTGTTACCTAAGTGTTACCTAAGTGTGCCCAAAGTGTTACCTAAGTGTGCCCTAAGTGTTACCTAAGTGTTACCTAAGTGTTACCTAAGTGTGCCCTAAGTGTGCCCCAAGTGTTACCTAAGTGTGCCCTAAGTGTTACCTAAGTGTTACCTAAGTGTGCCCTAAGTGTTACCTAAGTGTGCCCAAAGTGTTACCCAAGTGTGCCCAAAGTGTTACCTAAGTGTGCCCTAAGTGTTACCTAAGTGTGCCCTAAGTGTTACCTAAGTATGCCCTAAGTGTTACCTAAGTGTTACCTAAGTGTTACCTAAGTGTTACCTAAGTGTTACCTAAGTCTTACCTAAGTGTTACCTAAGTGTTACCTAAGTGTGCCCTAAGTGTGCCCTAAGTGTTACCTAAGTGTGCCCTAAGTGTTACCTAAGTGTTACCTAAGTGTTACCTAAGTGTGCCCTAAGTGTGCCCCAAGTGTTACCTAAGTGTGCCCTAAGTGTTACCTAAGTGTTACCTAAGTGTGCCCTAAGTGTTACCTAAGTGTGCCCAAAGTGTTACCCAAGTGTGCCCAAAGTGTTACCTAAGTGTGCCCTAAGTGTTACCTAAGTGTTACCTAAGTGTGCCCTAAGTGTGCCCTAAGTGTTACCTAAGTTACCTAAGTGTTACCTAAGTGTTACCTAAGTGTTTCCTAAGTGTTACCTAAGTGTGCCCTAAGTGTTACCTAAGTGTGCCCTAAGTGTTACCTAAGTGTTACCCAAGTGTTACCTAAGTGTTACCTAAGTGTGCCCTAAGTGTGCCCCAAGTGTTACCTAAGTGTGCCCTAAGTGTTACCTAAGTGTTACCTAAGTGTGCCCTAAGTGTTACCTAAGTGTGCCCAAAGTGTTACCTAAGTGTGCCCTAAGTGTTACCTAAGTATGCCCTAAGTGTTACCCAAGTGTTACCTAAGTGTTACCTAAGTGTTACCTAAGTGTTACCTAAGTGTTGCCTAAGTGTGCCCTAAGTGTGCCCTAAGTGTTACCTAAGTGTGCCCTAAGTGTTACCTAAGTGTTACCTAAGTGTGCCCTAAGTGTTACCTAAGTGTGCCCTAAGTGTTACCTAAGTGTTACCTAAGTGTTACCTAAGTGTTACCTAAGTGTTACCTAAGTGTTGCCTAAGTGTGCCCTAAGTGTGCCCTAAGTGTTACCTAAGTGTGCCCTAAGTGTTACCTAAGTGTGCCCTAAGTGTTACCTAAGTGTTACCTAAGTGTGCCCTAAGTGTTACCTAAGTGTGCCCTAAGTGTTACCTAAGTGTTACCTAAGTGTTACCTAAGTGTTACCTAAGTGTGCCCTAAGTGTTACCTAAGTGTTACCTAAGTGTGCCCTAAGTGTGCCCTAAGTGTTACCTAAGTTACCTAAGTGTTACCTAAGTGTTACCTAAGTATGCCCTAAGTGTTACCCAAGTGTTACCTAAGTGTTACCTAAGTGTTACCTAAGTGTTACCTAAGTGTTGCCTAAGTGTGCCCTAAGTGTGCCCTAAGTGTTACCTAAGTGTGCCCTAAGTGTTACCTAAGTGTGCCCTAAGTGTTACCTAAGTGTTACCTAAGTGTGCCCTAAGTGTTACCTAAGTGTGCCCTAAGTGTTACCTAAGTGTTACCTAAGTGTTACCTAAGTGTTACCTAAGTGTTACCTAAGTGTGCCCTAAGTGTTACCTAAGTATGCCCTAAGTGTTACCTAAGTGTTACCTAAGTGTTACCTAAGTGTTACCTAAGTGTTACCTAAGTGTTACCTAAGTGTTACCTAAGTGTGCCCTAAGTGTGCCCTAAGTGTTACCTAAGTGTGCCCTAAGTGTTACCTAAGTGTGCCCTAAGTGTTACCTAAGTGTTACCTAAGTGTGCCCTAAGTGTTACCTAAGTGTGCCCTAAGTGTTACCTAAGTGTTACCTAAGTGTTACCTAAGTGTTACCTAAGTGTTACCTAAGTGTTACCTAAGTGTTACCTAAGTGTTACCTAAGTGTTACCTAAGTGTGCCCTAAGTGTTACCTAAGTGTGCCCTAAGTGTTACCTAAGTATGCCCTAAGTGTTACCCAAGTGTTACCTAAGTGTTACCTAAGTGTTACCTAAGTGTTACCTAAGTGTTGCCTAAGTGTGCCCTAAGTGTGCCCTAAGTGTTACCTAAGTGTGCCCTAAGTGTTACCTAAGTGTTACCTAAGTGTGCCCTAAGTGTTACCTAAGTGTGCCCTAAGTGTTACCTAAGTGTTACCTAAGTGTTACCTAAGTGTTACCTAAGTGTTACCTAAGTGTTACCTAAGTGTTACCTAAGTGTTACCTAAGTGTTACCTAAGTGTTACCTAAGTGTTACCTAAGTGTGCCCTAAGTGTTACCTAAGTTACCTAAGTGTTACCTAAGTGTTACCTAAGTGTTACCTAAGTGTTACCTAAGTGTGCCCTAAGTGTTACCTAAGTGTGCCCAAAGTGTTACCCAAGTGTGCCCAAAGTGTTACCTAAGTGTGCCCTAAGTGTTACCTAAGTGTTACCTAAGTGTTACCTAAGTGTTACCTAAGTGTTACCTAAGTGTTACCTAAGTGTGCCCTAAGTGTTACCTCAGTGTGCCCTAAGTGTTACCTAAGTTACCTAAGTGTTACCTAAGTGTGCCCTAAGTGTTACCTAAGTATTACCTAAGTGTTACCTAAGTGTTACCTAAGTGTGCCCTAAGTGTTACCTAAGTATTACCTAAGTGTTACCTAAGTGTGCCCTAAGTGTTACCTAAGTGTGCCCAAAGTGTTACCCAAGTGTGCCCAAAGTGTTACCTAAGTGTGCCCTAAGTGTTACCTAAGTGTTACCTAAGTGTGCCCTAAGTGTGCCCTAAGTGTTACCTAAGTTACCTAAGTGTTACCTAAGTGTTACCTAAGTATGCCCTAAGTGTTACCTAAGTGTTACCTAAGTGTTACCTAAGTGTTACCTAAGTGTTACCTAAGTGTTACCTAAGTGTGCCCTAAGTGTTACCTAAGTGTGCCCTAAGTGTTACCTAAGTTACCTAAGTGTTACCTAAGTGTGCCCTAAGTGTTACCTAAGTATTACCTAAGTGTTACCTAAGTGTTACCTAAGTGTGCCCTAAGTGTTACCTAAGTATTACCTAAGTGTTACCTAAGTGTGCCCTAAGTGTTACCTAAGTGTGCCCAAAGTGTTACCCAAGTGTGCCCAAAGTGTTACCTAAGTGTTACCTAAGTGTTACCTAAGTGTTACCTAAGTGTTACCTAAGTGTGCCCTAAGTGTGCCCTAAGTGTTACCTAAGTGTGCCCTAAGTGTTACCTAAGTGTGCCCTAAGTGTTACCTAAGTGTTACCTAAGTGTGCCCTAAGTGTTACCTAAGTGTGCCCTAAGTGTTACCTAAGTGTTACCTAAGTGTTACCTAAGTGTTACCTAAGTGTTACCTAAGTGTGCCCTAAGTGTTACCTAAGTATGCCCTAAGTGTTACCTAAGTGTTACCTAAGTGTTACCTAAGTGTTACCTAAGTGTTACCTAAGTGTTACCTAAGTGTTACCTAAGTGTGCCCTAAGTGTGCCCTAAGTGTTACCTAAGTGTGCCCTAAGTGTTACCTAAGTGTGCCCTAAGTGTTACCTAAGTGTTACCTAAGTGTGCCCTAAGTGTTACCTAAGTGTGCCCTAAGTGTTACCTAAGTGTTACCTAAGTGTTACCTAAGTGTTACCTAAGTGTTACCTAAGTGTTACCTAAGTGTTACCTAAGTGTTACCTAAGTGTTACCTAAGTGTGCCCTAAGTGTTACCTAAGTGTGCCCTAAGTGTTACCTAAGTATGCCCTAAGTGTTACCCAAGTGTTACCTAAGTGTTACCTAAGTGTTACCTAAGTGTTACCTAAGTGTTGCCTAAGTGTGCCCTAAGTGTGCCCTAAGTGTTACCTAAGTGTGCCCTAAGTGTTACCTAAGTGTTACCTAAGTGTGCCCTAAGTGTTACCTAAGTGTGCCCTAAGTGTTACCTAAGTGTTACCTAAGTGTTACCTAAGTGTTACCTAAGTGTTACCTAAGTGTTACCTAAGTGTTACCTAAGTGTTACCTAAGTGTTACCTAAGTGTTACCTAAGTGTTACCTAAGTGTGCCCTAAGTGTTACCTAAGTTACCTAAGTGTTACCTAAGTGTTACCTAAGTGTTACCTAAGTGTTACCTAAGTGTGCCCTAAGTGTTACCTAAGTGTGCCCAAAGTGTTACCCAAGTGTGCCCAAAGTGTTACCTAAGTGTGCCCTAAGTGTTACCTAAGTGTTACCTAAGTGTTACCTAAGTGTTACCTAAGTGTTACCTAAGTGTTACCTAAGTGTGCCCTAAGTGTTACCTCAGTGTGCCCTAAGTGTTACCTAAGTTACCTAAGTGTTACCTAAGTGTGCCCTAAGTGTTACCTAAGTATTACCTAAGTGTTACCTAAGTGTTACCTAAGTGTGCCCTAAGTGTTACCTAAGTATTACCTAAGTGTTACCTAAGTGTGCCCTAAGTGTTACCTAAGTGTGCCCAAAGTGTTACCCAAGTGTGCCCAAAGTGTTACCTAAGTGTGCCCTAAGTGTTACCTAAGTGTTACCTAAGTGTGCCCTAAGTGTGCCCTAAGTGTTACCTAAGTTACCTAAGTGTTACCTAAGTGTTACCTAAGTATGCCCTAAGTGTTACCCAAGTGTTACCTAAGTGTTACCTAAGTGTTACCTAAGTGTTACCTAAGTGTTGCCTAAGTGTGCCCTAAGTGTGCCCTAAGTGTTACCTAAGTGTGCCCTAAGTGTTACCTAAGTGTGCCCTAAGTGTTACCTAAGTGTTACCTAAGTGTGCCCTAAGTGTTACCTAAGTGTGCCCTAAGTGTTACCTAAGTGTTACCTAAGTGTTACCTAAGTGTTACCTAAGTGTTACCTAAGTGTGCCCTAAGTGTTACCTAAGTATGCCCTAAGTGTTACCTAAGTGTTACCTAAGTGTTACCTAAGTGTTACCTAAGTGTTACCTAAGTGTTACCTAAGTGTTACCTAAGTGTGCCCTAAGTGTGCCCTAAGTGTTACCTAAGTGTGCCCTAAGTGTTACCTAAGTGTGCCCTAAGTGTTACCTAAGTGTTACCTAAGTGTGCCCTAAGTGTTACCTAAGTGTGCCCTAAGTGTTACCTAAGTGTTACCTAAGTGTTACCTAAGTGTTACCTAAGTGTTACCTAAGTGTTACCTAAGTGTTACCTAAGTGTTACCTAAGTGTTACCTAAGTGTGCCCTAAGTGTTACCTAAGTGTGCCCTAAGTGTTACCTAAGTATGCCCTAAGTGTTACCTAAGTGTTACCTAAGTGTTACCTAAGTGTTACCTAAGTGTTACCTAAGTCTTACCTAAGTGTTACCTAAGTGTTACCTAAGTGTGCCCTAAGTGTGCCCTAAGTGTTACCCAAGTGTGCCCTAAGTGTTACCTAAGTGTTACCTAAGTGTTACCTAAGTGTGCCCTAAGTGTGCCCCAAGTGTTACCTAAGTGTGCCCTAAGTGTTACCTAAGTGTTACCTAAGTGTGCCCTAAGTGTTACCTAAGTGTGCCCAAAGTGTTACCCAAGTGTGCCCAAAGTGTTACCTAAGTGTGCCCTAAGTGTTACCTAAGTGTTACCTAAGTGTGCCCTAAGTGTGCCCTAAGTGTTACCTAAGTTACCTAAGTGTTACCTAAGTGTTACCTAAGTATGCCCTAAGTGTTACCCAAGTGTTACCTAAGTGTTACCTAAGTGTTACCTAAGTGTTACCTAAGTGTTGCCTAAGTGTGCCCTAAGTGTGCCCTAAGTGTTACCTAAGTGTGCCCTAAGTGTTACCTAAGTGTGCCCTAAGTGTTACCTAAGTGTTACCTAAGTGTGCCCTAAGTGTTACCTAAGTGTGCCCTAAGTGTTACCTAAGTGTTACCTAAGTGTTACCTAAGTGTTACCTAAGTGTTACCTAAGTGTGCCCTAAGTGTTACCTAAGTATGCCCTAAGTGTTACCTAAGTGTTACCTAAGTGTTACCTAAGTGTTACCTAAGTGTTACCTAAGTGTTACCTAAGTGTGCCCTAAGTGTGCCCTAAGTGTTACCTAAGTGTGCCCTAAGTGTTACCTAAGTGTGCCCTAAGTGTTACCTAAGTGTTACCTAAGTGTGCCCTAAGTGTTACCTAAGTGTGCCCTAAGTGTTACCTAAGTGTTACCTAAGTGTTACCTAAGTGTTACCTAAGTGTTACCTAAGTGTTACCTAAGTGTTACCTAAGTGTTACCTAAGTGTTACCTAAGTGTGCCCTAAGTGTTACCTAAGTGTGCCCTAAGTGTTACCTAAGTTACCTAAGTGTTACCTAAGTGTTACCTAAGTGTTACCTAAGTGTTACCTAAGTGTGCCCTAAGTGTTACCTAAGTGTGCCCAAAGTGTTACCTAAGTGTGCCCAAAGTGTTACCTAAGTGTGCCCTAAGTGTCACCTAAGTGTTACCTAAGTGTTACCTAAGTGTGCCCTAAGTGTGCCCTAAGTGTTACCTAAGTGTGCCCTAAGTGTTACCTAAGTGTTACCTAAGTGTGCCCTAAGTGTTACCTAAGTGTGCCCAAAGTGTTACCCAAGTGTGCCCAAAGTGTTACCTAAGTGTGCCCTAAGTGTTACCTAAGTGTGCCCTAAGTGTTACCTAAGTATGCCCTAAGTGTTACCTAAGTGTTACCTAAGTGTTACCTAAGTGTTACCTAAGTGTTACCTAAGTCTTACCTAAGTGTTACCTAAGTGTTACCTAAGTGTGCCCTAAGTGTGCCCTAAGTGTTACCCAAGTGTGCCCTAAGTGTTACCTAAGTGTTACCTAAGTGTTACCTAAGTGTGCCCTAAGTGTGCCCCAAGTGTTACCTAAGTGTGCCCTAAGTGTTACCTAAGTGTTACCTAAGTGTGCCCTAAGTGTTACCTAAGTGTGCCCAAAGTGTTACCCAAGTGTGCCCAAAGTGTTACCTAAGTGTGCCCTAAGTGTTACCTAAGTGTTACCTAAGTGTGCCCTAAGTGTGCCCTAAGTGTTACCTAAGTTACCTAAGTGTTACCTAAGTGTTACCTAAGTATGCCCTAAGTGTTACCCAAGTGTTACCTAAGTGTTACCTAAGTGTTACCTAAGTGTTACCTAAGTGTTGCCTAAGTGTGCCCTAAGTGTGCCCTAAGTGTTACCTAAGTGTGCCCTAAGTGTTACCTAAGTGTGCCCTAAGTGTTACCTAAGTGTTACCTAAGTGTGCCCTAAGTGTTACCTAAGTGTGCCCTAAGTGTTACCTAAGTGTTACCTAAGTGTTACCTAAGTGTTACCTAAGTGTTACCTAAGTGTTACCTAAGTGTTACCTAAGTGTTACCTAAGTGTGCCCTAAGTGTTACCTAAGTGTGCCCTAAGTGTTACCTAAGTTACCTAAGTGTTACCTAAGTGTTACCTAAGTGTTACCTAAGTGTTACCTAAGTGTTACCTAAGTGTGCCCTAAGTGTGCCCTAAGTGTTACCTAAGTGTGCCCAAAGTGTTACCCAAGTGTGCCCAAAGTGTTACCTAAGTGTGCCCTAAGTGTTACCTAAGTGTGCCCTAAGTGTTACCTAAGTATGCCCTAAGTGTTACCTAAGTGTTACCTAAGTGTTACCTAAGTGTTACCTAAGTGTTACCTAAGTGTTACCTAAGTGTTACCTAAGTGTTACCTAAGTGTGCCCTAAGTGTTACCTCAGTGTGCCCTAAGTGTTACCTAAGTTACCTAAGTGTTACCTAAGTGTGCCCTAAGTGTTACCTAAGTATTACCTAAGTGTTACCTAAGTGTTACCTAAGTGTTACCTAAGTGTTACCTAAGTGTTACCTAAGTGTTACCTAAGTGTTACCTAAGTGTGCCCTAAGTGTGCCCTAAGTGTTACCTAAGTGTGCCCTAAGTGTTACCTAAGTGTGCCCTAAGTGTTACCTAAGTGTGCCCTAAGTGTTAAATAAGTGTTACCTAAGTGTTACCTAAGTGTTACCTAAGTGTTACCTAAGTATTACCTAAGTGTTACCTAAGTGTTACCTAAGTGTTACCTAAGTGTTACCTAAGTATTACCTAAGTGTTACCTAAGTGTTACCTAAGTGTTACCTAAGTGTTACCTAAGTGTTACCTAAGTGTTACCTAAGTATTACCTAAGTGTGCCCTAAGTGTTACCTAAGTGTGCCCTAAGTGTTACCTAAGTGTGCCCTAAGTGTTACCTAAGTGTGCCCTAAGTGTTACCTAAGTGTTACCTAAGTGTTACCTAAGTGTTACCTAAGTGTTACCTAAGTGTTACCTAAGTGTTACCTAAGTGTTACCTAAGTCTTACCTAAGTGTTACCTAAGTGTTACCTAAGTGTGCCCTAAGTGTGCCCTAAGTGTTACCCAAGTGTGCCCTAAGTGTTACCTAAGTGTTACCTAAGTGTTACCTAAGTGTGCCCTAAGTGTGCCCCAAGTGTTACCTAAGTGTGCCCTAAGTGTTACCTAAGTGTTACCTAAGTGTGCCCTAAGTGTTACCTAAGTGTGCCCAAAGTGTTACCCAAGTGTGCCCAAAGTGTTACCTAAGTGTGCCCTAAGTGTTACCTAAGTGTTACCTAAGTGTGCCCTAAGTGTGCCCTAAGTGTTACCTAAGTTACCTAAGTGTTACCTAAGTGTTACCTAAGTATGCCCTAAGTGTTACCCAAGTGTTACCTAAGTGTTACCTAAGTGTTACCTAAGTGTTACCTAAGTGTTGCCTAAGTGTGCCCTAAGTGTGCCCTAAGTGTTACCTAAGTGTGCCCTAAGTGTTACCTAAGTGTGCCCTAAGTGTTACCTAAGTATGCCCTAAGTGTTACCTAAGTGTTACCTAAGTGTTACCTAAGTGTTACCTAAGTGTTACCTAAGTGTTACCTAAGTGTTACCTAAGTGTTACCTAAGTGTGCCCTAAGTGTTACCTCAGTGTGCCCTAAGTGTTACCTAAGTTACCTAAGTGTTACCTAAGTGTGCCCTAAGTGTTACCTAAGTATTACCTAAGTGTTACCTAAGTGTTACCTAAGTGTTACCTAAGTGTTACCTAAGTGTTACCTAAGTGTTACCTAAGTGTTACCTAAGTGTGCCCTAAGTGTGCCCTAAGTGTTACCTAAGTGTGCCCTAAGTGTTACCTAAGTGTGCCCTAAGTGTTACCTAAGTGTGCCCTAAGTGTTAAATAAGTGTTACCTAAGTGTTACCTAAGTGTTACCTAAGTGTTACCTAAGTATTACCTAAGTGTTACCTAAGTGTTACCTAAGTGTTACCTAAGTGTTACCTAAGTATTACCTAAGTGTTACCTAAGTGTTACCTAAGTGTTACCTAAGTGTTACCTAAGTGTTACCTAAGTGTTACCTAAGTATTACCTAAGTGTGCCCTAAGTGTTACCTAAGTGTGCCCTAAGTGTTACCTAAGTGTGCCCTAAGTGTTACCTAAGTGTGCCCTAAGTGTTACCTAAGTGTTACCTAAGTGTTACCTAAGTGTTACCTAAGTGTTACCTAAGTGTTACCTAAGTGTTACCTAAGTGTTACCTAAGTCTTACCTAAGTGTTACCTAAGTGTTACCTAAGTGTGCCCTAAGTGTGCCCTAAGTGTTACCCAAGTGTGCCCTAAGTGTTACCTAAGTGTTACCTAAGTGTTACCTAAGTGTGCCCTAAGTGTGCCCCAAGTGTTACCTAAGTGTGCCCTAAGTGTTACCTAAGTGTTACCTAAGTGTGCCCTAAGTGTTACCTAAGTGTGCCCAAAGTGTTACCCAAGTGTGCCCAAAGTGTTACCTAAGTGTGCCCTAAGTGTTACCTAAGTGTTACCTAAGTGTGCCCTAAGTGTGCCCTAAGTGTTACCTAAGTTACCTAAGTGTTACCTAAGTGTTACCTAAGTATGCCCTAAGTGTTACCCAAGTGTTACCTAAGTGTTACCTAAGTGTTACCTAAGTGTTACCTAAGTGTTGCCTAAGTGTGCCCTAAGTGTGCCCTAAGTGTTACCTAAGTGTGCCCTAAGTGTTACCTAAGTGTGCCCTAAGTGTTACCTAAGTGTTACCTAAGTGTGCCCTAAGTGTTACCTAAGTGTGCCCTAAGTGTTACCTAAGAGTTACCTAATTGTTACCTAAGTGTTACCTAAGTGTTACCTAAGTGTGCCCTAAGTGTTACCTAAGTGTGCCCTAAGTGTTACCTAAGTGTTACCTAAGTGTTACCTAAGTGTTACCTAAGTGTTACCTAAGTGTTACCTAAGTGTTACCTAAGTGTTACCTAAGTGTTACCTAAGTGTTACCTAAGTGTTACCTAAGTGTTAGCTAAGTGTGCCCTAAGTGTGCCCTAAGTGTTACCTAAGTGTGCCCAAAGTGTTACCCATGTGTGCCCAAAGTGTTACCTAAGTGTGCCCTAAGTGTTACCTAAGTGTGCCCTAAGTGTTACCTAAGTATGCCCTAAGTGTTACCTAAGTGTTACCTAAGTGTTACCTAAGTGTTACCTAAGTGTTACCTAAGTGTTACCTAAGTGTGCCCTAAGTGTGCCCTACGTGTTACCTAAGTGTGCCCTAAGTGTTACCTAAGTGTGCCCTAAGTGTTACCTAAGTGTTACCTAAGTGTGCCCTAAGTGTTACCTAAGTGTGCCCTAAGTGTTACCTAAGTATGCCCTAAGTGTTACCCAAGTGTTACCTAAGTGTTACCTAAGTGTTACCTAAGTGTTACCTAAGTGTGCCCTAAGTGTGCTCTAAGTGTTACCTAAGTGTGCCCTAAGTGTTACCTAAGTGTGCCCTAAGTGTTACCTAAGTGTTACCTAAGTGTGCCCTAAGTGTTACCTAAGTGTGCCCTAAGTGTTACCTAAGTGTTACCTAAGTGTTACCTAAGTGTTACCTAAGTGTTACCTAATTGTTACCTAAGTGTTACCTAAGTGTTACCTAAGTGTGCCCTAAGTGTTACCTAAGTGTGCCCTAAGTGTTACCTAAGTGTTACCTAAGTGTTACCTAAGTGTTACCTAAGTGTTACCTAAGTGTTACCTAAGTGTTACCTAAGTGTTACCTAAGTGTTACCTAAGTGTTACCTAAGTGTTACCTAAGTGTTAGCTAAGTGTGCCCTAAGTGTGCCCTAAGTGTTACCTAAGTGTGCCCAAAGTGTTACCCATGTGTGCCCAAAGTGTTACCTAAGTGTGCCCTAAGTGTTACCTAAGTGTGCCCTAAGTGTTACCTAAGTATGCCCTAAGTGTTACCTAAGTGTTACCTAAGTGTTACCTAAGTGTTACCTAAGTGTTACCTAAGTGTTACCTAAGTGTTACCTAAGTATTACCTAAGTGTGCCCTAAGTGTTACCTAAGTGTGCCCTAAGTGTTACCTAAGTGTGCCCTAAGTGTTACCTAAGTATGCCCTAAGTGTTACCTAAGTGTTACCTAAGTGTTACCTAAGTGTTACCTAAGTGTTACCTAAGTGTTACCTAAGTGTGCCCTAAGTGTGCCCTAAGTGTTACCTAAGTGTGCCCTAAGTGTTACCTAAGTGTGCCCTAAGTGTGCTCTAAGTGTTACCTAAGTGTGCCCTAAGTGTTACCTAAGTGTGCCCTAAGTGTTACCTAAGTGTTACCTAAGTGTGCCCTAAGTGTTACCTAAGTGTGCCCTAAGTGTTACCTAAGTGTTACCTAAGTGTTACCTAAGTGTTACCTAAGTGTTACCTAATTGTTACCTAAGTGTTACCTAAGTGTTACCTAAGTGTGCCCTAAGTGTTACCTAAGTGTGCCCTAAGTGTTACCTAAGTGTTACCTAAGTGTTACCTAAGTGTTACCTAAGTGTTACCTAAGTGTTACCTAAGTGTTACCTAAGTGTTACCTAAGTGTGCCCTAAGTGTTACCTAAGTGTTACCTAAGTGTGCCCTAAGTGTTACCTAAGTGTGCCCTAAGTGTTACCTAAGTGTTACCTAAGTGTTACCTAAGTGTTACCTAAGTGTTACCTAAGTGTTACCTAAGTGTGCCCTAAGTGTTACCTAAGTGTGCCCTAAGTGTTACCTAAGTTACCTAAGTGTTACCTAAGTGTTACCTAAGTGTTACCTAAGTGTTACCTAAGTGTGCCCTAAGTGTTACCTAAGTGTGCCCAAAGTGTTACCTAAGTGTGCCCAAAGTGTTACCTAAGTGTGCCCTAAGTGTCACCTAAGTGTTACCTAAGTGTTACCTAAGTGTGCCCTAAGTGTGCCCCAAGTGTTACCTAAGTGTGCCCTAAGTGTTACCTAAGTGTTACCTAAGTGTGCCCTAAGTGTTACCTAAGTGTGCCCAAAGTGTTACCCAAGTGTGCCCAAAGTGTTACCTAAGTGTGCCCTAAGTGTTACCTAAGTGTGCCCTAAGTGTTACCTAAGTATGCCCTAAGTGTTACCTAAGTGTTACCTAAGTGTTACCTAAGTGTTACCTAAGTGTTACCTAAGTCTTACCTAAGTGTTACCTAAGTGTTACCTAAGTGTGCCCTAAGTGTGCCCTAAGTGTTACCCAAGTGTGCCCTAAGTGTTACCTAAGTGTTACCTAAGTGTTACCTAAGTGTGCCCTAAGTGTGCCCCAAGTGTTACCTAAGTGTGCCCTAAGTGTTACCTAAGTGTTACCTAAGTGTGCCCTAAGTGTTACCTAAGTGTGCCCAAAGTGTTACCCAAGTGTGCCCAAAGTGTTACCTAAGTGTGCCCTAAGTGTTACCTAAGTGTTACCTAAGTGTGCCCTAAGTGTGCCCTAAGTGTTACCTAAGTTACCTAAGTGTTACCTAAGTGTTACCTAAGTATGCCCTAAGTGTTACCCAAGTGTTACCTAAGTGTTACCTAAGTGTTACCTAAGTGTTACCTAAGTGTTGCCTAAGTGTGCCCTAAGTGTGCCCTAAGTGTTACCTAAGTGTGCCCTAAGTGTTACCTAAGTGTGCCCTAAGTGTTACCTAAGTGTTACCTAAGTGTGCCCTAAGTGTTACCTAAGTGTGCCCTAAGTGTTACCTAAGTGTTACCTAAGTGTTACCTAAGTGTTACCTAAGTGTTACCTAAGTGTTACCTAAGTGTTACCTAAGTGTTACCTAAGTGTGCCCTAAGTGTTACCTAAGTGTGCCCTAAGTGTTACCTAAGTTACCTAAGTGTTACCTAAGTGTTACCTAAGTGTTACCTAAGTGTTACCTAAGTGTTACCTAAGTGTGCCCTAAGTGTGCCCTAAGTGTTACCTAAGTGTGCCCAAAGTGTTACCCAAGTGTGCCCAAAGTGTTACCTAAGTGTGCCCTAAGTGTTACCTAAGTGTGCCCTAAGTGTTACCTAAGTATGCCCTAAGTGTTACCTAAGTGTTACCTAAGTGTTACCTAAGTGTTACCTAAGTGTTACCTAAGTGTTACCTAAGTGTTACCTAAGTGTTACCTAAGTGTGCCCTAAGTGTTACCTCAGTGTGCCCTAAGTGTTACCTAAGTTACCTAAGTGTTACCTAAGTGTGCCCTAAGTGTTACCTAAGTATTACCTAAGTGTTACCTAAGTGTTACCTAAGTGTTACCTAAGTGTTACCTAAGTGTTACCTAAGTGTTACCTAAGTGTTACCTAAGTGTGCCCTAAGTGTGCCCTAAGTGTTACCTAAGTGTGCCCTAAGTGTTACCTAAGTGTGCCCTAAGTGTTACCTAAGTGTGCCCTAAGTGTTAAATAAGTGTTACCTAAGTGTTACCTAAGTGTTACCTAAGTGTTACCTAAGTGTTACCTAAGTATTACCTAAGTGTTACCTAAGTGTTACCTAAGTGTTACCTAAGTGTTACCTAAGTATTACCTAAGTGTTACCTAAGTGTTACCTAAGTGTTACCTAAGTGTTACCTAAGTGTTACCTAAGTGTTACCTAAGTATTACCTAAGTGTGCCCTAAGTGTTACCTAAGTGTGCCCTAAGTGTTACCTAAGTGTGCCCTAAGTGTTACCTAAGTGTGCCCTAAGTGTTACCTAAGTGTTACCTAAGTGTTACCTAAGTGTTACCTAAGTGTTACCTAAGTGTTACCTAAGTGTTACCTAAGTGTTACCTAAGTCTTACCTAAGTGTTACCTAAGTGTTACCTAAGTGTGCCCTAAGTGTGCCCTAAGTGTTACCCAAGTGTGCCCTAAGTGTTACCTAAGTGTTACCTAAGTGTTACCTAAGTGTGCCCTAAGTGTGCCCCAAGTGTTACCTAAGTGTGCCCTAAGTGTTACCTAAGTGTTACCTAAGTGTGCCCTAAGTGTTACCTAAGTGTGCCCAAAGTGTTACCCAAGTGTGCCCAAAGTGTTACCTAAGTGTGCCCTAAGTGTTACCTAAGTGTTACCTAAGTGTGCCCTAAGTGTGCCCTAAGTGTTACCTAAGTTACCTAAGTGTTACCTAAGTGTTACCTAAGTGTGCCCTAAGTGTTACCCAAGTGTTACCTAAGTGTTACCTAAGTGTTACCTAAGTGTTACCTAAGTGTTGCCTAAGTGTGCCCTAAGTGTGCCCTAAGTGTTACCTAAGTGTGCCCTAAGTGTTACCTAAGTGTGCCCTAAGTGTTACCTAAGTATGCCCTAAGTGTTACCTAAGTGTTACCTAAGTGTTACCTAAGTGTTACCTAAGTGTTACCTAAGTGTTACCTAAGTGTTACCTAAGTGTTACCTAAGTGTGCCCTAAGTGTTACCTCAGTGTGCCCTAAGTGTTACCTAAGTTACCTAAGTGTTACCTAAGTGTGCCCTAAGTGTTACCTAAGTGTTACCTAAGTGTTACCTAAGTGTTACCTAAGTGTTACCTAAGTGTTACCTAAGTGTTACCTAAGTGTTACCTAAGTGTTACCTAAGTGTGCCCTAAGTGTGCCCTAAGTGTTACCTAAGTGTGCCCTAAGTGTTACCTAAGTGTGCCCTAAGTGTTACCTAAGTGTGCCCTAAGTGTTAAATAAGTGTTACCTAAGTGTTACCTAAGTGTTACCTAAGTGTTACCTAAGTATTACCTAAGTGTTACCTAAGTGTTACCTAAGTGTTACCTAAGTGTTACCTAAGTATTACCTAAGTGTTACCTAAGTGTTACCTAAGTGTTACCTAAGTGTTACCTAAGTGTTACCTAAGTGTTACCTAAGTATTACCTAAGTGTGCCCTAAGTGTTACCTAAGTGTGCCCTAAGTGTTACCTAAGTGTGCCCTAAGTGTTACCTAAGTGTGCCCTAAGTGTTACCTAAGTGTTACCTAAGTGTTACCTAAGTGTTACCTAAGTGTTACCTAAGTGTTACCTAAGTGTTACCTAAGTGTTACCTAAGTCTTACCTAAGTGTTACCTAAGTGTTACCTAAGTGTGCCCTAAGTGTGCCCTAAGTGTTACCCAAGTGTGCCCTAAGTGTTACCTAAGTGTTACCTAAGTGTTACCTAAGTGTGCCCTAAGTGTGCCCCAAGTGTTACCTAAGTGTGCCCTAAGTGTTACCTAAGTGTTACCTAAGTGTGCCCTAAGTGTTACCTAAGTGTGCCCAAAGTGTTACCCAAGTGTGCCCAAAGTGTTACCTAAGTGTGCCCTAAGTGTTACCTAAGTGTTACCTAAGTGTGCCCTAAGTGTGCCCTAAGTGTTACCTAAGTTACCTAAGTGTTACCTAAGTGTTACCTAAGTATGCCCTAAGTGTTACCCAAGTGTTACCTAAGTGTTACCTAAGTGTTACCTAAGTGTTACCTAAGTGTTGCCTAAGTGTGCCCTAAGTGTGCCCTAAGTGTTACCTAAGTGTGCCCTAAGTGTTACCTAAGTGTGCCCTAAGTGTTACCTAAGTGTTACCTAAGTGTGCCCTAAGTGTTACCTAAGTGTGCCCTAAGTGTTACCTAAGTGTTACCTAATTGTTACCTAAGTGTTACCTAAGTGTTACCTAAGTGTGCCCTAAGTGTTACCTAAGTGTGCCCTAAGTGTTACCTAAGTGTTACCTAAGTGTTACCTAAGTGTTACCTAAGTGTTACCTAAGTGTTACCTAAGTGTTACCTAAGTGTTACCTAAGTGTTACCTAAGTGTTACCTAAGTGTTACCTAAGTGTTAGCTAAGTGTGCCCTAAGTGTGCCCTAAGTGTTACCTAAGTGTGCCCAAAGTGTTACCCATGTGTGCCCAAAGTGTTACCTAAGTGTGCCCTAAGTGTTACCTAAGTGTGCCCTAAGTGTTACCTAAGTATGCCCTAAGTGTTACCTAAGTGTTACCTAAGTGTTACCTAAGTGTTACCTAAGTGTTACCTAAGTGTTACCTAAGTGTGCCCTAAGTGTGCCCTAAGTGTTACCTAAGTGTGCCCTAAGTGTTACCTAAGTGTGCCCTAAGTGTTACCTAAGTGTTACCTAAGTGTGCCCTAAGTGTTACCTAAGTGTGCCCTAAGTGTTACCTAAGTATGCCCTAAGTGTTACCCAAGTGTTACCTAAGTGTTACCTAAGTGTTACCTAAGTGTTACCTAAGTGTTACCTAAGTGTGCCCTAAGTGTGCTCTAAGTGTTACCTAAGTGTGCCCTAAGTGTTACCTAAGTGTGCCCTAAGTGTTACCTAAGTGTTACCTAAGTGTGCCCTAAGTGTTACCTAAGTGTGCCCTAAGTGTTACCTAAGTGTTACCTAAGTGTTACCTAAGTGTTACCTAAGTGTTACCTAATTGTTACCTAAGTGTTACCTAAGTGTTACCTAAGTGTGCCCTAAGTGTTACCTAAGTGTGCCCTAAGTGTTACCTAAGTGTTACCTAAGTGTTACCTAAGTGTTACCTAAGTGTTACCTAAGTGTTACCTAAGTGTTACCTAAGTGTTACCTAAGTGTTACCTAAGTGTTACCTAAGTGTTACCTAAGTGTTAGCTAAGTGTGCCCTAAGTGTGCCCTAAGTGTTACCTAAGTGTGCCCAAAGTGTTACCCATGTGTGCCCAAAGTGTTACCTAAGTGTGCCCTAAGTGTTACCTAAGTGTGCCCTAAGTGTTACCTAAGTATGCCCTAAGTGTTACCTAAGTGTTACCTAAGTGTTACCTAAGTGTTACCTAAGTGTTACCTAAGTGTTACCTAAGTGTGCCCTAAGTGTGCCCTAAGTGTTACCTAAGTGTGCCCTAAGTGTTACCTAAGTGTGCCCTAAGTGTTACCTAAGTGTTACCTAAGTGTGCCCTAAGTGTTACCTAAGTGTGCCCTAAGTGTTACCTAAGTGTTACCTAAGTGTTACCTAAGTGTTACCTAAGTGTTACCTAAGTGTTACCTAAGTGTTACCTAAGTGTTACCTAAGTGTTACCTAAGTGTGCCCTAAGTGTTACCTAAGTGTGCCCTAAGTGTTACCTAAGTTACCTAAGTGTTACCTAAGTGTTACCTAAGTGTTACCTAAGTGTTACCTAAGTGTGCCCTAAGTGTTACCTAAGTGTGCCCAAAGTGTTACCTAAGTGTGCCCAAAGTGTTACCTAAGTGTGCCCTAAGTGTTACCTAAGTGTTACCTAAGTGTTACTTAAGTGTGCCCTAAGTGTGCCCCAAGTGTTACCTAAGTGTGCCCTAAGTGTTACCTAAGTGTTACCTAAGTGTGCCCTAAGTGTTACCTAAGTGTGCCCAAAGTGTTACCCAAGTGTGCCCAAAGTGTTACCTAAGTGTGCCCTAAGTGTTACCTAAGTGTGCCCTAAGTGTTACCTAAGTATGCCCTAAGTGTTACCTAAGTGTTACCTAAGTGTTACCTAAGTGTTACCTAAGTGTTACCTAAGTGTTACCTAAGTCTTACCTAAGTGTTACCTAAGTGTTACCTAAGTGTGCCCTAAGTGTGCCCTAAGTGTTACCTAAGTGTGCCCTAAGTGTTACCTAAGTGTTACCTAAGTGTTACCTAAGTGTGCCCTAAGTGTGCCCCAAGTGTTACCTAAGTGTGCCCTAAGTGTTACCTAAGTGTTACCTAAGTGTGCCCTAAGTGTTACCTAAGTGTGCCCAAAGTGTTACCCAAGTGTGCCCAAAGTGTTACCTAAGTGTGCCCTAAGTGTTACCTAAGTGTTACCTAAGTGTGCCCTAAGTGTGCCCTAAGTGTTACCTAAGTTACCTAAGTGTTACCTAAGTGTTACCTAAGTGTTTCCTAAGTGTTACCTAAGTGTGCCCTAAGTGTTACCTAAGTGTGCCCTAAGTGTTACCTAAGTGTTACCCAAGTGTTACCTAAGTGTTACCTAAGTGTGCCCTAAGTGTGCCCCAAGTGTTACCTAAGTGTGCCCTAAGTGTTACCTAAGTGTTACCTAAGTGTGCCCTAAGTGTTACCTAAGTGTGCCCAAAGTGTTACCTAAGTGTGCCCAAAGTGTTACCTAAGTGTGCCCTAAGTGTTACCTAAGTATGCCCTAAGTGTTACCCAAGTGTTACCTAAGTGTTACCTAAGTGTTACCTAAGTGTTACCTAAGTGTTGCCTAAGTGTGCCCTAAGTGTGCCCTAAGTGTTACCTAAGTGTGCCCTAAGTGTTACCTAAGTGTGCCCTAAGTGTTACCTAAGTGTTACCTAAGTGTTACCTAAGTGTGCCCTAAGTGTTACCTAAGTGTGCCCTAAGTGTTACCTAAGTGTTACCTAAGTGTTACCTAAGTGTTACCTAAGTGTTACCTAAGTGTTACCTAAGTGTTACCTAAGTGTTACCTAAGTGTTACCTAAGTGTTACCTAAGTGTTACCTAAGTGTTACCTAAGTGTGCCCTAAGTGTTACCTAAGTTACCTAAGTGTTACCTAAGTGTTACCTAAGTGTTACCTAAGTGTTACCTAAGTGTGCCCTAAGTGTTACCTAAGTGTGCCCAAAGTGTTACCCAAGTGTGCCCAAAGTGTTACCTAAGTGTGCCCTAAGTGTTACCTAAGTGTTACCTAAGTGTTACCTAAGTGTTACCTAAGTGTTACCTAAGTGTTACCTAAGTGTGCCCTAAGTGTTACCTCAGTGTGCCCTAAGTGTTACCTAAGTTACCTAAGTGTTACCTAAGTGTGCCCTAAGTGTTACCTAAGTATTACCTAAGTGTTACCTAAGTGTTACCTAAGTGTGCCCTAAGTGTTACCTAAGTATTACCTAAGTGTTACCTAAGTGTGCCCTAAGTGTTACCTAAGTGTGCCCAAAGTGTTACCCAAGTGTGCCCAAAGTGTTACCTAAGTGTGCCCTAAGTGTTACCTAAGTGTTACCTAAGTGTGCCCTAAGTGTGCCCTAAGTGTTACCTAAGTTACCTAAGTGTTACCTAAGTGTTACCTAAGTATGCCCTAAGTGTTACCCAAGTGTTACCTAAGTGTTACCTAAGTGTTACCTAAGTGTTACCTAAGTGTTGCCTAAGTGTGCCCTAAGTGTGCCCTAAGTGTTACCTAAGTGTGCCCTAAGTGTTACCTAAGTGTGCCCTAAGTGTTACCTAAGTGTTACCTAAGTGTGCCCTAAGTGTTACCTAAGTGTGCCCTAAGTGTTACCTAAGTGTTACCTAAGTGTTACCTAAGTGTTACCTAAGTGTTACCTAAGTGTGCCCTAAGTGTTACCTAAGTATGCCCTAAGTGTTACCTAAGTGTTACCTAAGTGTTACCTAAGTGTTACCTAAGTGTTACCTAAGTGTTACCTAAGTGTGCCCTAAGTGTGCCCTAAGTGTTACCTAAGTGTGCCCTAAGTGTTACCTAAGTGTGCCCTAAGTGTTACCTAAGTGTTACCTAAGTGTGCCCTAAGTGTTACCTAAGTGTGCCCTAAGTGTTACCTAAGTGTTACCTAAGTGTTACCTAAGTGTTACCTAAGTGTTACCTAAGTGTTACCTAAGTGTTACCTAAGTGTTACCTAAGTGTTACCTAAGTGTGCCCTAAGTGTTACCTAAGTGTGCCCTAAGTGTTACCTAAGTATGCCCTAAGTGTTACCTAAGTGTTACCTAAGTGTTACCTAAGTGTTACCTAAGTGTTACCTAAGTCTTACCTAAGTGTTACCTAAGTGTTACCTAAGTGTGCCCTAAGTGTGCCCTAAGTGTTACCCAAGTGTGCCCTAAGTGTTACCTAAGTGTTACCTAAGTGTTACCTAAGTGTGCCCTAAGTGTGCCCCAAGTGTTACCTAAGTGTGCCCTAAGTGTTACCTAAGTGTTACCTAAGTGTGCCCTAAGTGTTACCTAAGTGTGCCCAAAGTGTTACCCAAGTGTGCCCAAAGTGTTACCTAAGTGTGCCCTAAGTGTTACCTAAGTGTTACCTAAGTGTGCCCTAAGTGTGCCCTAAGTGTTACCTAAGTTACCTAAGTGTTACCTAAGTGTTACCTAAGTATGCCCTAAGTGTTACCCAAGTGTTACCTAAGTGTTACCTAAGTGTTACCTAAGTGTTACCTAAGTGTTGCCTAAGTGTGCCCTAAGTGTGCCCTAAGTGTTACCTAAGTGTGCCCTAAGTGTTACCTAAGTGTGCCCTAAGTGTTACCTAAGTGTTACCTAAGTGTGCCCTAAGTGTTACCTAAGTGTGCCCTAAGTGTTACCTAAGTGTTACCTAAGTGTTACCTAAGTGTTACCTAAGTGTTACCTAAGTGTGCCCTAAGTGTTACCTAAGTATGCCCTAAGTGTTACCTAAGTGTTACCTAAGTGTTACCTAAGTGTTACCTAAGTGTTACCTAAGTGTTACCTAAGTGTGCCCTAAGTGTGCCCTAAGTGTTACCTAAGTGTGCCCTAAGTGTTACCTAAGTGTGCCCTAAGTGTTACCTAAGTGTTACCTAAGTGTGCCCTAAGTGTTACCTAAGTGTGCCCTAAGTGTTACCTAAGTGTTACCTAAGTGTTACCTAAGTGTTACCTAAGTGTTACCTAAGTGTTACCTAAGTGTTACCTAAGTGTTACCTAAGTGTTACCTAAGTGTGCCCTAAGTGTTACCTAAGTGTGCCCTAAGTGTTACCTAAGTTACCTAAGTGTTACCTAAGTGTTACCTAAGTGTTACCTAAGTGTTACCTAAGTGTGCCCTAAATGTTACCTAAGTGTGCCCAAAGTGTTACCTAAGTGTGCCCAAAGTGTTACCTAAGTGTGCCCTAAGTGTTACCTAAGTGTTACCTAAGTGTTACCTAAGTGTGCCCTAAGTGTGCCCCAAGTGTTACCTAAGTGTGCCCTAAGTGTTACCTAAGTGTTACCTAAGTGTGCCCTAAGTGTTACCTAAGTGTGCCCAAAGTGTTACCCAAGTGTGCCCAAAGTGTTACCTAAGTGTGCCCTAAGTGTTACCTAAGTGTGCCCTAAGTGTTACCTAAGTATGCCCTAAGTGTTACCTAAGTGTTACCTAAGTGTTACCTAAGTGTTACCTAAGTGTTACCTAAGTCTTACCTAAGTGTTACCTAAGTGTTACCTAAGTGTGCCCTAAGTGTGCCCTAAGTGTTACCCAAGTGTGCCCTAAGTGTTACCTAAGTGTTACCTAAGTGTTACCTAAGTGTGCCCTAAGTGTGCCCCAAGTGTTACCTAAGTGTGCCCTAAGTGTTACCTAAGTGTTACCTAAGTGTGCCCTAAGTGTTACCTAAGTGTGCCCAAAGTGTTACCCAAGTGTGCCCAAAGTGTTACCTAAGTGTGCCCTAAGTGTTACCTAAGTGTTACCTAAGTGTGCCCTAAGTGTGCCCTAAGTGTTACCTAAGTTACCTAAGTGTTACCTAAGTGTTACCTAAGTATGCCCTAAGTGTTACCCAAGTGTTACCTAAGTGTTACCTAAGTGTTACCTAAGTGTTACCTAAGTGTTGCCTAAGTGTGCCCTAAGTGTGCCCTAAGTGTTACCTAAGTGTGCCCTAAGTGTTACCTAAGTGTGCCCTAAGTGTTACCTAAGTGTTACCTAAGTGTGCCCTAAGTGTTACCTAAGTGTGCCCTAAGTGTTACCTAAGTGTTACCTAAGTGTTACCTAAGTGTTACCTAAGTGTTACCTAAGTGTTACCTAAGTGTTACCTAAGTGTTACCTAAGTGTGCCCTAAGTGTTACCTAAGTGTGCCCTAAGTGTTACCTAAGTTACCTAAGTGTTACCTAAGTGTTACCTAAGTGTTACCTAAGTGTTACCTAAGTGTTACCTAAGTGTGCCCTAAGTGTGCCCTAAGTGTTACCTAAGTGTGCCCAAAGTGTTACCCAAGTGTGCCCAAAGTGTTACCTAAGTGTGCCCTAAGTGTTACCTAAGTGTGCCCTAAGTGTTACCTAAGTATGCCCTAAGTGTTACCTAAGTGTTACCTAAGTGTTACCTAAGTGTTACCTAAGTGTTACCTAAGTGTTACCTAAGTGTTACCTAAGTGTTACCTAAGTGTGCCCTAAGTGTTACCTCAGTGTGCCCTAAGTGTTACCTAAGTTACCTAAGTGTTACCTAAGTGTGCCCTAAGTGTTACCTAAGTATTACCTAAGTGTTACCTAAGTGTTACCTAAGTGTTACCTAAGTGTTACCTAAGTGTTACCTAAGTGTTACCTAAGTGTTACCTAAGTGTGCCCTAAGTGTGCCCTAAGTGTTACCTAAGTGTGCCCTAAGTGTTACCTAAGTGTGCCCTAAGTGTTACCTAAGTGTGCCCTAAGTGTTAAATAAGTGTTACCTAAGTGTTACCTAAGTGTTACCTAAGTGTTACCTAAGTATTACCTAAGTGTTACCTAAGTGTTACCTAAGTGTTACCTAAGTGTTACCTAAGTATTACCTAAGTGTTACCTAAGTGTTACCTAAGTGTTACCTAAGTGTTACCTAAGTGTTACCTAAGTGTTACCTAAGTATTACCTAAGTGTGCCCTAAGTGTTACCTAAGTGTGCCCTAAGTGTTACCTAAGTGTGCCCTAAGTGTTACCTAAGTGTGCCCTAAGTGTTACCTAAGTGTTACCTAAGTGTTACCTAAGTGTTACCTAAGTGTTACCTAAGTGTTACCTAAGTGTTACCTAAGTGTTACCTAAGTGTTACCTAAGTGTTACCTAAGTGTTGCCTAAGTGTTGCCTAAGTGTGCCCTAAGTGTTACCTAAGTGTGCCCAAAGTGTTACCTAAGTGTGCCCAAAGTGTTACCTAAGTGTGCCCTAAGTGTTTCCTAAGTATGCCCTAAGTGTTACCCAAGTGTTACCTAAGTGTTACCTAAGTGTTACCTAAGTGTTACCTAAGTGTTACCTAAGTGTTTCCTAAGTGTGCCCTAAGTGTTACCTAAGTATGCCCTAAGTGTTACCTAAGTATGCCCTAAGTGTTACCCAAGTGTTACCTAAGTGTTACCTAAGTGTTACCTAAGTGTTACCTAAGTGTTACCTAAGTGTGCCCTAAGTGTGCTCTAAGTGTTACCTAAGTGTGCCCTAAGTGTTACCTAAGTGTGCCCTAAGTGTTACCTAAGTGTTACCTAAGTGTGCCCTAAGTGTTACCTAAGTGTGCCCTAAGTGTTACCTAAGTGTTACCTAAGTGTTACCTAAGTGTTACCTAAGTGTTACCTAATTGTTACCTAAGTGTTACCTAAGTGTTACCTAAGTGTGCCCTAAGTGTTACCTAAGTGTGCCCTAAGTGTTACCTAAGTGTTACCTAAGTGTTACCTAAGTGTTACCTAAGTGTTACCTAAGTGTTACCTAAGTGTTACCTAAGTGTTACCTAAGTGTTAGCTAAGTGTGCCCTAAGTGTGCCCTAAGTGTTACCTAAGTGTGCCCAAAGTGTTACCCATGTGTGCCCAAAGTGTTACCTAAGTGTGCCCTAAGTGTTACCTAAGTGTGCCCTAAGTGTTACCTAAGTATGCCCTAAGTGTTACCTAAGTGTTACCTAAGTGTTACCTAAGTGTTACCTAAGTGTTACCTAAGTGTTACCTAAGTGTGCCCTAAGTGTGCCCTAAGTGTTACCTAAGTGTGCCCTAAGTGTTACCTAAGTGTGCCCTAAGTGTTACCTAAGTGTTACCTAAGTGTGCCCTAAGTGTTACCTAAGTGTGCCCTAAGTGTTACCTAAGTGTTACCTAAGTGTTACCTAAGTGTTACCTAAGTGTTACCTAAGTGTTACCTAAGTGTTACCTAAGTGTTACCTAAGTGTTACCTAAGTGTGCCCTAAGTGTTACCTAAGTGTGCCCTAAGTGTTACCTAAGTTACCTAAGTGTTACCTAAGTGTTACCTAAGTGTTACCTAAGTGTTACCTAAGTGTGCCCTAAGTGTTACCTAAGTGTGCCCAAAGTGTTACCTAAGTGTGCCCAAAGTGTTACCTAAGTGTGCCCTAAGTGTTACCTAAGTGTTACCTAAGTGTTACCTAAGTGTGCCCTAAGTGTGCCCCAAGTGTTACCTAAGTGTGCCCTAAGTGTTACCTAAGTGTTACCTAAGTGTGCCCTAAGTGTTACCTAAGTGTGCCCAAAGTGTTACCCAAGTGTGCCCAAAGTGTTACCTAAGTGTGCCCTAAGTGTTACCTAAGTGTGCCCTAAGTGTTACCTAAGTATGCCCTAAGTGTTACCTAAGTGTTACCTAAGTGTTACCTAAGTGTTACCTAAGTGTTACCTAAGTCTTACCTAAGTGTTACCTAAGTGTTACCTAAGTGTGCCCTAAGTGTGCCCTAAGTGTTACCTAAGTGTGCCCTAAGTGTTACCTAAGTGTTACCTAAGTGTTACCTAAGTGTGCCCTAAGTGTGCCCCAAGTGTTACCTAAGTGTGCCCTAAGTGTTACCTAAGTGTTACCTAAGTGTGCCCTAAGTGTTACCTAAGTGTGCCCAAAGTGTTACCCAAGTGTGCCCAAAGTGTTACCTAAGTGTGCCCTAAGTGTTACCTAAGTGTTACCTAAGTGTGCCCTAAGTGTGCCCTAAGTGTTACCTAAGTTACCTAAGTGTTACCTAAGTGTTACCTAAGTGTTTCCTAAGTGTTACCTAAGTGTGCCCTAAGTGTTACCTAAGTGTGCCCTAAGTGTTACCTAAGTGTTACCCAAGTGTTACCTAAGTGTTACCTAAGTGTGCCCTAAGTGTGCCCCAAGTGTTACCTAAGTGTGCCCTAAGTGTTACCTAAGTGTTACCTAAGTGTGCCCTAAGTGTTACCTAAGTGTGCCCAAAGTGTTACCTAAGTGTGCCCAAAGTGTTACCTAAGTGTGCCCTAAGTGTTACCTAAGTATGCCCTAAGTGTTACCCAAGTGTTACCTAAGTGTTACCTAAGTGTTACCTAAGTGTTACCTAAGTGTTGCCTAAGTGTGCCCTAAGTGTGCCCTAAGTGTTACCTAAGTGTGCCCTAAGTGTTACCTAAGTGTGCCCTAAGTGTTACCTAAGTGTTACCTAAGTGTTACCTAAGTGTGCCCTAAGTGTGCCCCAAGTGTTACCTAAGTGTGCCCTAAGTGTTACCTAAGTGTTACCTAAGTGTGCCCTAAGTGTTACCTAAGTGTGCCCAAAGTGTTACCCAAGTGTGCCCAAAGTGTTACCTAAGTGTGCCCTAAGTGTTACCTAAGTGTGCCCTAAGTGTTACCTAAGTATGCCCTAAGTGTTACCTAAGTGTTACCTAAGTGTTACCTAAGTGTTACCTAAGTGTTACCTAAGTCTTACCTAAGTGTTACCTAAGTGTTACCTAAGTGTGCCCTAAGTGTGCCCTAAGTGTTACCTAAGTGTGCCCTAAGTGTTACCTAAGTGTTACCTAAGTGTTACCTAAGTGTGCCCTAAGTGTGCCCCAAGTGTTACCTAAGTGTGCCCTAAGTGTTACCTAAGTGTTACCTAAGTGTGCCCTAAGTGTTACCTAAGTGTGCCCAAAGTGTTACCCAAGTGTGCCCAAAGTGTTACCTAAGTGTGCCCTAAGTGTTACCTAAGTGTTACCTAAGTGTGCCCTAAGTGTGCCCTAAGTGTTACCTAAGTTACCTAAGTGTTACCTAAGTGTTACCTAAGTGTTTCCTAAGTGTTACCTAAGTGTGCCCTAAGTGTTACCTAAGTGTGCCCTAAGTGTTACCTAAGTGTTACCCAAGTGTTACCTAAGTGTTACCTAAGTGTGCCCTAAGTGTGCCCCAAGTGTTACCTAAGTGTGCCCTAAGTGTTACCTAAGTGTTACCTAAGTGTGCCCTAAGTGTTACCTAAGTGTGCCCAAAGTGTTACCTAAGTGTGCCCAAAGTGTTACCTAAGTGTGCCCTAAGTGTTACCTAAGTATGCCCTAAGTGTTACCCAAGTGTTACCTAAGTGTTACCTAAGTGTTACCTAAGTGTTACCTAAGTGTTGCCTAAGTGTGCCCTAAGTGTGCCCTAAGTGTTACCTAAGTGTGCCCTAAGTGTTACCTAAGTGTGCCCTAAGTGTTACCTAAGTGTTACCTAAGTGTGCCCTAAGTGTTACCTAAGTGTGCCCTAAGTGTTACCTAAGTGTTACCTAAGTGTTACCTAAGTGTTACCTAAGTGTTACCTAAGTGTTACCTAAGTGTTACCTAAGTGTGCCCTAAGTGTTACCTAAGTGTGCCCTAAGTGTTACCTAAGTTACCTAAGTGTTACCTAAGTGTTACCTAAGTGTTACCTAAGTGTTACCTAAGTGTTACCTAAGTGTTACCTAAGTGTTACCTAAGTGTGCCCTAAGTGTGCCCTAAGTGTTACCTAAGTGTGCCCAAAGTGTTACCCAAGTGTGCCCAAAGTGTTACCTAAGTGTGCCCTAAGTGTTACCTAAGTGTGCCCTAAGTGTTACCTAAGTATGCCCTAAGTGTTACCTAAGTGTTACCTAAGTGTTACCTAAGTGTTACCTAAGTGTTACCTAAGTGTTACCTAAGTGTTACCTAAGTGTGCCCTAAGTGTTACCTCAGTGTGCCCTAAGTGTTACCTAAGTTACCTAAGTGTTACCTAAGTGTGCCCTAAGTGTTACCTAAGTATTACCTAAGTGTTACCTAAGTGTTACCTAAGTGTTACCTAAGTGTTACCTAAGTGTTACCTAAGTGTTACCTAAGTGTTACCTAAGTGTGCCCTAAGTGTGCCCTAAGTGTTACCTAAGTGTGCCCTAAGTGTTACCTAAGTGTGCCCTAAGTGTTACCTAAGTGTGCCCTAAGTGTTAAATAAGTGTTACCTAAGTGTTACCTAAGTGTTACCTAAGTGTTACCTAAGTATTACCTAAGTGTGCCCTAAGTGTTACCTAAGTGTTACCTAAGTGTTACCTAAGTATTACCTAAGTGTGCCCTAAGTGTTACCTAAGTGTGCCCTAAGTGTTACCTAAGTGTTACCTAAGTGTTACCTAAGTGTTACCTAAGTGTTACCTAAGTATTACCTAAGTGTTACCTAAGTGTTACCTAAGTGTTACCTAAGTGTTACCTAAGTATTACCTAAGTGTGCCCTAAGTGTTACCTAAGTGTGCCCTAAGTGTTACCTAAGTGTGCCCTAAGTGTTACCTAAGTGTGCCCTAAGTGTTACCTAAGTGTTACCTAAGTGTTACCTAAGTGTTACCTAAGTGTTACCTAAGTGTTACCTAAGTGTTACCTAAGTGTTACCTAAGTGTTACCTAAGTGTTACCTAAGTGTTGCCTAAGTGTTGCCTAAGTGTTGCCTAAGTGTTGCCTAAGTGTTGCCTAAGTGTTGCCTAAGTGTTACCTAAGTGTTACCTAAGTGTTACCTAAGTGTGCCCTAAGTGTTACCTAAGTGTGCCCTAAGTGTTACCTAAGTGTTACCTAAGTGTGCCCTAAGTGTTACCTAAGTGTGCCCTAAGTGTTACCTAAGTGTTACCTAAGTGTTACCTAAGTGTTACCTAAGTGTGCCCTAAGTGTGCCCCAAGTGTTACCTAAGTGTGCCCTAAGTGTTACCTAAGTGTTACCTAAGTGTGCCTTAAGTGTTACCTAAGTATGCCCTAAGTGTTACCCAAGTGTTACCTAAGTGTTACCTAAGTGTTACCTAAGTGTTACCTAAGTGTTACCTAAGTGTGCCCTAAGTGTGCCCTAAGTGTTACCTAATTGTGCCCTAAGTGTGCCCTAAGTGTTACCTAAGTGTTACCTAAGTGTGCCCTAAGTGTTACCTAAGTGTGCCCTAAGTGTTACCTAAGTGTTACCTAAGTGTTACCTAAGTGTTACCTAAGTGTTACCTAAGTGTTACCTAAGTGTTACCTAAGTGTTACCTAAGTGTGCCCTAAGTGTTACCTAAGTGTGCCCTAAGTGTTACCTAAGTGTGCCCTAAGTGTTACCTAAGTTACCTAAGTGTTACCTAAGTGTTACCTAAGTGTTACCTAAGTGTTACCTAAGTGTTACCTAAGTGTTACCTAAGTGTTACCTAAGTGTGCCCTAAGTGTTACCTAAGTGTGCCCTAAGTGTTACCTAAGTGTTACCTAAGTGTGCCCTAAGTGTTACCTAAGTGTGCCCTAAGTGTTACCTAAGTGTTACCTAAGTGTTACCTAAGTGTTACCTAAGTGTGCCCTAAGTGTGCCCCAAGTGTTACCTAAGTGTGCCCTAAGTGTTACCTAAGTGTGCCCAAAGTGTTACCTAAGTGTGCCCTAAGTGTTACCTAAGTATGCCCTAAGTGTTACCCAAGTGTTACCTAAGTGTTACCTAAGTGTTACCTAAGTGTTACCTAAGTGTTGCCTAAGTGTGCCCTAAGTGTGCCCTAAGTGTTACCTAAGTGTGCCCTAAGTGTTACCTAAGTGTGCCCTAAGTGTTACCTAAGTGTTACCTAAGTGTGCCCTAAGTGTTACCTAAGTGTGCCCTAAGTGTTACCTAAGTGTTACCTAAGTGTTACCTAAGTGTTACCTAAGTGTTACCTAAGTGTTACCTAAGTGTTACCTAAGTGTTACCTAAGTGTGCCCTAAGTGTTACCTAAGTGTGCCCTAAGTGTTACCTAAGTTACCTAAGTGTTACCTAAGTGTTACCTAAGTGTTACCTAAGTGTTACCTAAGTGTTACCTAAGTGTGCCCTAAGTGTGCCCTAAGTGTTACCTAAGTGTGCCCAAAGTGTTACCCAAGTGTGCCCAAAGTGTTACCTAAGTGTGCCCTAAGTGTTACCTAAGTGTGCCCTAAGTGTTACCTAAGTATGCCCTAAGTGTTACCTAAGTGTTACCTAAGTGTTACCTAAGTGTTACCTAAGTGTTACCTAAGTGTTACCTAAGTGTTACCTAAGTGTTACCTAAGTGTGCCCTAAGTGTTACCTCAGTGTGCCCTAAGTGTTACCTAAGTTACCTAAGTGTTACCTAAGTGTGCCCTAAGTGTTACCTAAGTATTACCTAAGTGTTACCTAAGTGTTACCTAAGTGTTACCTAAGTGTTACCTAAGTGTTACCTAAGTGTTACCTAAGTGTTACCTAAGTGTGCCCTAAGTGTGCCCTAAGTGTTACCTAAGTGTGCCCTAAGTGTTACCTAAGTGTGCCCTAAGTGTTACCTAAGTGTGCCCTAAGTGTTAAATAAGTGTTACCTAAGTGTTACCTAAGTGTTACCTAAGTGTTACCTAAGTATTACCTAAGTGTGCCCTAAGTGTTACCTAAGTGTTACCTAAGTGTTACCTAAGTATTACCTAAGTGTGCCCTAAGTGTTACCTAAGTGTGCCCTAAGTGTTACCTAAGTGTTACCTAAGTGTTACCTAAGTGTTACCTAAGTGTTACCTAAGTGTTACCTAAGTGTTACCTAAGTGTTACCTAAGTGTTACCTAAGTGTTACCTAAGTGTTACCTAAGTGTGCCCTAAGTGTTACCTAAGTGTGCCCTAAGTGTTACCTAAGTTACCTAAGTGTTACCTAAGTGTTACCTAAGTGTTACCTAAGTGTTACCTAAGTGTTACCTAAGTGTGCCCTAAGTGTGCCCTAAGTGTTACCTAAGTGTGCCCAAAGTGTTACCCAAGTGTGCCCAAAGTGTTACCTAAGTGTGCCCTAAGTGTTACCTAAGTGTGCCCTAAGTGTTACCTAAGTATGCCCTAAGTGTTACCTAAGTGTTACCTAAGTGTTACCTAAGTGTTACCTAAGTGTTACCTAAGTGTTACCTAAGTGTTACCTAAGTGTTACCTAAGTGTGCCCTAAGTGTTACCTCAGTGTGCCCTAAGTGTTACCTAAGTTACCTAAGTGTTACCTAAGTGTGCCCTAAGTGTTACCTAAGTATTACCTAAGTGTTACCTAAGTGTTACCTAAGTGTTACCTAAGTGTTACCTAAGTGTTACCTAAGTGTTACCTAAGTGTTACCTAAGTGTGCCCTAAGTGTGCCCTAAGTGTTACCTAAGTGTGCCCTAAGTGTTACCTAAGTGTGCCCTAAGTGTTACCTAAGTGTGCCCTAAGTGTTAAATAAGTGTTACCTAAGTGTTACCTAAGTGTTACCTAAGTGTTACCTAAGTATTACCTAAGTGTGCCCTAAGTGTTACCTAAGTGTTACCTAAGTGTTACCTAAGTGTTACCTAAGTGTTACCTAAGTGTTACCTAAGTGTGCCCTAAGTGTTACCTCAGTGTGCCCTAAGTGTTACCTAAGTTACCTAAGTGTTACCTAAGTGTGCCCTAAGTGTTACCTAAGTATTACCTAAGTGTTACCTAAGTGTTACCTAAGTATTACCTAAGTGTGCCCTAAGTGTTACCTAAGTGTGCCCTAAGTGTTACCTAAGTGTGCCCTAAGTGTTACCTAAGTGTGCCCTAAGTGTTACCTAAGTGTTACCTAAGTGTTACCTAAGTGTTACCTAAGTGTTACCTAAGTGTTACCTAAGTGTTACCTAAGTGTTACCTAAGTGTTACCTAAGTGTTACCTAAGTGTTGCCTAAGTGTTGCCTAAGTGTTGCCTAAGTGTTGCCTAAGTGTTGCCTAAGTGTTGCCTAAGTGTTACCTAAGTGTTACCTAAGTGTTACCTAAGTGTGCCCTAAGTGTGCCCTAAGTGTTACCTAAGTGTGCCCAAAGTGTTACCCAAGTGTGCCCAAAGTGTTACCTAAGTGTGCCCTAAGTGTTACCTAAGTGTGCCCTAAGTGTTACCTAAGTATGCCCTAAGTGTTACCTAAGTGTTACCTAAGTGTTACCTAAGTGTTACCTAAGTGTTACCTAAGTGTTACCTAAGTGTTACCTAAGTGTTACCTAAGTGTGCCCTAAGTGTTACCTCAGTGTGCCCTAAGTGTTACCTAAGTTACCTAAGTGTTACCTAAGTGTGCCCTAAGTGTTACCTAAGTATTACCTAAGTGTTACCTAAGTGTTACCTAAGTGTTACCTAAGTGTTACCTAAGTGTTACCTAAGTGTTACCTAAGTGTTACCTAAGTGTGCCCTAAGTGTGCCCTAAGTGTTACCTAAGTGTGCCCTAAGTGTTACCTAAGTGTGCCCTAAGTGTTACCTAAGTGTGCCCTAAGTGTTAAATAAGTGTTACCTAAGTGTTACCTAAGTGTTACCTAAGTGTTACCTAAGTATTACCTAAGTGTGCCCTAAGTGTTACCTAAGTGTTACCTAAGTGTTACCTAAGTATTACCTAAGTGTGCCCTAAGTGTTACCTAAGTGTGCCCTAAGTGTTACCTAAGTGTGCCCTAAGTGTTACCTAAGTGTGCCCTAAGTGTTACCTAAGTGTTACCTAAGTGTTACCTAAGTGTTACCTAAGTGTTACCTAAGTGTTACCTAAGTGTTACCTAAGTGTTACCTAAGTGTTACCTAAGTGTTACCTAAGTGTTGCCTAAGTGTTGCCTAAGTGTTGCCTAAGTGTTGCCTAAGTGTTGCCTAAGTGTTGCCTAAGTGTTACCTAAGTGTTACCTAAGTGTTACCTAAGTGTGCCCTAAGTGTTACCTAAGTGTGCCCTAAGTGTTACCTAAGTGTTACCTAAGTGTGCCCTAAGTGTTACCTAAGTGTGCCCTAAGTGTTACCTAAGTGTTACCTAAGTGTTACCTAAGTGTTACCTAAGTGTGCCCTAAGTGTGCCCCAAGTGTTACCTAAGTGTGCCCTAAGTGTTACCTAAGTGTTACCTAAGTGTGCCTTAAGTGTTACCTAAGTATGCCCTAAGTGTTACCCAAGTGTTACCTAAGTGTTACCTAAGTGTTACCTAAGTGTTACCTAAGTGTTGCCTAAGTGTGCCCTAAGTGTGCCCTAAGTGTTACCTAATTGTGCCCTAAGTGTGCCCTAAGTGTTACCTAAGTGTTACCTAAGTGTGCCCTAAGTGTTACCTAAGTGTGCCCTAAGTGTTACCTAAGTGTTACCTAAGTGTTACCTAAGTGTTACCTAAGTGTTACCTAAGTGTTACCTAAGTGTTACCTAAGTGTTACCTAAGTGTGCCCTAAGTGTTACCTAAGTGTGCCCTAAGTGTTACCTAAGTGTGCCCTAAGTGTTACCTAAGTTACCTAAGTGTTACCTAAGTGTTACCTAAGTGTTACCTAAGTGTTACCTAAGTGTTACCTAAGTGTTACCTAAGTGTTACCTAAGTGTGCCCTAAGTGTTACCTAAGTGTGCCCTAAGTGTTACCTAAGTGTTACCTAAGTGTGCCCTAAGTGTTACCTAAGTGTGCCCTAAGTGTTACCTAAGTGTTACCTAAGTGTTACCTAAGTGTTACCTAAGTGTGCCCTAAGTGTGCCCCAAGTGTTACCTAAGTGTGCCCTAAGTGTTACCTAAGTGTGCCCAAAGTGTTACCTAAGTGTGCCCTAAGTGTTACCTAAGTATGCCCTAAGTGTTACCCAAGTGTTACCTAAGTGTTACCTAAGTGTTACCTAAGTGTTACCTAAGTGTTGCCTAAGTGTGCCCTAAGTGTGCCCTAAGTGTTACCTAAGTGTGCCCTAAGTGTTACCTAAGTGTGCCCTAAGTGTTACCTAAGTGTTACCTAAGTGTGCCCTAAGTGTTACCTAAGTGTGCCCTAAGTGTTACCTAAGTGTTACCTAAGTGTTACCTAAGTGTTACCTAAGTGTTACCTAAGTGTTACCTAAGTGTTACCTAAGTGTTACCTAAGTGTGCCCTAAGTGTTACCTAAGTGTGCCCTAAGTGTTACCTAAGTTACCTAAGTGTTACCTAAGTGTTACCTAAGTGTTACCTAAGTGTTACCTAAGTGTTACCTAAGTGTGCCCTAAGTGTGCCCTAAGTGTTACCTAAGTGTGCCCAAAGTGTTACCCAAGTGTGCCCAAAGTGTTACCTAAGTGTGCCCTAAGTGTTACCTAAGTGTGCCCTAAGTGTTACCTAAGTATGCCCTAAGTGTTACCTAAGTGTTACCTAAGTGTTACCTAAGTGTTACCTAAGTGTTACCTAAGTGTTACCTAAGTGTTACCTAAGTGTTACCTAAGTGTGCCCTAAGTGTTACCTCAGTGTGCCCTAAGTGTTACCTAAGTTACCTAAGTGTTACCTAAGTGTGCCCTAAGTGTTACCTAAGTATTACCTAAGTGTTACCTAAGTGTTACCTAAGTGTTACCTAAGTGTTACCTAAGTGTTACCTAAGTGTTACCTAAGTGTTACCTAAGTGTGCCCTAAGTGTGCCCTAAGTGTTACCTAAGTGTGCCCTAAGTGTTACCTAAGTGTGCCCTAAGTGTTACCTAAGTGTGCCCTAAGTGTTAAATAAGTGTTACCTAAGTGTTACCTAAGTGTTACCTAAGTGTTACCTAAGTATTACCTAAGTGTGCCCTAAGTGTTACCTAAGTGTTACCTAAGTGTTACCTAAGTATTACCTAAGTGTGCCCTAAGTGTTACCTAAGTGTGCCCTAAGTGTTACCTAAGTGTTACCTAAGTGTTACCTAAGTGTTACCTAAGTGTTACCTAAGTGTTACCTAAGTGTTACCTAAGTGTTACCTAAGTGTTACCTAAGTGTTACCTAAGTGTTACCTAAGTGTGCCCTAAGTGTTACCTAAGTGTGCCCTAAGTGTTACCTAAGTTACCTAAGTGTTACCTAAGTGTTACCTAAGTGTTACCTAAGTGTTACCTAAGTGTTACCTAAGTGTGCCCTAAGTGTGCCCTAAGTGTTACCTAAGTGTGCCCAAAGTGTTACCCAAGTGTGCCCAAAGTGTTACCTAAGTGTGCCCTAAGTGTTACCTAAGTGTGCCCTAAGTGTTACCTAAGTATGCCCTAAGTGTTACCTAAGTGTTACCTAAGTGTTACCTAAGTGTTACCTAAGTGTTACCTAAGTGTTACCTAAGTGTTACCTAAGTGTTACCTAAGTGTGCCCTAAGTGTTACCTCAGTGTGCCCTAAGTGTTACCTAAGTTACCTAAGTGTTACCTAAGTGTGCCCTAAGTGTTACCTAAGTATTACCTAAGTGTTACCTAAGTGTTACCTAAGTGTTACCTAAGTGTTACCTAAGTGTTACCTAAGTGTTACCTAAGTGTTACCTAAGTGTGCCCTAAGTGTGCCCTAAGTGTTACCTAAGTGTGCCCTAAGTGTTACCTAAGTGTGCCCTAAGTGTTACCTAAGTGTGCCCTAAGTGTTAAATAAGTGTTACCTAAGTGTTACCTAAGTGTTACCTAAGTGTTACCTAAGTATTACCTAAGTGTGCCCTAAGTGTTACCTAAGTGTTACCTAAGTGTTACCTAAGTGTTACCTAAGTGTTACCTAAGTGTTACCTAAGTGTTACCTAAGTGTTACCTAAGTGTGCCCTAAGTGTTACCTCAGTGTGCCCTAAGTGTTACCTAAGTTACCTAAGTGTTACCTAAGTGTGCCCTAAGTGTTACCTAAGTATTACCTAAGTGTTACCTAAGTGTTACCTAAGTGTTACCTAAGTGTTACCTAAGTGTTACCTAAGTGTTACCTAAGTGTTACCTAAGTGTGCCCTAAGTGTGCCCTAAGTGTTACCTAAGTGTGCCCTAAGTGTTACCTAAGTGTGCCCTAAGTGTTACCTAAGTGTGCCCTAAGTGTTAAATAAGTGTTACCTAAGTGTTACCTAAGTGTTACCTAAGTGTTACCTAAGTATTACCTAAGTGTGCCCTAAGTGTTACCTAAGTGTTACCTAAGTGTTACCTAAGTATTACCTAAGTGTGCCCTAAGTGTTACCTAAGTGTGCCCTAAGTGTTACCTAAGTGTTACCTAAGTGTTACCTAAGTGTTACCTAAGTGTTACCTAAGTGTTACCTAAGTGTTACCTAAGTGTTACCTAAGTGTTACCTAAGTGTTACCTAAGTGTTACCTAAGTGTTACCTAAGTGTTACCTAAGTGTTGCCTAAGTGTTGCCTAAGTGTGCCCTAAGTGTTACCTAAGTGTGCCCAAAGTGTTACCTAAGTGTGCCCAAAGTGTTACCTAAGTGTGCCCTAAGTGTTTCCTAAGTATGCCCTAAGTGTTACCCAAGTGTTACCTAAGTGTTACCTAAGTGTTACCTAAGTGTTACCTAAGTGTTACCTAAGTGTTTCCTAAGTGTGCCCTAAGTGTTACCTAAGTATGCCCTAAGTGTTACCCAAGTGTTACCTAAGTGTTACCTAAGTGTTACCTAAGTGTTACCTAAGTGTTACCTAAGTGTGCCCTAAGTGTGCTCTAAGTGTTACCTAAGTGTGCCCTAAGTGTTACCTAAGTGTGCCCTAAGTGTTACCTAAGTGTTACCTAAGTGTGCCCTAAGTGTTACCTAAGTGTGCCCTAAGTGTTACCTAAGTGTTACCTAAGTGTTACCTAAGTGTTACCTAAGTGTTACCTAATTGTTACCTAAGTGTTACCTAAGTGTTACCTAAGTGTGCCCTAAGTGTTACCTAAGTGTGCCCTAAGTGTTACCTAAGTGTTACCTAAGTGTTACCTAAGTGTTACCTAAGTGTTACCTAAGTGTTACCTAAGTGTTACCTAAGTGTTACCTAAGTGTTACCTAAGTGTTACCTAAGTGTTACCTAAGTGTTAGCTAAGTGTGCCCTAAGTGTGCCCTAAGTGTTACCTAAGTGTGCCCAAAGTGTTACCCATGTGTGCCCAAAGTGTTACCTAAGTGTGCCCTAAGTGTTACCTAAGTGTGCCCTAAGTGTTACCTAAGTATGCCCTAAGTGTTACCTAAGTGTTACCTAAGTGTTACCTAAGTGTTACCTAAGTGTTACCTAAGTGTTACCTAAGTGTTACCTAAGTGTGCCCTAAGTGTGCCCTAAGTGTTACCTAAGTGTGCCCTAAGTGTTACCTAAGTGTGCCCTAAGTGTTACCTAAGTGTTACCTAAGTGTGCCCTAAGTGTTACCTAAGTGTGCCCTAAGTGTTACCTAAGTGTTACCTAAGTGTTACCTAAGTGTTACCTAAGTGTTACCTAAGTGTTACCTAAGTGTTACCTAAGTGTTACCTAAGTGTTACCTAAGTGTGCCCTAAGTGTTACCTAAGTGTGCCCTAAGTGTTACCTAAGTTACCTAAGTGTTACCTAAGTGTTACCTAAGTGTTACCTAAGTGTTACCTAAGTGTGCCCTAAGTGTTACCTAAGTGTGCCCAAAGTGTTACCTAAGTGTGCCCAAAGTGTTACCTAAGTGTGCCCTAAGTGTTACCTAAGTGTTACCTAAGTGTTACCTAAGTGTGCCCTAAGTGTGCCCCAAGTGTTACCTAAGTGTGCCCTAAGTGTTACCTAAGTGTTACCTAAGTGTGCCCTAAGTGTTACCTAAGTGTGCCCAAAGTGTTACCCAAGTGTGCCCAAAGTGTTACCTAAGTGTGCCCTAAGTGTTACCTAAGTGTGCCCTAAGTGTTACCTAAGTATGCCCTAAGTGTTACCTAAGTGTTACCTAAGTGTTACCTAAGTGTTACCTAAGTGTTACCTAAGTGTTACCTAAGTGTGCCCTAAGTGTTACCTAAGTGTGCCCAAAGTGTTACCCAAGTGTGCCCAAAGTGTTACCTAAGTGTGCCCTAAGTGTTACCTAAGTGTGCCCTAAGTGTTACCTAAGTATGCCCTAAGTGTTACCTAAGTGTTACCTAAGTGTTACCTAAGTGTTACCTAAGTGTTACCTAAGTGTTACCTAAGTGTTACCTAAGTGTTACCTAAGTCTTACCTAAGTGTTACCTAAGTGTTACCTAAGTGTGCCCTAAGTGTGCCCTAAGTGTTACCTAAGTGTGCCCTAAGTGTTACCTAAGTGTTACCTAAGTGTTACCTAAGTGTGCCCTAAGTGTGCCCCAAGTGTTACCTAAGTGTGCCCTAAGTGTTACCTAAGTGTTACCTAAGTGTGCCCTAAGTGTTACCTAAGTGTGCCCAAAGTGTTACCCAAGTGTGCCCAAAGTGTTACCTAAGTGTTACCTAAGTGTGCCCTAAGTGTTACCTAAGTGTTACCTAAGTGTGCCCTAAGTGTGCCCTAAGTGTTACCTAAGTTACCTAAGTGTTACCTAAGTGTTACCTAAGTGTTTCCTAAGTGTTACCTAAGTGTGCCCTAAGTGTTACCTAAGTGTGCCCTAAGTGTTACCTAAGTGTTACCCAAGTGTTACCTAAGTGTTACCTAAGTGTGCCCTAAGTGTGCCCCAAGTGTTACCTAAGTGTGCCCTAAGTGTTACCTAAGTGTTACCTAAGTGTGCCCTAAGTGTTACCTAAGTGTGCCCAAAGTGTTACCTAAGTGTGCCCAAAGTGTTACCTAAGTGTGCCCTAAGTGTTACCTAAGTATGCCCTAAGTGTTACCCAAGTGTTACCTAAGTGTTACCTAAGTGTTACCTAAGTGTTACCTAAGTGTTGCCTAAGTGTGCCCTAAGTGTGCCCTAAGTGTTACCTAAGTGTGCCCTAAGTGTTACCTAAGTGTGCCCTAAGTGTTACCTAAGTGTTACCTAAGTGTGCCCTAAGTGTTACCTAAGTGTGCCCTAAGTGTTACCTAAGTGTTACCTAAGTGTTACCTAAGTGTTACCTAAGTGTTACCTAAGTGTTACCTAAGTGTTACCTAAGTGTTACCTAAGTGTGCCCTAAGTGTTACCTAAGTGTGCCCTAAGTGTTACCTAAGTTACCTAAGTGTTACCTAAGTGTTACCTAAGTGTTACCTAAGTGTTACCTAAGTGTTACCTAAGTGTGCCCTAAGTGTGCCCTAAGTGTTACCTAAGTGTGCCCAAAGTGTTACCCAAGTGTGCCCAAAGTGTTACCTAAGTGTGCCCTAAGTGTTACCTAAGTGTGCCCTAAGTGTTACCTAAGTATGCCCTAAGTGTTACCTAAGTGTTACCTAAGTGTTACCTAAGTGTTACCTAAGTGTTACCTAAGTGTTACCTAAGTGTTACCTAAGTGTTACCTAAGTGTGCCCTAAGTGTTACCTCAGTGTGCCCTAAGTGTTACCTAAGTTACCTAAGTGTTACCTAAGTGTGCCCTAAGTGTTACCTAAGTATTACCTAAGTGTTACCTAAGTGTTACCTAAGTGTTACCTAAGTGTTACCTAAGTGTTACCTAAGTGTTACCTAAGTGTTACCTAAGTGTGCCCTAAGTGTGCCCTAAGTGTTACCTAAGTGTGCCCTAAGTGTTACCTAAGTGTGCCCTAAGTGTTACCTAAGTGTGCCCTAAGTGTTAAATAAGTGTTACCTAAGTGTTACCTAAGTGTTACCTAAGTGTTACCTAAGTATTACCTAAGTGTGCCCTAAGTGTTACCTAAGTGTTACCTAAGTGTTACCTAAGTATTACCTAAGTGTGCCCTAAGTGTTACCTAAGTGTGCCCTAAGTGTTACCTAAGTGTTACCTAAGTGTTACCTAAGTGTTACCTAAGTGTTACCTAAGTATTACCTAAGTGTTACCTAAGTGTTACCTAAGTGTTACCTAAGTGTTACCTAAGTATTACCTAAGTGTGCCCTAAGTGTTACCTAAGTGTGCCCTAAGTGTTACCTAAGTGTGCCCTAAGTGTTACCTAAGTGTGCCCAAAGTGTTACCTAAGTGTGCCCTAAGTGTTACCTAAGTATGCCCTAAGTGTTACCCAAGTGTTACCTAAGTGTTACCTAAGTGTTACCTAAGTGTTACCTAAGTGTTGCCTAAGTGTGCCCTAAGTGTGCCCTAAGTGTTACCTAAGTGTGCCCTAAGTGTTACCTAAGTGTGCCCTAAGTGTTACCTAAGTGTTACCTAAGTGTGCCCTAAGTGTTACCTAAGTGTGCCCTAAGTGTTACCTAAGTGTTACCTAAGTGTTACCTAAGTGTTACCTAAGTGTTACCTAAGTGTTACCTAAGTGTTACCTAAGTGTTACCTAAGTGTGCCCTAAGTGTTACCTAAGTGTGCCCTAAGTGTTACCTAAGTTACCTAAGTGTTACCTAAGTGTTACCTAAGTGTTACCTAAGTGTTACCTAAGTGTTACCTAAGTGTGCCCTAAGTGTGCCCTAAGTGTTACCTAAGTGTGCCCAAAGTGTTACCCAAGTGTGCCCAAAGTGTTACCTAAGTGTGCCCTAAGTGTTACCTAAGTGTGCCCTAAGTGTTACCTAAGTATGCCCTAAGTGTTACCTAAGTGTTACCTAAGTGTTACCTAAGTGTTACCTAAGTGTTACCTAAGTGTTACCTAAGTGTTACCTAAGTGTGCCCTAAGTGTTACCTCAGTGTGCCCTAAGTGTTACCTAAGTTACCTAAGTGTTACCTAAGTGTGCCCTAAGTGTTACCTAAGTATTACCTAAGTGTTACCTAAGTGTTACCTAAGTGTTACCTAAGTGTTACCTAAGTGTTACCTAAGTGTTACCTAAGTGTTACCTAAGTGTGCCCTAAGTGTGCCCTAAGTGTTACCTAAGTGTGCCCTAAGTGTTACCTAAGTGTGCCCTAAGTGTTACCTAAGTGTGCCCTAAGTGTTAAATAAGTGTTACCTAAGTGTTACCTAAGTGTTACCTAAGTGTTACCTAAGTATTACCTAAGTGTGCCCTAAGTGTTACCTAAGTGTTACCTAAGTGTTACCTAAGTATTACCTAAGTGTGCCCTAAGTGTTACCTAAGTGTGCCCTAAGTGTTACCTAAGTGTTACCTAAGTGTTACCTAAGTGTTACCTAAGTGTTACCTAAGTATTACCTAAGTGTTACCTAAGTGTTACCTAAGTGTTACCTAAGTGTTACCTAAGTATTACCTAAGTGTGCCCTAAGTGTTACCTAAGTGTGCCCTAAGTGTTACCTAAGTGTGCCCTAAGTGTTACCTAAGTGTGCCCTAAGTGTTACCTAAGTGTTACCTAAGTGTTACCTAAGTGTTACCTAAGTGTTACCTAAGTGTTACCTAAGTGTTACCTAAGTGTTACCTAAGTGTTACCTAAGTGTTACCTAAGTGTTGCCTAAGTGTTGCCTAAGTGTTGCCTAAGTGTTGCCTAAGTGTTGCCTAAGTGTTGCCTAAGTGTTACCTAAGTGTTACCTAAGTGTTACCTAAGTGTGCCCTAAGTGTTACCTAAGTGTGCCCTAAGTGTTACCTAAGTGTTACCTAAGTGTGCCCTAAGTGTTACCTAAGTGTGCCCTAAGTGTTACCTAAGTGTTACCTAAGTGTTACCTAAGTGTTACCTAAGTGTGCCCTAAGTGTGCCCCAAGTGTTACCTAAGTGTGCCCTAAGTGTTACCTAAGTGTTACCTAAGTGTGCCCTAAGTGTTACCTAAGTGTGCCCTAAGTGTTACCTAAGTGTGCCCTAAGTGTTAAATAAGTGTTACCTAAGTGTTACCTAAGTGTTACCTAAGTGTTACCTAAGTATTACCTAAGTGTGCCCTAAGTGTTACCTAAGTGTTACCTAAGTGTTACCTAAGTATTACCTAAGTGTGCCCTAAGTGTTACCTAAGTGTGCCCTAAGTGTTACCTAAGTGTTACCTAAGTGTTACCTAAGTGTTACCTAAGTGTTACCTAAGTATTACCTAAGTGTTACCTAAGTGTTACCTAAGTGTTACCTAAGTGTTACCTAAGTATTACCTAAGTGTGCCCTAAGTGTTACCTAAGTGTGCCCTAAGTGTTACCTAAGTGTGCCCTAAGTGTTACCTAAGTGTGCCCTAAGTGTTACCTAAGTGTTACCTAAGTGTTACCTAAGTGTTACCTAAGTGTTACCTAAGTGTTACCTAAGTGTTACCTAAGTGTTACCTAAGTGTTACCTAAGTGTTACCTAAGTGTTGCCTAAGTGTTGCCTAAGTGTTGCCTAAGTGTTGCCTAAGTGTTGCCTAAGTGTTGCCTAAGTGTTACCTAAGTGTTACCTAAGTGTTACCTAAGTGTGCCCTAAGTGTTACCTAAGTGTGCCCTAAGTGTTACCTAAGTGTTACCTAAGTGTGCCCTAAGTGTTACCTAAGTGTGCCCTAAGTGTTACCTAAGTGTTACCTAAGTGTTACCTAAGTGTTACCTAAGTGTGCCCTAAGTGTGCCCCAAGTGTTACCTAAGTGTGCCCTAAGTGTTACCTAAGTGTTACCTAAGTGTGCCCTAAGTGTTACCTAAGTATGCCCTAAGTGTTACCCAAGTGTTACCTAAGTGTTACCTAAGTGTTACCTAAGTGTTACCTAAGTGTTGCCTAAGTGTGCCCTAAGTGTGCCCTAAGTGTTACCTAAGTGTGCCCTAAGTGTGCCCTAAGTGTTACCTAAGTGTTACCTAAGTGTGCCCTAAGTGTTACCTAAGTGTGCCCTAAGTGTTACCTAAGTGTTACCTAAGTGTTACCTAAGTGTTACCTAAGTGTTACCTAAGTGTTACCTAAGTGTTACCTAAGTGTTACCTAAGTGTGCCCTAAGTGTTACCTAAGTGTGCCCTAAGTGTTACCTAAGTGTGCCCTAAGTGTTACCTAAGTGTGCCCTAAGTGTTACCTAAGTTACCTAAGTGTTACCTAAGTGTTACCTAAGTGTTACCTAAGTGTTACCTAAGTGTTACCTAAGTGTTACCTAAGTGTTACCTAAGTGTTACCTAAGTGTGCCCTAAGTGTTACCTAAGTGTGCCCTAAGTGTTACCTAAGTGTTACCTAAGTGTGCCCTAAGTGTTACCTAAGTGTGCCCTAAGTGTTACCTAAGTGTTACCTAAGTGTTACCTAAGTGTTACCTAAGTGTGCCCTAAGTGTGCCCCAAGTGTTACCTAAGTGTGCCCTAAGTGTTACCTAAGTGTGCCCAAAGTGTTACCTAAGTGTGCCCTAAGTGTTACCTAAGTATGCCCTAAGTGTTTCCCAAGTGTTACCTAAGTGTTACCTAAGTGTTACCTAAGTGTTACCTAAGTGTTGCCTAAGTGTGCCCTAAGTGTGCCCTAAGTGTTACCTAAGTGTGCCCTAAGTGTTACCTAAGTGTGCCCTAAGTGTTACCTAAGTGATACCTAAGTGTGCCCTAAGTGTTACCTAAGTGTGCCCTAAGTGTTACCTAAGTGTTACCTAAGTGTTACCTAAGTGTTACCTAAGTGTTACCTAAGTGTTACCTAAGTGTTACCTAAGTGTTACCTAAGTGTGCCCTAAGTGTTACCTAAGTGTGCCCTAAGTGTTACCTAAGTTACCTAAGTGTTACCTAAGTGTTACCTAAGTGTTACCTAAGTGTTACCTAAGTGTTACCTAAGTGTGCCCTAAGTGTGCCCTAAGTGTTACCTAAGTGTGCCCAAAGTGTTACCCAAGTGTGCCCAAAGTGTTACCTAAGTGTGCCCTAAGTGTTACCTAAGTGTGCCCTAAGTGTTACCTAAGTATGCCCTAAGTGTTACCTAAGTGTTACCTAAGTGTTACCTAAGTGTTACCTAAGTGTTACCTAAGTGTTACCTAAGTGTTACCTAAGTGTTACCTAAGTGTGCCCTAAGTGTTACCTCAGTGTGCCCTAAGTGTTACCTAAGTTACCTAAGTGTTACCTAAGTGTGCCCTAAGTGTTACCTAAGTATTACCTAAGTGTTACCTAAGTGTTACCTAAGTGTTACCTAAGTGTTACCTAAGTGTTACCTAAGTGTTACCTAAGTGTTACCTAAGTGTGCCCTAAGTGTGCCCTAAGTGTTACCTAAGTGTGCCCTAAGTGTTACCTAAGTGTGCCCTAAGTGTTACCTAAGTGTGCCCTAAGTGTTAAATAAGTGTTACCTAAGTGTTACCTAAGTGTTACCTAAGTGTTACCTAAGTATTACCTAAGTGTGCCCTAAGTGTTACCTAAGTGTTACCTAAGTGTTACCTAAGTATTACCTAAGTGTGCCCTAAGTGTTACCTAAGTGTGCCCTAAGTGTTACCTAAGTGTTACCTAAGTGTTACCTAAGTGTTACCTAAGTGTTACCTAAGTATTACCTAAGTGTTACCTAAGTGTTACCTAAGTGTTACCTAAGTGTTACCTAAGTGTTACCTAAGTGTTACCTAAGTATTACCTAAGTGTGCCCTAAGTGTTACCTAAGTGTGCCCTAAGTGTTACCTAAGTGTGCCCTAAGTGTTACCTAAGTGTGCCCTAAGTGTTACCTAAGTGTTACCTAAGTGTTACCTAAGTGTTACCTAAGTGTTACCTAAGTGTTACCTAAGTGTTACCTAAGTGTTACCTAAGTGTTACCTAAGTGTTACCTAAGTGTTGCCTAAGTGTTGCCTAAGTGTGCCCTAAGTGTTACCTAAGTGTGCCCAAAGTGTTACCTAAGTGTGCCCAAAGTGTTACCTAAGTGTGCCCTAAGTGTTTCCTAAGTATGCCCTAAGTGTTACCCAAGTGTTACCTAAGTGTTACCTAAGTGTTACCTAAGTGTTACCTAAGTGTTACCTAAGTGTTTCCTAAGTGTGCCCTAAGTGTTACCTAAGTATGCCCTAAGTGTTACCCAAGTGTTACCTAAGTGTTACCTAAGTGTTACCTAAGTGTTACCTAAGTGTTACCTAAGTGTGCCCTAAGTGTGCTCTAAGTGTTACCTAAGTGTGCCCTAAGTGTTACCTAAGTGTGCCCTAAGTGTTACCTAAGTGTTACCTAAGTGTGCCCTAAGTGTTACCTAAGTGTGCCCTAAGTGTTACCTAAGTGTTACCTAAGTGTTACCTAAGTGTTACCTAAGTGTTACCTAATTGTTACCTAAGTGTTACCTAAGTGTTACCTAAGTGTGCCCTAAGTGTTACCTAAGTGTGCCCTAAGTGTTACCTAAGTGTTACCTAAGTGTTACCTAAGTGTTACCTAAGTGTTACCTAAGTGTTACCTAAGTGTTACCTAAGTGTTACCTAAGTGTTACCTAAGTGTTACCTAAGTGTTACCTAAGTGTTAGCTAAGTGTGCCCTAAGTGTGCCCTAAGTGTTACCTAAGTGTGCCCAAAGTGTTACCCATGTGTGCCCAAAGTGTTACCTAAGTGTGCCCTAAGTGTTACCTAAGTGTGCCCTAAGTTTTACCTAAGTATGCCCTAAGTGTTACCTAAGTGTTACCTAAGTGTTACCTAAGTGTTACCTAAGTGTTACCTAAGTGTTACCTAAGTGTGCCCTAAGTGTGCCCTAAGTGTTACCTAAGTGTGCCCTAAGTGTTACCTAAGTGTGCCCTAAGTGTTACCTAAGTGTTACCTAAGTGTGCCCTAAGTGTTACCTAAGTGTGCCCTAAGTGTTACCTAAGTGTTACCTAAGTGTTACCTAAGTGTTACCTAAGTGTTACCTAAGTGTTACCTAAGTGTTACCTAAGTGTTACCTAAGTGTTACCTAAGTGTGCCCTAAGTGTTACCTAAGTGTGCCCTAAGTGTTACCTAAGTTACCTAAGTGTTACCTAAGTGTTACCTAAGTGTTACCTAAGTGTTACCTAAGTGTGCCCTAAGTGTTACCTAAGTGTGCCCAAAGTGTTACCTAAGTGTGCCCAAAGTGTTACCTAAGTGTGCCCTAAGTGTTACCTAAGTGTTACCTAAGTGTTACCTAAGTGTGCCCTAAGTGTGCCCCAAGTGTTACCTAAGTGTGCCCTAAGTGTTACCTAAGTGTTACCTAAGTGTGCCCTAAGTGTTACCTAAGTGTGCCCAAAGTGTTACCCAAGTGTGCCCAAAGTGTTACCTAAGTGTGCCCTAAGTGTTACCTAAGTGTGCCCTAAGTGTTACCTAAGTATGCCCTAAGTGTTACCTAAGTGTTACCTAAGTGTTACCTAAGTGTTACCTAAGTGTTACCTAAGTGTTACCTAAGTCTTACCTAAGTGTTACCTAAGTGTTACCTAAGTGTGCCCTAAGTGTGCCCTAAGTGTTACCTAAGTGTGCCCTAAGTGTTACCTAAGTGTTACCTAAGTGTTACCTAAGTGTGCCCTAAGTGTGCCCCAAGTGTTACCTAAGTGTGCCCTAAGTGTTACCTAAGTGTTACCTAAGTGTGCCCTAAGTGTTACCTAAGTGTGCCCAAAGTGTTACCCAAGTGTGCCCAAAGTGTTACCTAAGTGTTACCTAAGTGTGCCCTAAGTGTTACCTAAGTGTTACCTAAGTGTGCCCTAAGTGTGCCCTAAGTGTTACCTAAGTTACCTAAGTGTTACCTAAGTGTTACCTAAGTGTTTCCTAAGTGTTACCTAAGTGTGCCCTAAGTGTTACCTAAGTGTGCCCTAAGTGTTACCTAAGTGTTACCCAAGTGTTACCTAAGTGTTACCTAAGTGTGCCCTAAGTGTGCCCCAAGTGTTACCTAAGTGTGCCCTAAGTGTTACCTAAGTGTTACCTAAGTGTGCCCTAAGTGTTACCTAAGTGTGCCCAAAGTGTTACCTAAGTGTGCCCAAAGTGTTACCTAAGTGTGCCCTAAGTGTTACCTAAGTATGCCCTAAGTGTTACCCAAGTGTTACCTAAGTGTTACCTAAGTGTTACCTAAGTGTTACCTAAGTGTTGCCTAAGTGTGCCCTAAGTGTGCCCTAAGTGTTACCTAAGTGTGCCCTAAGTGTTACCTAAGTGTGCCCTAAGTGTTACCTAAGTGTTACCTAAGTGTTACCTAAGTGTGCCCTAAGTGTTACCTAAGTGTGCCCTAAGTGTTACCTAAGTGTTACCTAAGTGTTACCTAAGTGTTACCTAAGTGTTACCTAAGTGTTACCTAAGTGTTACCTAAGTGTTACCTAAGTGTTACCTAAGTGTTACCTAAGTGTGCCCTAAGTGTTACCTAAGTGTGCCCTAAGTGTTACCTAAGTTACCTAAGTGTTACCTAAGTGTTACCTAAGTGTTACCTAAGTGTTACCTAAGTGTGCCCTAAGTGTTACCTAAGTGTGCCCAAAGTGTTACCTAAGTGTGCCCAAAGTGTTACCTAAGTGTGCCCTAAGTGTTACCTAAGTGTTACCTAAGTGTTACCTAAGTGTGCCCTAAGTGTGCCCCAAGTGTTACCTAAGTGTGCCCTAAGTGTTACCTAAGTGTTACCTAAGTGTGCCCTAAGTGTTACCTAAGTGTGCCCAAAGTGTTACCCAAGTGTGCCCAAAGTGTTACCTAAGTGTGCCCTAAGTGTTACCTAAGTGTGCCCTAAGTGTTACCTAAGTATGCCCTAAGTGTTACCTAAGTGTTACCTAAGTGTTACCTAAGTGTTACCTAAGTGTTACCTAAGTCTTACCTAAGTGTTACCTAAGTGTTACCTAAGTGTGCCCTAAGTGTGCCCTAAGTGTTACCTAAGTGTGCCCTAAGTGTTACCTAAGTGTTACCTAAGTGTTACCTAAGTGTGCCCTAAGTGTGCCCCAAGTGTTACCTAAGTGTGCCCTAAGTGTTACCTAAGTGTTACCTAAGTGTTACCTAAGTGTTACCTAAGTGTTACCTAAGTGTTACCTAAGTGTGCCCTAAGTGTGCTCTAAGTGTTACCTAAGTGTGCCCTAAGTGTTACCTAAGTGTGCCCTAAGTGTTACCTAAGTGTTACCTAAGTGTGCCCTAAGTGTTACCTAAGTGTGCCCTAAGTGTTACCTAAGTGTTACCTAAGTGTTACCTAAGTGTTACCTAAGTGTTACCTAATTGTTACCTAAGTGTTACCTAAGTGTTACCTAAGTGTGCCCTAAGTGTTACCTAAGTGTGCCCTAAGTGTTACCTAAGTGTTACCTAAGTGTTACCTAAGTGTTACCTAAGTGTTACCTAAGTGTTACCTAAGTGTTACCTAAGTGTTACCTAAGTGTTACCTAAGTGTTACCTAAGTGTTACCTAAGTGTTACCTAAGTGTTAGCTAAGTGTGCCCTAAGTGTGCCCTAAGTGTTACCTAAGTGTGCCCAAAGTGTTACCCATGTGTGCCCAAAGTGTTACCTAAGTGTGCCCTAAGTGTTACCTAAGTGTGCCCTAAGTTTTACCTAAGTATGCCCTAAGTGTTACCTAAGTGTTACCTAAGTGTTACCTAAGTGTTACCTAAGTGTTACCTAAGTGTTACCTAAGTGTGCCCTAAGTGTGCCCTAAGTGTTACCTAAGTGTGCCCTAAGTGTTACCTAAGTGTGCCCTAAGTGTTACCTAAGTGTTACCTAAGTGTGCCCTAAGTGTTACCTAAGTGTGCCCTAAGTGTTACCTAAGTGTTACCTAAGTGTTACCTAAGTGTTACCTAAGTGTTACCTAAGTGTTACCTAAGTGTTACCTAAGTGTTACCTAAGTGTGCCCTAAGTGTTACCTAAGTGTGCCCTAAGTGTTACCTAAGTTACCTAAGTGTTACCTAAGTGTTACCTAAGTGTTACCTAAGTGTTACCTAAGTGTGCCCTAAGTGTTACCTAAGTGTGCCCAAAGTGTTACCTAAGTGTGCCCAAAGTGTTACCTAAGTGTGCCCTAAGTGTTACCTAAGTGTTACCTAAGTGTTACCTAAGTGTGCCCTAAGTGTGCCCCAAGTGTTACCTAAGTGTGCCCTAAGTGTTACCTAAGTGTTACCTAAGTGTGCCCTAAGTGTTACCTAAGTGTGCCCAAAGTGTTACCCAAGTGTGCCCAAAGTGTTACCTAAGTGTGCCCTAAGTGTTACCTAAGTGTGCCCTAAGTGTTACCTAAGTATGCCCTAAGTGTTACCTAAGTGTTACCTAAGTGTTACCTAAGTGTTACCTAAGTGTTACCTAAGTCTTACCTAAGTGTTACCTAAGTGTTACCTAAGTGTGCCCTAAGTGTGCCCTAAGTGTTACCTAAGTGTGCCCTAAGTGTTACCTAAGTGTTACCTAAGTGTTACCTAAGTGTGCCCTAAGTGTGCCCCAAGTGTTACCTAAGTGTGCCCTAAGTGTTACCTAAGTGTTACCTAAGTGTGCCCTAAGTGTTACCTAAGTGTGCCCAAAGTGTTACCCAAGTGTGCCCAAAGTGTTACCTAAGTGTTACCTAAGTGTGCCCTAAGTGTTACCTAAGTGTTACCTAAGTGTGCCCTAAGTGTGCCCTAAGTGTTACCTAAGTTACCTAAGTGTTACCTAAGTGTTACCTAAGTGTTTCCTAAGTGTTACCTAAGTGTGCCCTAAGTGTTACCTAAGTGTGCCCTAAGTGTTACCTAAGTGTTACCCAAGTGTTACCTAAGTGTTACCTAAGTGTGCCCTAAGTGTGCCCCAAGTGTTACCTAAGTGTGCCCTAAGTGTTACCTAAGTGTTACCTAAGTGTGCCCTAAGTGTTACCTAAGTGTGCCCAAAGTGTTACCTAAGTGTGCCCAAAGTGTTACCTAAGTGTGCCCTAAGTGTTACCTAAGTATGCCCTAAGTGTTACCCAAGTGTTACCTAAGTGTTACCTAAGTGTTACCTAAGTGTTACCTAAGTGTTGCCTAAGTGTGCCCTAAGTGTGCCCTAAGTGTTACCTAAGTGTGCCCTAAGTGTTACCTAAGTGTGCCCTAAGTGTTACCTAAGTGTTACCTAAGTGTTACCTAAGTGTGCCCTAAGTGTTACCTAAGTGTGCCCTAAGTGTTACCTAAGTGTTACCTAAGTGTTACCTAAGTGTTACCTAAGTGTTACCTAAGTGTTACCTAAGTGTTACCTAAGTGTTACCTAAGTGTTACCTAAGTGTTACCTAAGTGTGCCCTAAGTGTTACCTAAGTGTGCCCTAAGTGTTACCTAAGTTACCTAAGTGTTACCTAAGTGTTACCTAAGTGTTACCTAAGTGTTACCTAAGTGTGCCCTAAGTGTTACCTAAGTGTGCCCAAAGTGTTACCTAAGTGTGCCCAAAGTGTTACCTAAGTGTGCCCTAAGTGTTACCTAAGTGTTACCTAAGTGTTACCTAAGTGTGCCCTAAGTGTGCCCCAAGTGTTACCTAAGTGTGCCCTAAGTGTTACCTAAGTGTTACCTAAGTGTGCCCTAAGTGTTACCTAAGTGTGCCCAAAGTGTTACCCAAGTGTGCCCAAAGTGTTACCTAAGTGTGCCCTAAGTGTTACCTAAGTGTGCCCTAAGTGTTACCTAAGTATGCCCTAAGTGTTACCTAAGTGTTACCTAAGTGTTACCTAAGTGTTACCTAAGTGTTACCTAAGTCTTACCTAAGTGTTACCTAAGTGTTACCTAAGTGTGCCCTAAGTGTGCCCTAAGTGTTACCTAAGTGTGCCCTAAGTGTTACCTAAGTGTTACCTAAGTGTTACCTAAGTGTGCCCTAAGTGTGCCCCAAGTGTTACCTAAGTGTGCCCTAAGTGTTACCTAAGTGTTACCTAAGTGTGCCCTAAGTGTTACCTAAGTGTGCCCAAAGTGTTACCCAAGTGTGCCCAAAGTGTTACCTAAGTGTTACCTAAGTGTGCCCTAAGTGTTACCTAAGTGTTACCTAAGTGTGCCCTAAGTGTGCCCTAAGTGTTACCTAAGTTACCTAAGTGTTACCTAAGTGTTACCTAAGTGTTTCCTAAGTGTTACCTAAGTGTGCCCTAAGTGTTACCTAAGTGTGCCCTAAGTGTTACCTAAGTGTTACCCAAGTGTTACCTAAGTGTTACCTAAGTGTGCCCTAAGTGTGCCCCAAGTGTTACCTAAGTGTGCCCTAAGTGTTACCTAAGTGTTACCTAAGTGTGCCCTAAGTGTTACCTAAGTGTGCCCAAAGTGTTACCTAAGTGTGCCCAAAGTGTTACCTAAGTGTGCCCTAAGTGTTACCTAAGTATGCCCTAAGTGTTACCCAAGTGTTACCTAAGTGTTACCTAAGTGTTACCTAAGTGTTACCTAAGTGTTGCCTAAGTGTGCCCTAAGTGTGCCCTAAGTGTTACCTAAGTGTGCCCTAAGTGTTACCTAAGTGTGCCCTAAGTGTTACCTAAGTGTTACCTAAGTGTGCCCTAAGTGTTACCTAAGTGTGCCCTAAGTGTTACCTAAGTGTTACCTAAGTGTTACCTAAGTGTTACCTAAGTGTTACCTAAGTGTTACCTAAGTGTTACCTAAGTGTTACCTAAGTGTGCCCTAAGTGTTACCTAAGTGTGCCCTAAGTGTTACCTAAGTTACCTAAGTGTTACCTAAGTGTTACCTAAGTGTTACCTAAGTGTTACCTAAGTGTTACCTAAGTGTGCCCTAAGTGTGCCCTAAGTGTTACCTAAGTGTGCCCAAAGTGTTACCCAAGTGTGCCCAAAGTGTTACCTAAGTGTGCCCTAAGTGTTACCTAAGTGTGCCCTAAGTGTTACCTAAGTATGCCCTAAGTGTTACCTAAGTGTTACCTAAGTGTTACCTAAGTGTTACCTAAGTGTTACCTAAGTGTTACCTAAGTGTTACCTAAGTGTTACCTAAGTGTGCCCTAAGTGTTACCTCAGTGTGCCCTAAGTGTTACCTAAGTTACCTAAGTGTTACCTAAGTGTGCCCTAAGTGTTACCTAAGTATTACCTAAGTGTTACCTAAGTGTTACCTAAGTGTTACCTAAGTGTTACCTAAGTGTTACCTAAGTGTTACCTAAGTGTTACCTAAGTGTGCCCTAAGTGTGCCCTAAGTGTTACCTAAGTGTGCCCTAAGTGTTACCTAAGTGTGCCCTAAGTGTTACCTAAGTGTGCCCTAAGTGTTAAATAAGTGTTACCTAAGTGTTACCTAAGTGTTACCTAAGTGTTACCTAAGTATTACCTAAGTGTGCCCTAAGTGTTACCTAAGTGTTACCTAAGTGTTACCTAAGTATTACCTAAGTGTGCCCTAAGTGTTACCTAAGTGTGCCCTAAGTGTTACCTAAGTGTTACCTAAGTGTTACCTAAGTGTGCCCTAAGTGTTACCTAAGTATGCCCTAAGTGTTACCTAAGTGTTACCTAAGTGTTACCTAAGTGTTACCTAAGTGTTACCTAAGTATTACCTAAGTGTGCCCTAAGTGTTACCTAAGTGTGCCCTAAGTGTTACCTAAGTGTGCCCTAAGTGTTACCTAAGTGTGCCCTAAGTGTTACCTAAGTGTTACCTAAGTGTTACCTAAGTGTTACCTAAGTGTTACCTAAGTGTTACCTAAGTGTTACCTAAGTGTTACCTAAGTGTTACCTAAGTGTTACCTAAGTGTTGCCTAAGTGTTGCCTAAGTGTGCCCTAAGTGTTACCTAAGTGTGCCCAAAGTGTTACCTAAGTGTGCCCAAAGTGTTACCTAAGTGTGCCCTAAGTGTTTCCTAAGTATGCCCTAAGTGTTACCCAAGTGTTACCTAAGTGTTACCTAAGTGTTACCTAAGTGTTACCTAAGTGTTACCTAAGTGTTACCTAAGTGTGCCCTAAGTGTTACCTAAGTATTACCTAAGTGTTACCTAAGTGTTACCTAAGTGTTACCTAAGTGTTACCTAAGTGTTACCTAAGTGTTACCTAAGTGTTACCTAAGTGTGCCCTAAGTGTGCCCTAAGTGTTACCTAAGTGTGCCCTAAGTGTTACCTAAGTGTGCCCAAAGTGTTACCCAAGTGTGCCCAAAGTGTTACCTAAGTGTGCCCTAAGTGTTACCTAAGTGTGCCCTAAGTGTTACCTAAGTATGCCCTAAGTGTTACCTAAGTGTTACCTAAGTGTTACCTAAGTGTTACCTAAGTGTTACCTAAGTCTTACCTAAGTGTTACCTAAGTGTTACCTAAGTGTGCCCTAAGTGTTACCTAAGTGTTACCTAAGTGTTACCTAAGTGTTACCTAAGTGTTACCTAAGTGTTACCTAAGTGTTACCTAAGTGTTACCTAAGTGTTACCTAAGTGTGCCCTAAGTGTTACCTAAGTGTGCCCTAAGTGTTACCTAAGTTACCTAAGTGTTACCTAAGTGTTACCTAAGTGTTACCTAAGTGTTACCTAAGTGTGCCCTAAGTGTTACCTAAGTGTGCCCAAAGTGTTACCTAAGTGTGCCCAAAGTGTTACCTAAGTGTGCCCTAAGTGTTACCTAAGTGTTACCTAAGTGTTACCTAAGTGTGCCCTAAGTGTGCCCCAAGTGTTACCTAAGTGTGCCCTAAGTGTTACCTAAGTGTTACCTAAGTGTGCCCTAAGTGTTACCTAAGTGTGCCCAAAGTGTTACCCAAGTGTGCCCAAAGTGTTACCTAAGTGTGCCCTAAGTGTTACCTAAGTGTGCCCTAAGTGTTACCTAAGTATGCCCTAAGTGTTACCTAAGTGTTACCTAAGTGTTACCTAAGTGTTACCTAAGTGTTACCTAAGTCTTACCTAAGTGTTACCTAAGTGTTACCTAAGTGTGCCCTAAGTGTGCCCTAAGTGTTACCTAAGTGTGCCCTAAGTGTTACCTAAGTGTTACCTAAGTGTTACCTAAGTGTGCCCTAAGTGTGCCCCAAGTGTTACCTAAGTGTGCCCTAAGTGTTACCTAAGTGTTACCTAAGTGTGCCCTAAGTGTTACCTAAGTGTGCCCAAAGTGTTACCCAAGTGTGCCCAAAGTGTTACCTAAGTGTTACCTAAGTGTGCCCTAAGTGTTACCTAAGTGTTACCTAAGTGTGCCCTAAGTGTGCCCTAAGTGTTACCTAAGTTACCTAAGTGTTACCTAAGTGTTACCTAAGTGTTTCCTAAGTGTTACCTAAGTGTGCCCTAAGTGTTACCTAAGTGTGCCCTAAGTGTTACCTAAGTGTTACCCAAGTGTTACCTAAGTGTTACCTAAGTGTGCCCTAAGTGTGCCCCAAGTGTTACCTAAGTGTGCCCTAAGTGTTACCTAAGTGTTACCTAAGTGTGCCCTAAGTGTTACCTAAGTGTGCCCAAAGTGTTACCTAAGTGTGCCCAAAGTGTTACCTAAGTGTGCCCTAAGTGTTACCTAAGTATGCCCTAAGTGTTACCCAAGTGTTACCTAAGTGTTACCTAAGTGTTACCTAAGTGTTACCTAAGTGTTGCCTAAGTGTGCCCTAAGTGTGCCCTAAGTGTTACCTAAGTGTGCCCTAAGTGTTACCTAAGTGTGCCCTAAGTGTTACCTAAGTGTTACCTAAGTGTGCCCTAAGTGTTACCTAAGTGTGCCCTAAGTGTTACCTAAGTGTTACCTAAGTGTTACCTAAGTGTTACCTAAGTGTTACCTAAGTGTTACCTAAGTGTTACCTAAGTGTTACCTAAGTGTGCCCTAAGTGTTACCTAAGTGTGCCCTAAGTGTTACCTAAGTTACCTAAGTGTTACCTAAGTGTTACCTAAGTGTTACCTAAGTGTTACCTAAGTGTTACCTAAGTGTGCCCTAAGTGTGCCCTAAGTGTTACCTAAGTGTGCCCAAAGTGTTACCCAAGTGTGCCCAAAGTGTTACCTAAGTGTGCCCTAAGTGTTACCTAAGTGTGCCCTAAGTGTTACCTAAGTATGCCCTAAGTGTTACCTAAGTGTTACCTAAGTGTTACCTAAGTGTTACCTAAGTGTTACCTAAGTGTTACCTAAGTGTTACCTAAGTGTTACCTAAGTGTGCCCTAAGTGTTACCTCAGTGTGCCCTAAGTGTTACCTAAGTTACCTAAGTGTTACCTAAGTGTGCCCTAAGTGTTACCTAAGTATTACCTAAGTGTTACCTAAGTGTTACCTAAGTGTTACCTAAGTGTTACCTAAGTGTTACCTAAGTGTTACCTAAGTGTTACCTAAGTGTGCCCTAAGTGTGCCCTAAGTGTTACCTAAGTGTGCCCTAAGTGTTACCTAAGTGTGCCCTAAGTGTTACCTAAGTGTGCCCTAAGTGTTAAATAAGTGTTACCTAAGTGTTACCTAAGTGTTACCTAAGTGTTACCTAAGTATTACCTAAGTGTGCCCTAAGTGTTACCTAAGTGTTACCTAAGTGTTACCTAAGTATTACCTAAGTGTGCCCTAAGTGTTACCTAAGTGTGCCCTAAGTGTTACCTAAGTGTTACCTAAGTGTTACCTAAGTGTGCCCTAAGTGTTACCTAAGTATGCCCTAAGTGTTACCTAAGTGTTACCTAAGTGTTACCTAAGTGTTACCTAAGTGTTACCTAAGTATTACCTAAGTGTGCCCTAAGTGTTACCTAAGTGTGCCCTAAGTGTTACCTAAGTGTGCCCTAAGTGTTACCTAAGTGTGCCCTAAGTGTTACCTAAGTGTTACCTAAGTGTTACCTAAGTGTTACCTAAGTGTTACCTAAGTGTTACCTAAGTGTTACCTAAGTGTTACCTAAGTGTTACCTAAGTGTTACCTAAGTGTTGCCTAAGTGTTGCCTAAGTGTGCCCTAAGTGTTACCTAAGTGTGCCCAAAGTGTTACCTAAGTGTGCCCAAAGTGTTACCTAAGTGTGCCCTAAGTGTTTCCTAAGTATGCCCTAAGTGTTACCCAAGTGTTACCTAAGTGTTACCTAAGTGTTACCTAAGTGTTACCTAAGTGTTACCTAAGTGTTACCTAAGTGTGCCCTAAGTGTTACCTAAGTATTACCTAAGTGTTACCTAAGTGTTACCTAAGTGTTACCTAAGTGTTACCTAAGTGTTACCTAAGTGTTACCTAAGTGTTACCTAAGTGTGCCCTAAGTGTGCCCTAAGTGTTACCTAAGTGTGCCCTAAGTGTTACCTAAGTGTGCCCTAAGTGTTACCTAAGTGTGCCCTAAGTGTTACCTAAGTATGCCCTAAGTGTTACCTAAGTGTTACCTAAGTGTTACCTAAGTGTTACCTAAGTGTTACCTAAGTGTTACCTAAGTGTTACCTAAGTGTTACCTAAGTGTGCCCTAAGTGTTACCTCAGTGTGCCCTAAGTGTTACCTAAGTTACCTAAGTGTTACCTAAGTGTGCCCTAAGTGTTACCTAAGTATTACCTAAGTGTTACCTAAGTGTTACCTAAGTGTTACCTAAGTGTTACCTAAGTGTTACCTAAGTGTTACCTAAGTGTTACCTAAGTGTGCCCTAAGTGTGCCCTAAGTGTTACCTAAGTGTGCCCTAAGTGTTACCTAAGTGTGCCCTAAGTGTTACCTAAGTGTGCCCTAAGTGTTAAATAAGTGTTACCTAAGTGTTACCTAAGTGTTACCTAAGTGTTACCTAAGTATTACCTAAGTGTGCCCTAAGTGTTACCTAAGTGTTACCTAAGTGTTACCTAAGTATTACCTAAGTGTGCCCTAAGTGTTACCTAAGTGTGCCCTAAGTGTTACCTAAGTGTTACCTAAGTGTTACCTAAGTGTGCCCTAAGTGTTACCTAAGTATGCCCTAAGTGTTACCTAAGTGTTACCTAAGTGTTACCTAAGTGTTACCTAAGTGTTACCTAAGTATTACCTAAGTGTGCCCTAAGTGTTACCTAAGTGTGCCCTAAGTGTTACCTAAGTGTGCCCTAAGTGTTACCTAAGTGTGCCCTAAGTGTTACCTAAGTGTTACCTAAGTGTTACCTAAGTGTTACCTAAGTGTTACCTAAGTGTTACCTAAGTGTTACCTAAGTGTTACCTAAGTGTTACCTAAGTGTTACCTAAGTGTTGCCTAAGTGTTGCCTAAGTGTGCCCTAAGTGTTACCTAAGTGTGCCCAAAGTGTTACCTAAGTGTGCCCAAAGTGTTACCTAAGTGTGCCCTAAGTGTTTCCTAAGTATGCCCTAAGTGTTACCCAAGTGTTACCTAAGTGTTACCTAAGTGTTACCTAAGTGTTACCTAAGTGTTACCTAAGTGTTTCCTAAGTGTGCCCTAAGTGTTACCTAAGTATGCCCTAAGTGTTACCCAAGTGTTACCTAAGTGTTACCTAAGTGTTACCTAAGTGTTACCTAAGTGTTACCTAAGTGTGCCCTAAGTGTGCTCTAAGTGTTACCTAAGTGTGCCCTAAGTGTTACCTAAGTGTGCCCTAAGTGTTACCTAAGTGTTACCTAAGTGTGCCCTAAGTGTTACCTAAGTGTGCCCTAAGTGTTACCTAAGTGTTACCTAAGTGTTACCTAAGTGTGCCCTAAGTGTTACCTAAGTGTGCCCTAAGTGTTACCTAAGTGTTACCTAAGTGTGCCCTAAGTGTTACCTAAGTGTGCCCTAAGTGTTACCTAAGTGTTACCTAAGTGTTACCTAAGTGTTACCTAAGTGTTACCTAAGTGTTACCTAAGTGTGCCCTAAGTGTGCCCTAAGTGTTACCTAAGTGTGCCCTAAGTGTTACCTAAGTGTGCCCTAAGTGTTACCTAAGTGTTACCTAAGTGTGCCCTAAGTGTTACCTAAGTGTGCCCTAAGTGTTACCTAAGTGTTACCTAAGTGTTACCTAAGTGTTACCTAAGTGTTACCTAAGTGTTACCTAAGTGTTACCTAAGTGTTACCTAAGTGTTACCTAAGTGTGCCCTAAGTGTTACCTAAGTGTGCCCTAAGTGTTACCTAAGTTACCTAAGTGTTACCTAAGTGTTACCTAAGTGTTACCTAAGTGTTACCTAAGTGTGCCCTAAGTGTTACCTAAGTGTGCCCAAAGTGTTACCTAAGTGTGCCCAAAGTGTTACCTAAGTGTGCCCTAAGTGTTACCTAAGTGTTACCTAAGTGTTACCTAAGTGTGCCCTAAGTGTGCCCCAAGTGTTACCTAAGTGTGCCCTAAGTGTTACCTAAGTGTTACCTAAGTGTGCCCTAAGTGTTACCTAAGTGTGCCCAAAGTGTTACCCAAGTGTGCCCAAAGTGTTACCTAAGTGTGCCCTAAGTGTTACCTAAGTGTGCCCTAAGTGTTACCTAAGTATGCCCTAAGTGTTACCTAAGTGTTACCTAAGTGTTACCTAAGTGTTACCTAAGTGTTACCTAAGTCTTACCTAAGTGTTACCTAAGTGTTACCTAAGTGTGCCCTAAGTGTGCCCTAAGTGTTACCTAAGTGTGCCCTAAGTGTTACCTAAGTGTTACCTAAGTGTTACCTAAGTGTGCCCTAAGTGTGCCCCAAGTGTTACCTAAGTGTGCCCTAAGTGTTACCTAAGTGTTACCTAAGTGTGCCCTAAGTGTTACCTAAGTGTGCCCAAAGTGTTACCCAAGTGTGCCCAAAGTGTTACCTAAGTGTTACCTAAGTGTGCCCTAAGTGTTACCTAAGTGTTACCTAAGTGTGCCCTAAGTGTGCCCTAAGTGTTACCTAAGTTACCTAAGTGTTACCTAAGTGTTACCTAAGTGTTTCCTAAGTGTTACCTAAGTGTGCCCTAAGTGTTACCTAAGTGTGCCCTAAGTGTTACCTAAGTGTTACCCAAGTGTTACCTAAGTGTTACCTAAGTGTGCCCTAAGTGTGCCCCAAGTGTTACCTAAGTGTGCCCTAAGTGTTACCTAAGTGTTACCTAAGTGTGCCCTAAGTGTTACCTAAGTGTGCCCAAAGTGTTACCTAAGTGTGCCCAAAGTGTTACCTAAGTGTGCCCTAAGTGTTACCTAAGTATGCCCTAAGTGTTACCCAAGTGTTACCTAAGTGTTACCTAAGTGTTACCTAAGTGTTACCTAAGTGTTGCCTAAGTGTGCCCTAAGTGTGCCCTAAGTGTTACCTAAGTGTGCCCTAAGTGTTACCTAAGTGTGCCCTAAGTGTTACCTAAGTGTTACCTAAGTGTGCCCTAAGTGTTACCTAAGTGTGCCCTAAGTGTTACCTAAGTGTTACCTAAGTGTTACCTAAGTGTTACCTAAGTGTTACCTAAGTGTTACCTAAGTGTTACCTAAGTGTTACCTAAGTGTTACCTAAGTGTGCCCTAAGTGTTACCTAAGTGTGCCCTAAGTGTTACCTAAGTTACCTAAGTGTTACCTAAGTGTTACCTAAGTGTTACCTAAGTGTTACCTAAGTGTTACCTAAGTGTGCCCTAAGTGTGCCCTAAGTGTTACCTAAGTGTGCCCAAAGTGTTACCCAAGTGTGCCCAAAGTGTTACCTAAGTGTGCCCTAAGTGTTACCTAAGTGTGCCCTAAGTGTTACCTAAGTATGCCCTAAGTGTTACCTAAGTGTTACCTAAGTGTTACCTAAGTGTTACCTAAGTGTTACCTAAGTGTTACCTAAGTGTTACCTAAGTGTTACCTAAGTGTGCCCTAAGTGTTACCTCAGTGTGCCCTAAGTGTTACCTAAGTTACCTAAGTGTTACCTAAGTGTGCCCTAAGTGTTACCTAAGTATTACCTAAGTGTTACCTAAGTGTTACCTAAGTGTTACCTAAGTGTTACCTAAGTGTTACCTAAGTGTTACCTAAGTGTTACCTAAGTGTGCCCTAAGTGTGCCCTAAGTGTTACCTAAGTGTGCCCTAAGTGTTACCTAAGTGTGCCCTAAGTGTTACCTAAGTGTGCCCTAAGTGTGCCCTAAGTGTTACCTAAGTGTGCCCAAAGTGTTACCCAAGTGTGCCCAAAGTGTTACCTAAGTGTTACCTAAGTGTTACCTAAGTGTTGCCTAAGTGTGCCCTAAGTGTGCCCTAAGTGTTACCTAAGTGTGCCCTAAGTGTTACCTAAGTGTTACCTAAGTGTTACCTAAGTGTTACCTAAGTGTTACCTAAGTGTTACCTAAGTGTTACCTAAGTGTGCCCTAAGTGTGCCCCAAGTGTTACCTAAGTGTGCCCAAAGTGTTACCCAAGTGTGCCCAAAGTGTTACCTAAGTGTGCCCTAAGTGTTACCTAAGTATGCCCTAAGTGTTACCTAAGTGTTACCTAAGTGTTACCTAAGTGTTACCTAAGTGTTACCTAAGTGTTTCCTAAGTGTTACCTAAGTGTTACCTAAGTGTGCCCTAAGTGTTACCTAAGTGTGCCCTAAGTGTTACCTAAGTTACCTAAGTGTTACCTAAGTGTTACCTAAGTGTTACCTAAGTGTTACCTAAGTGTTACCTAAGTGTTACCTAAGTGTTACCTAAGTGTTTCCTAAGTGTTACCTAAGTGTGCCCTAAGTGTTACCTAAGTGTGCCCTAAGTGTTACCTAAGTGTTACCCAAGTGTTACCTAAGTGTTACCTAAGTGTGCCCTAAGTGTGCCCCAAGTGTTACCTAAGTGTGCCCTAAGTGTTACCTAAGTGTTACCTAAGTGTGCCCTAAGTGTTACCTAAGTGTGCCCAAAGTGTTACCTAAGTGTGCCCAAAGTGTTACCTAAGTGTGCCCTAAGTGTTACCTAAGTATGCCCTAAGTGTTACCCAAGTGTTACCTAAGTGTTACCTAAGTGTTACCTAAGTGTTACCTAAGTGTTGCCTAAGTGTGCCCTAAGTGTGCCCTAAGTGTTACCTAAGTGTGCCCTAAGTGTTACCTAAGTGTGCCCTAAGTGTTACCTAAGTGTTACCTAAGTGTGCCCTAAGTGTTACCTAAGTGTGCCCTAAGTGTTACCTAAGTGTTACCTAAGTGTTACCTAAGTGTTACCTAAGTGTTACCTAAGTGTTACCTAAGTGTTACCTAAGTGTTACCTAAGTGTGCCCTAAGTGTTACCTAAGTGTGCCCTAAGTGTTACCTAAGTTACCTAAGTGTTACCTAAGTGTTACCTAAGTGTTACCTAAGTGTTACCTAAGTGTTACCTAAGTGTGCCCTAAGTGTGCCCTAAGTGTTACCTAAGTGTGCCCAAAGTGTTACCCAAGTGTGCCCAAAGTGTTACCTAAGTGTGCCCTAAGTGTTACCTAAGTGTGCCCTAAGTGTTACCTAAGTATGCCCTAAGTGTTACCTAAGTGTTACCTAAGTGTTACCTAAGTGTTACCTAAGTGTTACCTAAGTGTTACCTAAGTGTTACCTAAGTGTTACCTAAGTGTGCCCTAAGTGTTACCTCAGTGTGCCCTAAGTGTTACCTAAGTTACCTAAGTGTTACCTAAGTGTGCCCTAAGTGTTACCTAAGTATTACCTAAGTGTTACCTAAGTGTTACCTAAGTGTTACCTAAGTGTTACCTAAGTGTTACCTAAGTGTTACCTAAGTGTTACCTAAGTGTGCCCTAAGTGTGCCCTAAGTGTTACCTAAGTGTGCCCTAAGTGTTACCTAAGTGTGCCCTAAGTGTTACCTAAGTGTGCCCTAAGTGTTAAATAAGTGTTACCTAAGTGTTACCTAAGTGTTACCTAAGTGTTACCTAAGTATTACCTAAGTGTGCCCTAAGTGTTACCTAAGTGTTACCTAAGTGTTACCTAAGTATTACCTAAGTGTGCCCTAAGTGTTACCTAAGTGTGCCCTAAGTGTTACCTAAGTGTTACCTAAGTGTTACCTAAGTGTGCCCTAAGTGTTACCTAAGTATGCCCTAAGTGTTACCTAAGTGTTACCTAAGTGTTACCTAAGTGTTACCTAAGTGTTACCTAAGTATTACCTAAGTGTGCCCTAAGTGTTACCTAAGTGTGCCCTAAGTGTTACCTAAGTGTGCCCTAAGTGTTACCTAAGTGTGCCCTAAGTGTTACCTAAGTGTTACCTAAGTGTTACCTAAGTGTTACCTAAGTGTTACCTAAGTGTTACCTAAGTGTTACCTAAGTGTTACCTAAGTGTTACCTAAGTGTTACCTAAGTGTTGCCTAAGTGTTGCCTAAGTGTGCCCTAAGTGTTACCTAAGTGTGCCCAAAGTGTTACCTAAGTGTGCCCAAAGTGTTACCTAAGTGTGCCCTAAGTGTTTCCTATGTATGCCCTAAGTGTTACCCAAGTGTTACCTAAGTGTTACCTAAGTGTTACCTAAGTGTTACCTAAGTGTTACCTAAGTGTTACCTAAGTGTGCCCTAAGTGTTACCTAAGTATTACCTAAGTGTTACCTAAGTGTTACCTAAGTGTTACCTAAGTGTTACCTAAGTGTTACCTAAGTGTTACCTAAGTGTTACCTAAGTGTGCCCTAAGTGTGCCCTAAGTGTTACCTAAGTGTGCCCTAAGTGTTACCTAAGTGTGCCCTAAGTGTTACCTAAGTGTGCCCTAAGTGTTACCTAAGTATGCCCTAAGTGTTACCTAAGTGTTACCTAAGTGTTACCTAAGTGTTACCTAAGTGTTACCTAAGTGTTACCTAAGTGTTACCTAAGTGTTACCTAAGTGTGCCCTAAGTGTTACCTCAGTGTGCCCTAAGTGTTACCTAAGTTACCTAAGTGTTACCTAAGTGTGCCCTAAGTGTTACCTAAGTATTACCTAAGTGTTACCTAAGTGTTACCTAAGTGTTACCTAAGTGTTACCTAAGTGTTACCTAAGTGTGCCCTAAGTGTGCCCTAAGTGTTACCTAAGTGTGCCCTAAGTGTTACCTAAGTGTGCCCTAAGTGTTACCTAAGTGTGCCCTAAGTGTTAAATAAGTGTTACCTAAGTGTTACCTAAGTGTTACCTAAGTGTTACCTAAGTATTACCTAAGTGTGCCCTAAGTGTGCCCTAAGTGTTACCTAAGTGTGCCCTAAGTGTTACCTAAGTGTGCCCTAAGTGTTACCTAAGTGTTACCTAAGTGTGCCCTAAGTGTTACCTAAGTGTGCCCTAAGTGTTACCTAAGTGTTACCTAAGTGTTACCTAAGTGTTACCTAAGTGTTACCTAAGTGTTACCTAAGTGTTACCTAAGTGTTACCTAAGTGTTACCTAAGTGTGCCCTAAGTGTTACCTAAGTGTGCCCTAAGTGTTACCTAAGTTACCTAAGTGTTACCTAAGTGTTACCTAAGTGTTACCTAAGTGTTACCTAAGTGTGCCCTAAGTGTTACCTAAGTGTGCCCAAAGTGTTACCTAAGTGTGCCCAAAGTGTTACCTAAGTGTGCCCTAAGTGTTACCTAAGTGTTACCTAAGTGTTACCTAAGTGTGCCCTAAGTGTGCCCCAAGTGTTACCTAAGTGTGCCCTAAGTGTTACCTAAGTGTTACCTAAGTGTGCCCTAAGTGTTACCTAAGTGTGCCCAAAGTGTTACCCAAGTGTGCCCAAAGTGTTACCTAAGTGTGCCCTAAGTGTTACCTAAGTGTGCCCTAAGTGTTACCTAAGTATGCCCTAAGTGTTACCTAAGTGTTACCTAAGTGTTACCTAAGTGTTACCTAAGTGTTACCTAAGTCTTACCTAAGTGTTACCTAAGTGTTACCTAAGTGTGCCCTAAGTGTGCCCTAAGTGTTACCTAAGTGTGCCCTAAGTGTTACCTAAGTGTTACCTAAGTGTTACCTAAGTGTGCCCTAAGTGTGCCCCAAGTGTTACCTAAGTGTGCCCTAAGTGTTACCTAAGTGTTACCTAAGTGTGCCCTAAGTGTTACCTAAGTGTGCCCAAAGTGTTACCCAAGTGTGCCCAAAGTGTTACCTAAGTGTTACCTAAGTGTGCCCTAAGTGTTACCTAAGTGTTACCTAAGTGTGCCCTAAGTGTGCCCTAAGTGTTACCTAAGTTACCTAAGTGTTACCTAAGTGTTACCTAAGTGTTTCCTAAGTGTTACCTAAGTGTGCCCTAAGTGTTACCTAAGTGTGCCCTAAGTGTTACCTAAGTGTTACCCAAGTGTTACCTAAGTGTTACCTAAGTGTGCCCTAAGTGTGCCCCAAGTGTTACCTAAGTGTGCCCTAAGTGTTACCTAAGTGTTACCTAAGTGTGCCCTAAGTGTTACCTAAGTGTGCCCAAAGTGTTACCTAAGTGTGCCCAAAGTGTTACCTAAGTGTGCCCTAAGTGTTACCTAAGTATGCCCTAAGTGTTACCCAAGTGTTACCTAAGTGTTACCTAAGTGTTACCTAAGTGTTACCTAAGTGTTGCCTAAGTGTGCCCTAAGTGTGCCCTAAGTGTTACCTAAGTGTGCCCTAAGTGTTACCTAAGTGTGCCCTAAGTGTTACCTAAGTGTTACCTAAGTGTGCCCTAAGTGTTACCTAAGTGTGCCCTAAGTGTTACCTAAGTGTTACCTAAGTGTTACCTAAGTGTTACCTAAGTGTTACCTAAGTGTTACCTAAGTGTTACCTAAGTGTTACCTAAGTGTTACCTAAGTGTTACCTAAGTGTGCCCTAAGTGTTACCTAAGTGTGCCCTAAGTGTTACCTAAGTTACCTAAGTGTTACCTAAGTGTTACCTAAGTGTTACCTAAGTGTTACCTAAGTGTTACCTAAGTGTGCCCTAAGTGTGCCCTAAGTGTTACCTAAGTGTGCCCAAAGTGTTACCCAAGTGTGCCCAAAGTGTTACCTAAGTGTGCCCTAAGTGTTACCTAAGTATGCCCTAAGTGTTACCTAAGTGTTACCTAAGTGTTACCTAAGTGTTACCTAAGTGTTACCTAAGTGTTACCTAAGTGTTACCTAAGTGTTACCTAAGTGTGCCCTAAGTGTTACCTCAGTGTGCCCTAAGTGTTACCTAAGTTACCTAAGTGTTACCTAAGTGTGCCCTAAGTGTTACCTAAGTATTACCTAAGTGTTACCTAAGTGTTACCTAAGTGTTACCTAAGTGTTACCTAAGTGTTACCTAAGTGTTACCTAAGTGTTACCTAAGTGTGCCCTAAGTGTGCCCTAAGTGTTACCTAAGTGTGCCCTAAGTGTTACCTAAGTGTGCCCTAAGTGTTACCTAAGTATGCCCTAAGTGTTACCTAAGTGTTACCTAAGTGTTACCTAAGTCTTACCTAAGTGTTACCTAAGTGTTACCTAAGTGTGCCCTAAGTGTGCCCTAAGTGTTACCTAAGTGTGCCCTAAGTGTTACCTAAGTGTTACCTAAGTGTTACCTAAGTGTGCCCTAAGTGTGCCCCAAGTGTTACCTAAGTGTTACCTAAGTGTGCCCTAAGTGTTACCTAAGTGTGCCCTAAGTGTTACCTAAGTGTTACCTAAGTGTGCCCTAAGTGTTACCTAAGTGTGCCCTAAGTGTTACCTAAGTGTTACCTAAGTGTTACCTAAGTGTTACCTAAGTGTTACCTAAGTATGCCCTAAGTGTTACCCAAGTGTTACCTAAGTGTTACCTAAGTGTTACCTAAGTGTTACCTAAGTGTTGCCTAAGTGTGCCCTAAGTGTGCCCTAAGTGTTACCTAAGTGTGCCCTAAGTGTTACCTAAGTGTGCCCTAAGTGTTACCTAAGTGTTACCTAAGTGTGCCCTAAGTGTTACCTAAGTGTGCCCTAAGTGTTACCTAAGTGTTACCTAAGTGTTACCTAAGTGTTACCTAAGTGTTACCTAAGTGTTACCTAAGTGTTACCTAAGTGTTACCTAAGTGTTACCTAAGTGTGCCCTAAGTGTTACCTAAGTGTGCCCTAAGTGTTACCTAAGTTACCTAAGTGTTACCTAAGTGTTACCTAAGTGTTACCTAAGTGTTACCTAAGTGTTACCTAAGTGTGCCCTAAGTGTGCCCTAAGTGTTACCTAAGTGTGCCCAAAGTGTTACCCAAGTGTGCCCAAAGTGTTACCTAAGTGTGCCCTAAGTGTTACCTAAGTATGCCCTAAGTGTTACCTAAGTGTTACCTAAGTGTTACCTAAGTGTTACCTAAGTGTTACCTAAGTGTTACCTAAGTGTTACCTAAGTGTTACCTAAGTGTTACCTAAGTGTGCCCTAAGTGTTACCTCAGTGTGCCCTAAGTGTTACCTAAGTTACCTAAGTGTTACCTAAGTGTGCCCTAAGTGTTACCTAAGTATTACCTAAGTGTTACCTAAGTGTTACCTAAGTGTTACCTAAGTGTTACCTAAGTGTTACCTAAGTGTTACCTAAGTGTTACCTAAGTGTGCCCTAAGTGTGCCCTAAGTGTTACCTAAGTGTGCCCTAAGTGTTACCTAAGTGTGCCCTAAGTGTTACCTAAGTGTGCCCTAAGTGTGTCCTAAGTGTTACCTAAGTGTGCCCAAAGTGTTACCCAAGTGTGCCCAAAGTGTTACCTAAGTGTTACCTAAGTGTTACCTAAGTGTTGCCTAAGTGTGCCCTAAGTGTGCCCTAAGTGTTACCTAAGTGTGCCCTAAGTGTTACCTAAGTGTTACCTAAGTGTTACCTAAGTGTTACCTAAGTGTGCCCAAAGTGTTACCTAAGTGTGCCCTAAGTGTTACCTAAGTATGCCCTAAGTGTTACCCAAGTGTTACCTAAGTGTTACCTAAGTGTTACCTAAGTGTTACCTAAGTGTTACCTAAGTGTTACCTAAGTGTTACCTAAGTGTTACCTAAGTGTTACCTAAGTGTGCCCTAAGTGTTACCTAAGTGTGCCCTAAGTGTTACCTAAGTGTTACCTAAGTGTGCCCTAAGTGTTACCTAAGTGTGCCCTAAGTGTTACCTAAGTGTTACCTAAGTGTTACCTAAGTGTTACCTAAGTGTTACCTAAGTGTTACCTAAGTGTTACCTAAGTGTGCCCTAAGTGTTACCTAAGTTGGCCCTAAGTGTTACCTAAGTTACCTAAGTGTTACCTAAGTGTTACCTAAGTGTTACCTAAGTGTTACCTAAGTGTTACCTAAGTGTTACCTAAGTGTGCCCTAAGTGTGCCCTAAGTGTTACCTAAGTGTGCCCAAAGTGTTACCCAAGTGTGCCCAAAGTGTTACCTAAGTGTGCCCTAAGTGTTACCTAAGTGTGCCCTAAGTGTTACCTAAGTATGCCCTAAGTGTTACCTAAGTGTTACCCAAGTGTTACCTAAGTGTTACCTAAGTGTGCCCTAAGTGTGCCCTAAGTGTTACCTAAGTGTGCCCTAAGTGTTACCTAAGTGTGCCCTAAGTGTTACCTAAGTGTTACCTAAGTGTTACCTAAGTGTTACCTAAGTATTACCTAAGTGTTACCTAAGTGTTACCTAAGTGTTACCTAAGTGTTACCTAAGTGTTACCTAAGTGTTACCTAAGTGTTACCTAAGTATTACCTAAGTGTGCCCTAAGTGTTACCTAAGTGTGCCCTAAGTGTTACCTAAGTGTGCCCTAAGTGTTACCTAAGTGTTACCTAAGTGTTACCTAAGTGTTACCTAAGTGTTACCTAAGTGTTACCTAAGTGTTACCTAAGTATTACCTAAGTGTGCCCTAAGTGTTACCTAAGTGTGCCCTAAGTGTTACCTAAGTGTGCCCTAAGTGTTACCTAAGTGTGCCCTAATTGTTACCTAAGTGTTACCTAAGTGTTACCTAAGTGTTACCTAAGTGTTACCTAAGTGTTACCTAAGTGTTACCTAAGTGTTACCTAAGTGTTACCTAAGTGTTACCTAAGTGTTGCCTAAGTGTTGCCTAAGTGTTGCCTAAGTGTTACCTAAGTGTTACCTAAGTGTGCCCTAAGTGTGCCCTAAGTGTTACCTAAGTGTGCCCTAAGTGTTACCTAAGTGTGCCCTAAGTGTTACCTAAGTGTTACCTAAGTGTGCCCTAAGTATGCCCTAAGTGTTACCTAAGTGTTACCCAAGTGTTACCTAAGTGTTACCTAAGTGTGCCCAAAGTGTTACCTAAGTGTGCCCAAAGTGTTACCTAAGTGTGCCCAAAGTGTTACCTAAGTGTGCCCTAAGTGTTACCTAAGTGTGCCCTAAGTGTTACCTAAGTGTTACCTAAGTGTTACCTAAGTGTACCTAAGTGTTACCTAAGTATTACCTAAGTGTTACCTAAGTGTTACCTAAGTGTTACCTAAGTGTTACCTAAGTGTTACCTAAGTGTTACCTAAGTGTGCCCTAAGTGTTACCTAAGTGTTACCTAAGTGTTACCTAAGTGTTGCCTAAGTGTTGCCTAAGTGTTGCCTAAGTGTTGCCTAAGTGTTGCCTAAGTGTTACCTAAGTGTTACCTAAGTGTTACCTAAGTGTGCCCTAAGTGTTACCTAAGTGTGCCCAAAGTGTTACTTAAGTGTGCCCAAAGTGTTACCTAAGTGTGCCCTAAGTGTTACCTAAGTGTTACCTAAGTGTTACCCAAGTGTGCCCAAAGTGTTACCTAAGTTGGCCCTAAGTGTTACCTAAGTTGGCCCTAAGTGTTACCTAAGTTACCTAAGTGTTACCTAAGTGTTACCTAAGTGTTACCTAAGTGTTACCTAAGTGTTACCTAAGTGTTACCTAAGTGTGCCCTAAGTGTGCCCTAAGTGTTACCTAAGTGTGCCCAAAGTGTTACCTAAGTGTGCCCAAAGTGTTACCTAAGTGTGCCCTAAGTGTTACCTAAGTGTTACCTAAGTGTTACCTAAGTGTGCCCTAAGTGTGCCCCAAGTGTTACCTAAGTGTGCCCTAAGTGTTACCTAAGTGTTACCTAAGTGTGCCCTAAGTGTTACCTAAGTGTGCCCAAAGTGTTACCTAAGTGTGCCCAAAGTGTTACCTAAGTGTGCCCTAAGTGTTACCTAAGTGTTACCTAAGTGTTACCTAAGTGTTACCTAAGTGTTACCTAAGTGTTACCTAAGTGTTACCTAAGTGTTACCTAAGTGTTACCTAAGTGTTGCCTAAGTGTTGCCTAAGTGTTGCCTAAGTGTTACCTAAGTGTTACCTAAGTGTGCCCTAAGTGTGCCCTAAGTGTTACCTAAGTGTGCCCTAAGTGTTACCTAAGTGTGCCCTAAGTGTTACCTAAGTGTGCCCTAAGTGTTACCTAAGTGTTACCTAAGTGTTACCTAAGTGTACCTAAGTGTTACCTAAGTATTACCTAAGTGTTACCTAAGTGTTACCTAAGTGTTACCTAAGTGTTACCTAAGTGTTACCTAAGTGTTACCTAAGTGTGCCCTAAGTGTTACCTAAGTGTTACCTAAGTGTTACCTAAGTGTTGCCTAAGTGTTGCCTAAGTGTTGCCTAAGTGTTGCCTAAGTGTTGCCTAAGTGTTACCTAAGTGTTACCTAAGTGTTACCTAAGTGTGCCCTAAGTGTTACCTAAGTGTGCCCAAAGTGTTACTTAAGTGTGCCCAAAGTGTTACCTAAGTGTGCCCTAAGTGTTACCTAAGTGTTACCTAAGTGTTACCCAAGTGTGCCCAAAGTGTTACCTAAGTTGGCCCTAAGTGTTACCTAAGTTGGCCCTAAGTGTTACCTAAGTTACCTAAGTGTTACCTAAGTGTTACCTAAGTGTTACCTAAGTGTTACCTAAGTGTTACCTAAGTGTTACCTAAGTGTGCCCTAAGTGTGCCCTAAGTGTTACCTAAGTGTGCCCAAAGTGTTACCTAAGTGTGCCCAAAGTGTTACCTAAGTGTGCCCTAAGTGTTACCTAAGTGTTACCTAAGTGTTACCTAAGTGTGCCCTAAGTGTGCCCCAAGTGTTACCTAAGTGTGCCCTAAGTGTTACCTAAGTGTTACCTAAGTGTGCCCTAAGTGTTACCTAAGTGTGCCCAAAGTGTTACCTAAGTGTGCCCAAAGTGTTACCTAAGTGTGCCCTAAGTGTTACCTAAGTGTTACCTAAGTGTTACCTAAGTGTTACCTAAGTGTTACCTAAGTGTTACCTAAGTGTTACCTAAGTGTTACCTAAGTGTTACCTAAGTGTTGCCTAAGTGTTGCCTAAGTGTTGCCTAAGTGTTACCTAAGTGTTACCTAAGTGTGCCCTAAGTGTGCCCTAAGTGTTACCTAAGTGTGCCCTAAGTGTTACCTAAGTGTGCCCTAAGTGTTACCTAAGTGTTACCTAGGTGTGCCCTAAGTATGCCCTAAGTGTTACCTAAGTGTTACCCAAGTGTTACCTAAGTGTTACCTAAGTGTGCCCAAAGTGTTACCTAAGTGTGCCCAAAGTGTTACCTAAGTGTGCCCAAAGTGTTACCTAAGTGTGCCCTAAGTGTTACCTAAGTGTGCCCTAAGTGTTACCTAAGTGTTACCTAAGTGTTACCTAAGTGTACCTAAGTGTTACCTAAGTATTACCTAAGTGTTACCTAAGTGTTACCTAAGTGTTACCTAAGTGTTACCTAAGTGTTACCTAAGTGTTACCTAAGTGTGCCCTAAGTGTTACCTAAGTTGGCCCTAAGTGTTACCTAAGTTACCTAAGTGTTACCTAAGTGTTACCTAAGTGTTACCTAAGTGTTACCTAAGTGTTACCTAAGTGTTACCTAAGTGTGCCCTAAGTGTGCCCTAAGTGTTACCTAAGTGTGCCCAAAGTGTTACCCAAGTGTGCCCAAAGTGTTACCTAAGTGTGCCCTAAGTGTTACCTAAGTGTGCCCTAAGTGTTACCTAAGTATGCCCTAAGTGTTACCTAAGTGTTACCCAAGTGTTACCTAAGTGTTACCTAAGTGTGCCCTAAGTGTGCCCTAAGTGTTACCTAAGTGTGCCCTAAGTGTTACCTAAGTGTGCCCTAAGTGTTACCTAAGTGTTACCTAAGTGTTACCTAAGTGTTACCTAAGTATTACCTAAGTGTTACCTAAGTGTTACCTAAGTGTTACCTAAGTGTTACCTAAGTGTTACCTAAGTGTTACCTAAGTGTTACCTAAGTATTACCTAAGTGTGCCCTAAGTGTTACCTAAGTGTGCCCTAAGTGTTACCTAAGTGTGCCCTAAGTGTTACCTAAGTGTTACCTAAGTGTTACCTAAGTGTTACCTAAGTGTTACCTAAGTGTTACCTAAGTGTTACCTAAGTATTACCTAAGTGTGCCCTAAGTGTTACCTAAGTGTGCCCTAAGTGTTACCTAAGTGTGCCCTAAGTGTTACCTAAGTGTGCCCTAATTGTTACCTAAGTGTTACCTAAGTGTTACCTAAGTGTTACCTAAGTGTTACCTAAGTGTTACCTAAGTGTTACCTAAGTGTTACCTAAGTGTTCCCTAAGTGTTACCTAAGTGTTGCCTAAGTGTTGCCTAAGTGTTGCCTAAGTGTTACCTAAGTGTTACCTAAGTGTGCCCTAAGTGTGCCCTAAGTGTTACCTAAGTGTGCCCTAAGTGTTACCTAAGTGTGCCCTAAGTGTTACCTAAGTGTTACCTAGGTGTGCCCTAAGTATGCCCTAAGTGTTACCTAAGTGTTACCCAAGTGTTACCTAAGTGTTACCTAAGTGTGCCCAAAGTGTTACCTAAGTGTGCCCAAAGTGTTACCTAAGTGTGCCCAAAGTGTTACCTAAGTGTGCCCTAAGTGTTACCTAAGTGTGCCCTAAGTGTTACCTAAGTGTTACCTAAGTGTTACCTAAGTGTACCTAAGTGTTACCTAAGTATTACCTAAGTGTTACCTAAGTGTTACCTAAGTGTTACCTAAGTGTTACCTAAGTGTTACCTAAGTGTTACCTAAGTGTGCCCTAAGTGTTACCTAAGTTGGCCCTAAGTGTTACCTAAGTTACCTAAGTGTTACCTAAGTGTTACCTAAGTGTTACCTAAGTGTTACCTAAGTGTTACCTAAGTGTTACCTAAGTGTTACCTAAGTATTACCTAAGTGTGCCCTAAGTGTTACCTAAGTGTGCCCTAAGTGTTACCTAAGTGTGCCCTAAGTGTTACCTAAGTGTGCCCTAAGTGTTACCTAAGTGTGCCCTAAGTGTTACCTAAGTGTTACCTAAGTGTTACCTAAGTGTTACCTAAGTGTTACCTAAGTGTTACCTAAGTGTTACCTAAGTGTTACCTAAGTGTTACCTAAGTGTTACCTAAGTGTTACCTAAGTGTTACCTAAGTGTTACCTAAGTGTTACCTAAGTGTGCCCTAAGTGTGCCCCAAGTGTTACCTAAGTGTGCCCTAAGTGTTACCTAAGTGTTACCTAAGTGTGCCCTAAGTGTTACCTAAGTGTGCCCAAAGTGTTACCTAAGTGTGCCCAAAGTGTTACCTAAGTGTGCCCTAAGTGTTACCTAAGTGTGCCCTAAGTGTTACCTAAGTGTTACCTAAGTGTGCCCTAAGTGTTACCTAAGTGTGCCCTAAGTGTTGCCTAAGTGTTGCCTAAGTGTTGCCTAAGTGTTACCTAAGTGTTACCTAAGTGTTACCTAAGTGTGCCCTAAGTGTTACCTAAGTGTGCCCAAAGTGTTACCTAAGTGTGCCCAAAGTGTTACCTAAGTGTGCCCAAAGTGATACCTAAGTGTGCCCTAAGTGTTACCTAAGTGTTACCTAAGTGTTACCTAAGTGTGCCCTAAGTGTGCCCCAAGTGTTACCTAAGTGTGCCCTAAGTGTTACCTAAGTGTTACCTAAGTGTGCCCTAAGTGTTACCTAAGTGTGCCCAAAGTGTTACCTAAGTGTGCCCAAAGTGTTACCTAAGTGTGCCCTAAGTGTTACCTAAGTATGCCCTAAGTGTTACCCAAGTGTTACCTAAGTGTTACCTAAGTGTTACCTAAGTGTTACCTAAGTGTTACCTAAGTGTTACCTAAGTGTTACCTAAGTGTTACCTAAGTGTTACCTAAGTGTGCCCTAAGTGTTACCTAAGTGTGCCCTAAGTGTTACCTAAGTGTTACCTAAGTGTTACCTAAGTGTTACCTAAGTGTTACCTAAGTGTTACCTAAGTGTTACCTAAGTGTGCCCTAAGTGTTACCTAAGTTGGCCCTAAGTGTTACCTAAGTTACCTAAGTGTTACCTAAGTGTTACCTAAGTGTTACCTAAGTGTTACCTAAGTGTTACCTAAGTGTTACCTAAGTGTTACCTAAGTGTGCCCTAAGTGTGCCCTAAGTGTTACCTAAGTGTGCCCAAAGTGTTACCCAAGTGTGCCCAAAGTGTTACCTAAGTGTGCCCTAAGTGTTACCTAAGTGTGCCCTAAGTGTTACCTAAGTATGCCCTAAGTGTTACCTAAGTGTTACCCAAGTGTTACCTAAGTGTTACCTAAGTGTGCCCTAAGTGTGCCCTAAGTGTTACCTAAGTGTGCCCTAAGTGTTACCTAAGTGTGCCCTAAGTGTTACCTAAGTGTTACCTAAGTGTTACCTAAGTGTTACCTAAGTATTACCTAAGTGTTACCTAAGTGTTACCTAAGTGTTACCTAAGTGTTACCTAAGTGTTACCTAAGTGTTACCTAAGTGTTACCTAAGTATTACCTAAGTGTGCCCTAAGTGTTACCTAAGTGTGCCCTAAGTGTTACCTAAGTGTGCCCTAAGTGTTACCTAAGTGTTACCTAAGTGTTACCTAAGTGTTACCTAAGTGTTACCTAAGTGTTACCTAAGTGTTACCTAAGTATTACCTAAGTGTGCCCTAAGTGTTACCTAAGTGTGCCCTAAGTGTTACCTAAGTGTGCCCTAAGTGTTACCTAAGTGTGCCCTAATTGTTACCTAAGTGTTACCTAAGTGTTACCTAAGTGTTACCTAAGTGTTACCTAAGTGTTACCTAAGTGTTACCTAAGTGTTACCTAAGTGTTACCTAAGTGTTACCTAAGTGTTGCCTAAGTGTTGCCTAAGTGTTGCCTAAGTGTTACCTAAGTGTTACCTAAGTGTGCCCTAAGTGTGCCCTAAGTGTTACCTAAGTGTGCCCTAAGTGTTACCTAAGTGTGCCCTAAGTGTTACCTAAGTGTTACCTAAGTGTGCCCTAAGTATGCCCTAAGTGTTACCTAAGTGTTACCCAAGTGTTACCTAAGTGTTACCTAAGTGTGCCCAAAGTGTTACCTAAGTGTGCCCAAAGTGTTACCTAAGTGTGCCCAAAGTGTTACCTAAGTGTGCCCTAAGTGTTACCTAAGTGTGCCCTAAGTGTTACCTAAGTGTTACCTAAGTGTTACCTAAGTGTACCTAAGTGTTACCTAAGTATTACCTAAGTGTTACCTAAGTGTTACCTAAGTGTTACCTAAGTGTTACCTAAGTGTTACCTAAGTGTTACCTAAGTGTGCCCTAAGTGTTACCTAAGTTGGCCCTAAGTGTTACCTAAGTTACCTAAGTGTTACCTAAGTGTTACCTAAGTGTGCCCTAAGTGTTACCTAAGTGTGCCCAAAGTGTTACCTAAGTGTGCCCAAAGTGTTACCTAAGTGTGCCCAAAGTGATACCTAAGTGTGCCCTAAGTGTTACCTAAGTGTTACCTAAGTGTTACCTAAGTGTGCCCTAAGTGTGCCCCAAGTGTTACCTAAGTGTGCCCTAAGTGTTACCTAAGTGTTACCTAAGTGTGCCCTAAGTGTTACCTAAGTGTGCCCAAAGTGTTACCTAAGTGTGCCCAAAGTGTTACCTAAGTGTGCCCTAAGTGTTACCTAAGTATGCCCTAAGTGTTACCCAAGTGTTACCTAAGTGTTACCTAAGTGTTACCTAAGTGTTACCTAAGTGTTACCTAAGTGTTACCTAAGTGTTACCTAAGTGTTACCTAAGTGTTACCTAAGTGTGCCCTAAGTGTTACCTAAGTGTGCCCTAAGTGTTACCTAAGTGTTACCTAAGTGTGCCCTAAGTGTTACCTAAGTGTGCCCTAAGTGTTACCTAAGTGTTACCTAAGTGTTACCTAAGTGTTACCTAAGTGTTACCTAAGTGTTACCTAAGTGTTACCTAAGTGTGCCCTAAGTGTTACCTAAGTTGGCCCTAAGTGTTACCTAAGTTACCTAAGTGTTACCTAAGTGTTACCTAAGTGTTACCTAAGTGTTACCTAAGTGTTACCTAAGTGTTACCTAAGTGTGACCTAAGTGTGCCCTAAGTGTTACCTAAGTGTGCCCAAAGTGTTACCCAAGTGTGCCCAAAGTGTTACCTAAGTGTGCCCTAAGTGTTACCTAAGTGTGCCCTAAGTGTTACCTAAGTATGCCCTAAGTGTTACCTAAGTGTTACCCAAGTGTTACCTAAGTGTTACCTAAGTGTGCCCTAAGTGTGCCCTAAGTGTTACCTAAGTGTGCCCTAAGTGTTACCTAAGTGTGCCCTAAGTGTTACCTAAGTGTTACCTAAGTGTTACCTAAGTGTTACCTAAGTATTACCTAAGTGTTACCTAAGTGTTACCTAAGTGTTACCTAAGTGTTACCTAAGTGTTACCTAAGTGTTACCTAAGTGTTACCTAAGTATTACCTAAGTGTGCCCTAAGTGTTACCTAAGTGTGCCCTAAGTGTTACCTAAGTGTGCCCTAAGTGTTACCTAAGTGTTACCTAAGTGTTACCTAAGTGTTACCTAAGTGTTACCTAAGTGTTACCTAAGTGTTACCTAAGTATTACCTAAGTGTGCCCTAAGTGTTACCTAAGTGTGCCCTAAGTGTTACCTAAGTGTGCCCTAAGTGTTACCTAAGTGTGCCCTAATTGTTACCTAAGTGTTACCTAAGTGTTACCTAAGTGTTACCTAAGTGTTACCTAAGTGTTACCTAAGTGTTACCTAAGTGTTACCTAAGTGTTACCTAAGTGTTACCTAAGTGTTGCCTAAGTGTTGCCTAAGTGTTGCCTAAGTGTTACCTAAGTGTTACCTAAGTGTGCCCTAAGTGTGCCCTAAGTGTTACCTAAGTGTGCCCTAAGTGTTACCTAAGTGTGCCCTAAGTGTTACCTAAGTGTTACCTAGGTGTGCCCTAAGTATGCCCTAAGTGTTACCTAAGTGTTACCCAAGTGTTACCTAAGTGTTACCTAAGTGTGCCCAAAGTGTTACCTAAGTGTGCCCAAAGTGTTACCTAAGTGTGCCCAAAGTGTTACCTAAGTGTGCCCTAAGTGTTACCTAAGTGTGCCCTAAGTGTTACCTAAGTGTTACCTAAGTGTTACCTAAGTGTACCTAAGTGTTACCTAAGTATTACCTAAGTGTTACCTAAGTGTTACCTAAGTGTTACCTAAGTGTTACCTAAGTGTTACCTAAGTGTTACCTAAGTGTGCCCTAAGTGTTACCTAAGTTGGCCCTAAGTGTTACCTAAGTTACCTAAGTGTTACCTAAGTGTTACCTAAGTGTGCCCTAAGTGTTACCTAAGTGTGCCCAAAGTGTTACCTAAGTGTGCCCAAAGTGTTACCTAAGTGTGCCCAAAGTGATACCTAAGTGTGCCCTAAGTGTTACCTAAGTGTTACCTAAGTGTTACCTAAGTGTGCCCTAAGTGTGCCCCAAGTGTTACCTAAGTGTGCCCTAAGTGTTACCTAAGTGTTACCTAAGTGTGCCCTAAGTGTTACCTAAGTGTGCCCAAAGTGTTACCTAAGTGTGCCCAAAGTGTTACCTAAGTGTGCCCTAAGTGTTACCTAAGTATGCCCTAAGTGTTACCCAAGTGTTACCTAAGTGTTACCTAAGTGTTACCTAAGTGTTACCTAAGTGTTACCTAAGTGTTACCTAAGTGTTACCTAAGTGTTACCTAAGTGTTACCTAAGTGTTACCTAAGTGTGCCCTAAGTGTTACCTAAGTTGGCCCTAAGTGTTACCTAAGTTACCTAAGTGTTACCTAAGTGTTACCTAAGTGTTACCTAAGTGTTACCTAAGTGTTACCTAAGTGTGCCCTAAGTGTGCCCTAAGTGTTACCTAAGTGTGCCCAAAGTGTTACCCAAGTGTGCCCAAAGTGTTACCTAAGTGTGCCCTAAGTGTTACCTAAGTGTGCCCTAAGTGTTACCTAAGTATGCCCTAAGTGTTACCTAAGTGTTACCCAAGTGTTACCTAAGTGTTACCTAAGTGTGCCCTAAGTGTGCCCTAAGTGTTACCTAAGTGTGCCCTAAGTGTTACCTAAGTGTGCCCTAAGTGTTACCTAAGTGTTACCTAAGTGTTACCTAAGTGTTACCTAAGTATTACCTAAGTGTTACCTAAGTGTTACCTAAGTGTTACCTAAGTGTTACCTAAGTGTTACCTAAGTGTTACCTAAGTGTTACCTAAGTATTACCTAAGTGTGCCCTAAGTGTTACCTAAGTGTGCCCTAAGTGTTACCTAAGTGTGCCCTAAGTGTTACCTAAGTGTTACCTAAGTGTTACCTAAGTGTTACCTAAGTGTTACCTAAGTGTTACCTAAGTGTTACCTAAGTGTTACCTAAGTGTTACCTAAGTATTACCTAAGTGTGCCCTAAGTGTTACCTAAGTGTGCCCTAAGTGTTACCTAAGTGTGCCCAAAGTGTTACCTAAGTGTGCCCTAAGTGTTACCTAAGTGTTACCTAAGTGTTACCTAAGTATTACCTAAGTGTGCCCTAAGTGTTACCTAAGTGTGCCCTAAGTGTTACCTAAGTGTTACCTAAGTGTGCCCTAAGTGTTACCTAAGTGTGCCCTAAGTGTTGCCTAAGTGTTGCCTAAGTGTTGCCTAAGTGTTACCTAAGTGTTACCTAAGTGTTACCTAAGTGTGCCCTAAGTGTTACCTAAGTGTGCCCAAAGTGTTACCTAAGTGTGCCCAAAGTGTTACCTAAGTGTGCCCAAAGTGATACCTAAGTGTGCCCTAAGTGTTACCTAAGTGTTACCTAAGTGTTACCTAAGTGTGCCCTAAGTGTGCCCCAAGTGTTACCTAAGTGTGCCCTAAGTGTTACCTAAGTGTTACCTAAGTGTGCCCTAAGTGTTACCTAAGTGTGCCCAAAGTGTTACCTAAGTGTGCCCAAAGTGTTACCTAAGTGTGCCCTAAGTGTTACCTAAGTATGCCCTAAGTGTTACCCAAGTGTTACCTAAGTGTTACCTAAGTGTTACCTAAGTGTTACCTAAGTGTTACCTAAGTGTTACCTAAGTGTTACCTAAGTGTTACCTAAGTGTTACCTAAGTGTGCCCTAAGTGTTACCTAAGTGTGCCCTAAGTGTTACCTAAGTGTTACCTAAGTGTGCCCTAAGTGTTACCTAAGTGTGCCCTAAGTGTTACCTAAGTGTTACCTAAGTGTTACCTAAGTGTTACCTAAGTGTTACCTAAGTGTTACCTAAGTGTTACCTAAGTGTGCCCTAAGTGTTACCTAAGTTGGCCCTAAGTGTTACCTAAGTTACCTAAGTGTTACCTAAGTGTTACCTAAGTGTTACCTAAGTGTTACCTAAGTGTTACCTAAGTGTTACCTAAGTGTGCCCTAAGTGTGCCCTAAGTGTTACCTAAGTGTGCCCAAAGTGTTACCCAAGTGTGCCCAAAGTGTTACCTAAGTGTGCCCTAAGTGTTACCTAAGTGTGCCCTAAGTGTTACCTAAGTATGCCCTAAGTGTTACCTAAGTGTTACCCAAGTGTTACCTAAGTGTTACCTAAGTGTGCCCTAAGTGTGCCCTAAGTGTTACCTAAGTGTGCCCTAAGTGTTACCTAAGTGTGCCCTAAGTGTTACCTAAGTGTTACCTAAGTGTTACCTAAGTGTTACCTAAGTATTACCTAAGTGTTACCTAAGTGTTACCTAAGTGTTACCTAAGTGTTACCTAAGTGTTACCTAAGTGTTACCTAAGTGTTACCTAAGTATTACCTAAGTGTGCCCTAAGTGTTACCTAAGTGTGCCCTAAGTGTTACCTAAGTGTGCCCTAAGTGTTACCTAAGTGTTACCTAAGTGTTACCTAAGTGTTACCTAAGTGTTACCTAAGTGTTACCTAAGTGTTACCTAAGTATTACCTAAGTGTGCCCTAAGTGTTACCTAAGTGTGCCCTAAGTGTTACCTAAGTGTGCCCTAAGTGTTACCTAAGTGTGCCCTAATTGTTACCTAAGTGTTACCTAAGTGTTACCTAAGTGTTACCTAAGTGTTACCTAAGTGTTACCTAAGTGTTACCTAAGTGTTACCTAAGTGTTACCTAAGTGTTACCTAAGTGTTGCCTAAGTGTTGCCTAAGTGTTGCCTAAGTGTTACCTAAGTGTTACCTAAGTGTGCCCTAAGTGTGCCCTAAGTGTTACCTAAGTGTGCCCTAAGTGTTACCTAAGTGTGCCCTAAGTGTTACCTAAGTGTTACCTAGGTGTGCCCTAAGTATGCCCTAAGTGTTACCTAAGTGTTACCCAAGTGTTACCTAAGTGTTACCTAAGTGTGCCCAAAGTGTTACCTAAGTGTGCCCAAAGTGTTACCTAAGTGTGCCCAAAGTGTTACCTAAGTGTGCCCTAAGTGTTACCTAAGTGTGCCCTAAGTGTTACCTAAGTGTTACCTAAGTGTTACCTAAGTGTACCTAAGTGTTACCTAAGTATTACCTAAGTGTTACCTAAGTGTTACCTAAGTGTTACCTAAGTGTTACCTAAGTGTTACCTAAGTGTTACCTAAGTGTGCCCTAAGTGTTACCTAAGTGTTACCTAAGTGTTACCTAAGTGTTGCCTAAGTGTTGCCTAAGTGTTGCCTAAGTGTTGCCTAAGTGTTGCCTAAGTGTTACCTAAGTGTTACCTAAGTGTTACCTAAGTGTGCCCTAAGTGTTACCTAAGTGTGCCCAAAGTGTTACTTAAGTGTGCCCAAAGTGTTACCTAAGTGTGCCCTAAGTGTTACCTAAGTGTTACCTAAGTGTTACCCAAGTGTGCCCAAAGTGTTACCTAAGTTGGCCCTAAGTGTTACCTAAGTTGGCCCTAAGTGTTACCTAAGTTACCTAAGTGTTACCTAAGTGTTACCTAAGTGTTACCTAAGTGTTACCTAAGTGTTACCTAAGTGTTACCTAAGTGTGCCCTAAGTGTGCCCTAAGTGTTACCTAAGTGTGCCCAAAGTGTTACCTAAGTGTGCCCAAAGTGTTACCTAAGTGTGCCCTAAGTGTTACCTAAGTGTTACCTAAGTGTTACCTAAGTGTGCCCTAAGTGTGCCCCAAGTGTTACCTAAGTGTGCCCTAAGTGTTACCTAAGTGTTACCTAAGTGTGCCCTAAGTGTTACCTAAGTGTGCCCAAAGTGTTACCTAAGTGTGCCCTAAGTGTTACCTAAGTATGCCCTAAGTGTTACCCAAGTGTTACCTAAGTGTTACCTAAGTGTTACCTAAGTGTTACCTAAGTGTTACCTAAGTGTGCCCTAAGTGTGCCCTAAGTGTTACCTAAGTGTGCCCTAAGTGTTACCTAAGTGTGCCCTAAGTGTTACCTAAGTGTTACCTAAGTGTGCCCTAAGTGTTACCTAAGTGTGCCCTAAGTGTTACCTAAGTGTTACCTAAGTGTTACCTAAGTGTTACCTAAGTGTTACCTAAGTGTTACCTAAGTGTTACCTAAGTGTGCCCTAAGTTTTACCTAAGTTGGCCCTAAGTGTTACCTAAGTTACCTAAGTGTTACCTAAGTGTTACCTAAGTGTTACCTAAGTGTTACCTAAGTGTTACCTAAGTGTTACCTAAGTGTTACCTAAGTGTTACCTAAGTGTTACCTAAGTGTTACCTAAGTGTTACCTAAGTATTACCTAAGTGTGCCCTAAGTGTTACCTAAGTGTGCCCTAAGTGTTACCTAAGTGTGCCCTAAGTGTTACCTAAGTGTGCCCTAAGTGTTACCTAAGTGTGCCCTAAGTGTTACCTAAGTGTTACCTAAGTGTTACCTAAGTGTTACCTAAGTGTTACCTAAGTGTTACCTAAGTGTTACCTAAGTGTTACCTAAGTGTTACCTAAGTGTTACCTAAGTGTTACCTAAGTGTTACCTAAGTGTTACCTAAGTGTTACCTAAGTGTGCCCTAAGTGTGCCCCAAGTGTTACCTAAGTGTGCCCTAAGTGTTACCTAAGTGTTACCTAAGTGTGCCCTAAGTGTTACCTAAGTGTGCCCAAAGTGTTACCTAAGTGTGCCCTAAGTGTTACCTAAGTATGCCCTAAGTGTTACCCAAGTGTTACCTAAGTGTTACCTAAGTGTTACCTAAGTGTTACCTAAGTGTGCCCTAAGTGTGCCCTAAGTGTTACCTAAGTGTGCCCTAAGTGTTACCTAAGTGTGCCCTAAGTGTTACCTAAGTGTTACCTAAGTGTTACCTAAGTGTTACCTAAGTGTGCCCTAAGTGTTACCTAAGTTGGCCCTAAGTGTTACCTAAGTTACCTAAGTGTTACCTAAGTGTTACCTAAGTGTTACCTAAGTGTTACCTAAGTGTTACCTAAGTGTTACCTAAGTGTGCCCTAAGTGTGCCCTAAGTGTTACCTAAGTGTGCCCAAAGTGTTACCCAAGTGTGCCCAAAGTGTTACCTAAGTGTGCCCTAAGTGTTACCTAAGTGTGCCCTAAGTGTTACCTAAGTATGCCCTAAGTGTTACCTAAGTGTTACCCAAGTGTTACCTAAGTGTTACCTAAGTGTGCCCTAAGTGTGCCCTAAGTGTTACCTAAGTGTGCCCTAAGTGTTACCTAAGTGTGCCCTAAGTGTTACCTAAGTGTTACCTAAGTGTTACCTAAGTGTACCTAAGTGTTACCTAAGTATTACCTAAGTGTTACCTAAGTGTTACCTAAGTGTTACCTAAGTGTTACCTAAGTGTTACCTAAGTGTTACCTAAGTATTACCTAAGTGTGCCCTAAGTGGTACCTAAGCGTGCCCTAAGTGTTACCTAAGTGTGCCCTAATTGTTACCTAAGTGTTACCTAAGTGTTACCTAAGTGTTACCTAAGTGTTACCTAAGTGTTACCTAAGTGTTACCTAAGTGTTACCTAAGTGTTACCTAAGTGTTACCTAAGTATTACCTAAGTGTGCCCTAAGTGTTACCTAAGTGAGCCCTAAGTGTTACCTAAGTGTGCCCTAAGTGTTACCTAAGTGTGCCCTAATTGTTACCTAAGTGTTACCTAAGTGTTACCTAAGTGTTACCTAAGTGTTACCTAAGTGTTACCTAAGTGTTACCTAAGTGTTACCTAAGTGTTACCTAAGTGTTACCTAAGTGTTGCCTAAGTGTTGCCTAAGTGTTGCCTAAGTGTTGCCTAAGTGTTACCTAAGTGTAACCTAAGTGTTACCTAAGTGTGCCCTAAGTGTTACCTAAGTGTGCCCAAAGTGTTACCTAAGTGTGCCCAAAGTGTTACTTAAGTGTGCCCAAAGTGTTACCTAAGTGTTACCTAAGTGTTACCTAAGTGTTACCTAAGTGTTACCTAAGTGTTACCTAAGTGTTACCTAAGTGTTACCTAAGTGTTACCTAAGTGTTACCTAAGTGTTGCCTAAGTGTTGCCTAAGTGTTGCCTAAGTGTTGCCTAAGTGTTGCCTAAGTGTTACCTAAGTGTTACCTAAGTGTTACCTAAGTGTTACCTAAGTGTTACCTAAGTGTGCCCTAAGTGTTACCTAAGTGTGCCCAAAGTGTTACCTAAGTGTGCCCTAAGTGTTACCTAAGTGTTACCTAAGTGTTACCCAAGTGTGCCCTAAGTGTTACCTAAGTGTGCCCAAAGTGTTACCTAAGTTGGCCCTAAGTGTTACCTAAGTTACCTAAGTGTTACCTAAGTGTTACCTAAGTGTTACCTAAGTGTTACCTAAGTGTTACCTAAGTGTGCCCTAAGTGTGCCCTAAGTGTTACCTAAGTGTGCCCAAAGTGTTACCTAAGTGTTACCTAAGTGTGCCCTAAGTGTTACCTAAGTGTGCCCAAAGTTTTACCTAAGTGTGCCCAAAGTGTTACCTAAGTGTGCCCTAAGTGTTACCTAAGTATGCCCTAAGTGTTACCCAAGTGTTACCTAAGTGTTACCTAAGTGTTACCTAAGTGTTACCTAAGTGTGCCCTAAGTGTGCCCTAAGTGTTACCTAAGTGTGCCCTAAGTGTTACCTAAGTGTGCCCTAAGTGTTACCTAAGTGTTACCTAAGTGTGCCCTAAGTGTTACCTAAGTGTGCCCTAAGTGTTACCTAAGTGTTACCTAAGTGTTACCTAAGTGTTACCTAAGTGTTACCTAAGTGTGCCCTAAGTGTGCCCTAAGTGTTACCTAAGTGTGCCCTAAGTGTTACCTAAGTGTGCCCTGAGTGTTACCTAAGTGTTACCTAAGTGTGCCCTAAGTGTTACCTAAGTGTGCCCTAAGTGTTACCTAAGTGTTACCTAAGTGTGCCCTAAGTGTTACCTAAGTGTGCCCAAAGTGTTACCTAAGTGTGCCCTAAGTGTTACCTAAGTATGCCCTAAGTGTTACCCAAGTGTTACCTAAGTGTTACCTAAGTGTTACCTAAGTGTTACCTAAGTGTTACCTAAGTGTGCCCTAAGTGTGCCCTAAGTGTTACCTAAGTGTGCCCTAAGTGTTACCTAAGTGTGCCCTAAGTGTTACCTAAGTGTTACCTAAGTGTGCCCTAAGTGTTACCTAAGTGTGCCCTAAGTGTTACCTAAGTGTTACCTAAGTGTGCCCTAAGTGTTACCTAAGTGTTACCTAAGTGTTACCTAAGTGTTACCTAAGTGTTACCTAAGTGTTACCTAAGTGTGCCCTAAGTGTTACCTAAGTTGGCCCTAAGTGTTACCTAAGTTACCTAAGTGTTACCTAAGTGTTACCTAAGTGTTACCTAAGTGTTACCTAAGTGTTACCTAAGTGTTACCTAAGTGTTACCTAAGTGTGCCCTAAGTGTGCCCTAAGTGTTACCTAAGTGTGCCCAAAGTGTTACCCAAGTGTGCCCAAAGTGTTACCTAAGTGTGCCCTAAGTGTTACCTAAGTGTGCCCTGAGTGTTACCTAAGTATGCCCTAAGTGTTACCTAAGTGTTACCCAAGTGTTACCTAAGTGTTACCTAAGTGTGACCTAAGTGTGCCCTAAGTGTGCCCTAAGTGTTACCTAAGTGTTACCTAAGTGTTACCTAAGTGTTACCTAAGTGTTACCTAAGTGTTACCTAAGTGTTACCTAAGTGTTACCTAAGTGTTACCTAAGTATTACCTAAGTGTGCCCTAAGTGTTACCTAAGTGAGCCCTAAGTGTTACCTAAGTGTGCCCTAAGTGTTACCTAAGTGTGCCCTAATTGTTACCTAAGTGTTACCTAAGTGTTACCTAAGTGTTACCTAAGTGTTACCTAAGTGTTACCTAAGTGTTACCTAAGTGTTACCTAAGTGTTACCTAAGTGTGCCCTAAGTGTGCCCTAAGTGTTACCTAAGTGTGCCCTAAGTGTTACCTAAGTGTGCCCTAAGTGTTACCTAAGTGTTACCTAAGTGTGCCCTAAGTGTTACCTAAGTGTGCCCTAAGTGTTACCTAAGTGTTACCTAAGTGTTACCTAAGTGTTACCTAAGTGTTACCTAAGTGTTACCTAAGTGTTACCTAAGTGTGCCCTAAGTTTTACCTAAGTTGGCCCTAAGTGTTACCTAAGTTACCTAAGTGTTACCTAAGTGTTACCTAAGTGTTACCTAAGTGTTACCTAAGTGTTACCTAAGTGTTACCTAAGTGTTACCTAAGTGTTACCTAAGTGTTACCTAAGTGTTACCTAAGTGTTACCTAAGTATTACCTAAGTGTGCCCTAAGTGTTACCTAAGTGTGCCCTAAGTGTTACCTAAGTGTGCCCTAAGTGTTACCTAAGTGTGCCCTAAGTGTTACCTAAGTGTGCCCTAAGTGTTACCTAAGTGTTACCTAAGTGTTACCTAAGTGTTACCTAAGTGTTACCTAAGTGTTACCTAAGTGTTACCTAAGTGTTACCTAAGTGTTACCTAAGTGTTACCTAAGTGTTACCTAAGTGTTACCTAAGTGTTACCTAAGTGTGCCCTAAGTGTGCCCCAAGTGTTACCTAAGTGTGCCCTAAGTGTTACCTAAGTGTTACCTAAGTGTGCCCTAAGTGTTACCTAAGTGTGCCCAAAGTGTTACCTAAGTGTGCCCAAAGTGTTACCTAAGTGTGCCCTAAGTGTTACCTAAGTATGCCCTAAGTGTTACCCAAGTGTTACCTAAGTGTTACCTAAGTGTTACCTAAGTGTTACCTAAGTGTTACCTAAGTGTGCCCTAAGTGTGCCCTAAGTGTTACCTAAGTGTGCCCTAAGTGTTACCTAAGTGTGCCCTAAGTGTTACCTAAGTGTTACCTAAGTGTGCCCTAAGTGTTACCTAAGTGTGCCCTAAGTGTTACCTAAGTGTTACCTAAGTGTTACCTAAGTGTTACCTAAGTGTTACCTAAGTGTTACCTAAGTGTTACCTAAGTGTGCCCTAAGTGTTACCTAAGTTGGCCCTAAGTGTTACCTAAGTTACCTAAGTGTTACCTAAGTGTTACCTAAGTGTTACCTAAGTGTTACCTAAGTGTTACCTAAGTGTTACCTAAGTGTGCCCTAAGTGTGCCCTAAGTGTTACCTAAGTGTGCCCAAAGTGTTACCCAAGTGTGCCCAAAGTGTTACCTAAGTGTGCCCTAAGTGTTACCTAAGTGTGCCCTAAGTGTTACCTAAGTATGCCCTAAGTGTTACCTAAGTGTTACCCAAGTGTTACCTAAGTGTTACCTAAGTGTGCCCTAAGTGTGCCCTAAGTGTTACCTAAGTGTGCCCTAAGTGTTACCTAAGTGTGCCCTAAGTGTTACCTAAGTGTTACCTAAGTGTTACCTAAGTGTACCTAAGTGTTACCTAAGTATTACCTAAGTGTAACCTAAGTGTTACCTAAGTGTTACCTAAGTGTTACCTAAGTGTTACCTAAGTGTTACCTAAGTATTACCTAAGTGTGCCCTAAGTGGTACCTAAGCGTGCCCTAAGTGTTACCTAAGTGTGCCCTAATTGTTACCTAAGTGTTACCTAAGTGTTACCTAAGTGTTACCTAAGTGTTACCTAAGTGTTACCTAAGTGTTACCTAAGTGTTACCTAAGTGTTACCTAAGTATTACCTAAGTGTTACCTAAGTGTTACCTAAGTGAGCCCTAAGTGTTAACTAATTGTGCCCTAAGTGTTACCTAAGTGTGCCCTAATTGTTACCTAAGTGTTACCTAAGTGTTACCTAAGTGTTACCTAAGTGTTACCTAAGTGTTACCTAAGTGTTACCTAAGTGTTACCTAAGTGTTACCTAAGTGTTACCTAAGTGTTACCTAAGTATTACCCAAGTGTGCCCTAAGTGGTACCTAAGCGTGCCCTAAGTGTTACCTAAGTGTGCCCTAATTGTTACCTAAGTGTTACCTAAGTGTTACCTAAGTGTTACCTAAGTGTTACCTAAGTGTTACCTAAGTGTTACCTAAGTGTTACCTAAGTGTTACCTAAGTATTACCTAAGTGTGCCCTAAGTGTTACCTAAGTGAGCCCTAAGTGTTACCTAAGTGTGCCCTAAGTGTTACCTAAGTGTGCCCTAATTGTTACCTAAGTGTTACCTAAGTGTTACCTAAGTGTTACCTAAGTGTTACCTAAGTGTTACCTAAGTGTTACCTAAGTGTTACCTAAGTGTTACCTAAGTGTTACCTAAGTGTTGCCTAAGTGTTGCCTAAGTGTTGCCTAAGTGTTGCCTAAGTGTTACCTAAGTGTTACCTAAGTGTTACCTAAGTGTGCCCTAAGTGTTACCTAAGTGTGCCCAAAGTGTTACCTAAGTGTGCCCAAAGTGTTACTTAAGTGTGCCCAAAGTGTTACCTAAGTGTTACCTAAGTGTTACCTAAGTGTTACCTAAGTGTTACCTAAGTGTTACCTAAGTGTTACCTAAGTGTTACCTAAGTGTTACCTAAGTGTTACCTAAGTGTTACCTAAGTGTTACCTAAGTGTTACCTAAGTGTTACCTAAGTGTGCCCTAAGTGTTACCTAAGTGTGCCCAAAGTGTTACCTAAGTGTGCCCTAAGTGTTACCTAAGTGTTACCTAAGTGTTACCCAAGTGTGCCCTAAATGTTACCTAAGTGTGCCCAAAGTGTTACCTAAGTTGGCCCTAAGTGTTACCTAAGTTACCTAAGTGTTACCTAAGTGTTACCTAAGTGTTACCTAAGTGTTACCTAAGTGTTACCTAAGTGTGCCCTAAGTGTGCCCTAAGTGTTACCTAAGTGTGCCCAAAGTGTTACCTAAGTGTGCCCAAAGTGTTACCTAAGTGTGCCCTAAGTGTTACCTAAGTGTTACCTAAGTGTGCCCTAAGTGTTACCTAAGTGTGCCCAAAGTTTTACCTAAGTGTGCCCAAAGTGTTACCTAAGTGTGCCCTAAGTGTTACCTAAGTATGCCCTAAGTGTTACCCAAGTGTTACCTAAGTGTTACCTAAGTGTTACCTAAGTGTTACCTAAGTGTTACCTAAGTATTACCTAAGTGTGCCCTAAGTGTTACCTAAGTGAGCCCTAAGTGTTACCTAAGTGTGCCCTAAGTGTTACCTAAGTGTGCCCTAATTGTTACCTAAGTGTTACCTAAGTGTTACCTAAGTGTTACCTAAGTGTTACCTAAGTGTTACCTAAGTGTTACCTAAGTGTTACCTAAGTGTTACCTAAGTGTTACCTAAGTGTTGCCTAAGTGTTGCCTAAGTGTTGCCTAAGTGTTGCCTAAGTGTTACCTAAGTGTTACCTAAGTGTTACCTAAGTGTGCCCTAAGTGTTACCTAAGTGTGCCCAAAGTGTTACCTAAGTGTGCCCAAAGTGTTACTTAAGTGTGCCCAAAGTGTTACCTAAGTGTTACCTAAGTGTTACCTAAGTGTTACCTAAGTGTTACCTAAGTGTTACCTAAGTGTTACCTAAGTGTTACCTAAGTGTTGCCTAAGTGTTGCCTAAGTGTTGCCTAAGTGTTGCCTAAGTGTTGCCTAAGTGTTACCTAAGTGTTACCTAAGTGTTACCTAAGTGTTACCTAAGTGTTACCTAAGTGTGCCCTAAGTGTTACCTAAGTGTGCCCAAAGTGTTACCTAAGTGTGCCCTAAGTGTTACCTAAGTGTTACCTAAGTGTTACCTAAGTGTGCCCTAAGTGTTACCTAAGTGTGCCCAAAGTGTTACCTAAGTTGGCCCTAAGTGTTACCTAAGTTACCTAAGTGTTACCTAAGTGTTACCTAAGTGTTACCTAAGTGTTACCTAAGTGTTACCTAAGTGTGCCCTAAGTGTGCCCTAAGTGTTACCTAAGTGTGCCCAAAGTGTTACCTAAGTGTGCCCAAAGTGTTACCTAAGTGTGCCCTAAGTGTTACCTAAGTGTTACCTAAGTGTGCCCTAAGTGTTACCTAAGTGTGCCCAAAGTTTTACCTAAGTGTGCCCAAAGTGTTACCTAAGTGTGCCCTAAGTGTTACCTAAGTATGCCCTAAGTGTTACCCAAGTGTTACCTAAGTGTTACCTAAGTGTTACCTAAGTGTTACCTAAGTGTTACCTAAGTGTGCCCTAAGTGTGCCCTAAGTGTTACCTAAGTGTGCCCTAAGTGTTACCTAAGTGTGCCCTAAGTGTTACCTAAGTGTTACCTAAGTGTGCCCTAAGTGTTACCTAAGTGTGCCCTAAGTGTTACCTAAGTGTTACCTAAGTGTTACCTAAGTGTTACCTAAGTGTTACCTAAGTGTTACCTAAGTGTGCCCTAAGTGTTACCTAAGTGTGCCCTAAGTGTTACCTAAGTGTGCCCTAAGTGTTACCTAAGTGTGCCCTAAGTGTTACCTAAGTGTTACCTAAGTGTGCCCTAAGTGTTACCTAAGTGTGCCCTAAGTGTGCCCTAAGTGTTACCTAAGTGTGCCCAAAGTGTTACCTAAGTGTGCCCAAAGTGTTACCTAAGTATGCCCTAAGTGTTACCCAAGTGTTACCTAAGTGTTACCTAAGTGTTACCTAAGTGTTACCTAAGTGTTACCTAAGTGTGCCCTAAGTGTGCCCTAAGTGTTACCTAAGTGTGCCCTAAGTGTTACCTAAGTGTGCCCTAAGTGTTACCTAAGTGTTACCTAAGTGTGCCCTAAGTGTTACCTAAGTGTGCCCTAAGTGTTACCTAAGTGTTACCTAAGTGTGCCCTAAGTGTTACCTAAGTGTTACCTAAGTGTTACCTAAGTGTTACCTAAGTGTTACCTAAGTGTGCCCTAAGTGTTACCTAAGTTGGCCCTAAGTGTTACCTAAGTTACCTAAGTGTTACCTAAGTGTTACCTAAGTGTTACCTAAGTGTTACCTAAGTGTTACCTAAGTATTACCTAAGTGTTACCTAAGTGTGCCCTAAGTGTGCCCTAAGTGTTACCTAAGTGAGCCCTAAGTGTTACCTAAGTGTGCCCTAAGTGTTACCTAAGTGTGCCCTAATTGTTACCTAAGTGTTACCTAAGTGTTACCTAAGTGTTACCTAAGTGTTACCTAAGTGTTACCTAAGTGTTACCTAAGTGTTACCTAAGTGTTACCTAAGTGTTACCTAAGTGTTACCTAAGTGTTACCTAAGTGTTGCCTAAGTGTTGCCTAAGTGTTGCCTAAGTGTTGCCTAAGTGTTGCCTAAGTGTTACCTAAGTGTTACCTAAGTGTTACCTAAGTGTTACCTAAGTGTTACCTAAGTGTGCCCTAAGTGTTACCTAAGTGTGCCCAAAGTGTTACCTAAGTGTGCCCTAAGTGTTACCTAAGTGTTACCTAAGTGTAACCCAAGTGTGCCCTAAGTGTTACCTAAGTGTGCCCAAAGTGTTACCTAAGTTGGCCCTAAGTGTTACCTAAGTTACCTAAGTGTTACCTAAGTGTTACCTAAGTGTTACCTAAGTGTTACCTAAGTGTTACCTAAGTGTGCCCTAAGTGTGCCCTAAGTGTTACCTAAGTGTGCCCAAAGTGTTACCTAAGTGTGCCCAAAGTGTTACCTAAGTGTGCCCTAAGTGTTACCTAAGTGTTACCTAAGTGTTACCTAAGTGTGCCCTAAGTGTGCCCCAAGTGTTACCTAAGTGTGCCCTAAGTGTTACCTAAGTGTTACCTAAGTGTGCCCAAAGTTTTACCTAAGTGTGCCCAAAGTGTTACCTAAGTGTGCCCTAAGTGTTACCTAAGTATGCCCTAAGTGTTACCCAAGTGTTACCTAAGTGTTACCTAAGTGTTACCTAAGTGTTACCTAAGTGTTACCTAAGTGTTACCTAAGTGTTACCTAAGTGTGCCCTAAGTGTGCCCTAAGTGTTACCTAAGTGTGCCCTAAGTGTTACCTAAGTGTGCCCTAAGTGTTACCTAAGTGTTACCTAAGTGTGCCCTAAGTGTTACCTAAGTGTGCCCTAAGTGTTACCTAAGTGTTACCTAAGTGTGCCCTAAGTGTTACCTAAGTTACCTAAGTGTTACCTAAGTGTTACCTAAGTGTTACCTAAGTGTTACCTAAGTGTTACCTAAGTGTTACCTAAGTGTTACCTAAGTGTGCCCTAAGTGTTACCTAAGTGTGCCCTAAGTGTTACCTAAGTGTGCCCTAAGTGTTACCTAAGTGTTACCTAAGTGTTACCTAAGTGTTACCTAAGTGTTACCTAAGTGTTACCTAAGTGTGCCCTAAGTGTGCCCTAAGTGTTACCTAAGTGTGCCCAAAGTGTTACCTAAGTGTGCCCAAAGTGTTACCTAAGTGTTACCTAAGTGTGCCCTAAGTGTTACCTAAGTGTTACCTAAGTGTTACCTAAGTGTGCCCTAAGTGTGCCCCAAGTGTTCCCTAAGTGTTACCTAAGTGTTACCTAAGTGTTACCTAAGTGTGCCCTAATTGTTACCTAAGTGTTACCTAAGTGTTACCTAAGTGTTACCTAAGTGTTACCTAAGTGTTACCTAAGTGTTACCTAAGTGTTACCTAAGTGTTACCTAAGTGTTGCCTAAGTGTTGCCTAAGTGTTGCCTAAGTGTTGCCTAAGTGTTGCCTAAGTGTTACCTAAGTGTTACCTAAGTGTTACTTAAGTGTTACCTAAGTGTAACCTAAGTGTTGCCTAAGTGTTGCCTAAGTGTTGCCTAAGTGTTGCCTAAGTGTTGCCTAAGTGTTACCTAAGTGTTACCTAAGTGTTACCTAAGTGTTACCTAAGTGTTACCTAAGTGTGCCCTAAGTGTTACCTAAGTGTGCCCAAAGTGTTACCTAAGTGTGCCCTAAGTGTTACCTAAGTGTTACCTAAGTGTTACCCAAGTGTGCCCTAAGTGTTACCTAAGTGTTACCTAAGTGTTACCTAAGTGTTACCTAAGTGTTACCTAAGTGTTACCTAAGTGTTACCTAAGTGTTACCTAAGTGTTACCTAAGTGTTACCTAAGTGTTACCTAAGTGTTACCTAAGTGTTGCCTAAGTGTTGCCTAAGTGTTGCCTAAGTGTTGCCTAAGTGTTACCTAAGTGTTACCTAAGTGTTACCTAAGTGTTACCTAAGTGTTACCTAAGTGTGCCCTAAGTGTTACCTAAGTGTGCCCAAAGTGTTACCTAAGTGTGCCCTAAGTGTTACCTAAGTGTTACCTAAGTGTTACCCAAGTGTGCCCTAAGTGTTACCTAAGTGTGCCCAAAGTGTTACCTAAGTTGGCCCTAAGTGTTACCTAAGTTACCTAAGTGTTACCTAAGTGTTACCTAAGTGTTACCTAAGTGTTACCTAAGTGTTACCTAAGTGTTACCTAAGTGTGCCCTAAGTGTGCCCTAAGTGTTACCTAAGTGTGCCCAAAGTGTTACCTAAGTGTGCCCAAAGTGTTACCTAAGTGTGCCCTAAGTGTTACCTAAGTGTTACCTAAGTGTTACCTAAGTGTGCCCTAAGTGTGCCCAAAGTGTTACCCAAGTGTGCCCTAAGTGTTACCTAAGTGTGCCCAAAGTGTTACCTAAGTTGGCCCTAAGTGTTACCTAAGTTACCTAAGTGTTACCTAAGTGTTACCTAAGTGTTACCTAAGTGTTACCTAAGTGTTACCTAAGTGTGCCCTAAGTGTGCCCTAAGTGTGCCTTAAGTGTGCCCTAAGTGTTACCTAAGTGTGCCCAAAGTGTTACCTAAGTGTGCCCAAAGTGTTACCTAAGTGTGCCCTAAGTGTTACCTAAGTGTTACCTAAGTGTTACCTAAGTGTGCCCTAAGTGTGCCCCAAGTGTTACCTAAGTGTGCCCTAAGTGTTACCTAAGTGTTACCTAAGTGTGCCCTAAGTGTTACCTAAGTGTGCCCTAAGTGTTACCTAAGTGTTACCTAAGTGTTACCTAAGTGTTACCTAAGTGTTACCTAAGTGTTACCTAAGTGTTACCTAAGTGTGCCCTAAGTGTTACCTAAGTTACCTAAGTGTTACCTAAGTGTTACCTAAGTGTTACCTAAGTGTGCCCTAAGTGTTACCTAAGTGTGCCCTAAGTGTTACCTAAGTGTTACCTAAGTGTTACCTAAGTGTTACCTAAGTGTTACCTAAGTGTGCCCTAAGTGTGCCCTAAGTGTTACCTAAGTGTGCCCTAAGTGTTACCTAAGTGTGCCCTAAGTGTTACCTAAGTGTTACCTAAGTGTGCCCTAAGTGTTACCTAAGTGTGCCCTAAGTGTTACCTAAGTGTTACCTAAGTGTGCCCTAAGTGTTACCTAAGTGTTACCTAAGTGTTACCTAAGTGTGCCCTAAGTGTGCCCCAAGTGTTACCTAAGTGTGCCCTAAGTGTTACCTAAGTGTGCCCTAAGTGTGCCCTAAGTGTTACCTAAGTGTGCCCTAAGTGTTACCTAAGTGTGCCCTAAGTGTTACCTAAGTGTTACCTAAGTGTTACCTAAGTGTTACCTAAGTGTTACCTAAGTATTACCTAAGTGTTACCTAAGTGTTACCTAAGTGTTACCTAAGTGTTACCTAAGTGTTACCTAAGTGTTACCTAAGTATTACCTAAGTGTTACCTAAGTGTTACCTAAGTGTTACCTAAGTATGCCCTAAGTGTTACCCAAGTGTTACCTAAGTGTTACCTAAGTGTTACCTAAGTGTGCCCTAAGTGTTACCTAAGTGTTACCTAAGTGTTACCTAAGTGTTACCTAAGTGTTACCTAAGTGTTACCTAAGTGTTACCTAAGTGTTACCTAAGTGTTACCTAAGTGTTACCTAAGTATTACCTAAGTGTGCCCTAAGTGTTACCTAAGTGTGCCCAAAGTGTTACCTAAGTGTGCCCTAAGTGTTACCTAAGTGTTACCTAAGTGTTACCTAAGTATGCCCTAAGTGTTACCCAAGTGTTACCTAAGTGTTACCTAAGTGTTACCTAAGTGTGCCCTAAGTGTTACCTAAGTGTTACCTAAGTGTGCCCTAAGTGTTACCTAAGTGTGCCCTAAGTGTTACCTAAGTGTTACCTAAGTGTTACCTAAGTGTTACCTAAGTGTTACCTAAGTGTTACCTAAGTGTTACCTAAGTGTGCCCTAAGTGTTACCTAAGTTACCTAAGTGTTACCTAAGTGTTACCTAAGTGTTACCTAAGTGTGCCCTAAGTGTTACCTAAGTGTGCCCTAAGTGTTACCTAAGTGTTACCTAAGTGTTACCTAAGTGTTACCTAAGTGTTACCTAAGTGTGCCCTAAGTGTGCCCTAAGTGTTACCTAAGTGTGCCCTAAGTGTTACCTAAGTGTGCCCTAAGTGTTACCTAAGTGTTACCTAAGTGTGCCCTAAGTGTTACCTAAGTGTGCCCTAAGTGTTACCTAAGTGTTACCTAAGTGTGCCCTAAGTGTTACCTAAGTGTTACCTAAGTGTTACCTAAGTGTGCCCTAAGTGTGCCCCAAGTGTTACCTAAGTGTGCCCTAAGTGTTACCTAAGTGTGCCCTAAGTGTGCCCTAAGTGTTACCTAAGTGTGCCCTAAGTGTTACCTAAGTGTGCCCTAAGTGTTACCTAAGTGTTACCTAAGTGTTACCTAAGTGTTACCTAAGTGTTACCTAAGTATTACCTAAGTGTTACCTAAGTGTTACCTAAGTGTTACCTAAGTGTTACCTAAGTGTTACCTAAGTGTGCCCTAAGTGTTACCTAAGTGTTACCTAAGTGTTACCTAAGTGTTACCTAAGTGTTACCTAAGTGTGCCCTAAGTGTTACCTAAGTGTGCCCTAAGTGTTACCTAAGTGTTACCTAAGTGTTACCTAAGTGTTACCTAAGTGTTACCTAAGTGTGCCCTAAGTGTGCCCTAAGTGTTACCTAAGTGTGCCCTAAGTGTTACCTAAGTGTGCCCTAAGTGTTACCTAAGTGTTACCTAAGTGTGCCCTAAGTGTTACCTAAGTGTGCCCTAAGTGTTACCTAAGTGTTACCTAAGTGTGCCCTAAGTGTTACCTAAGTGTTACCTAAGTGTTACCTAAGTGTGCCCTAAGTGTGCCCCAAGTGTTACCTAAGTGTGCCCTAAGTGTTACCTAAGTGTGCCCTAAGTGTGCCCTAAGTGTTACCTAAGTGTGCCCTAAGTGTTACCTAAGTGTGCCCTAAGTGTTACCTAAGTGTTACCTAAGTGTTACCTAAGTGTTACCTAAGTGTTACCTAAGTATTACCTAAGTGTTACCTAAGTGTTACCTAAGTGTTACCTAAGTGTTACCTAAGTGTTACCTAAGTGTTACCTAAGTATTACCTAAGTGTTACCTAAGTGTTACCTAAGTGTTACCTAAGTGTTACCTAAGTGTTACCTAAGTATTACCTAAGTGTGCCCTAAGTGTTACCTAAGTGTGCCCAAAGTGTTACCTAAGTGTGCCCTAAGTGTTACCTAAGTGTTACCTAAGTGTTACCTAAGTATGCCCTAAGTGTTACCCAAGTGTTACCTAAGTGTTACCTAAGTGTTACCTAAGTGTGCACTAATTGTTACCTAAGTGTTACCTAAGTGTTACCTAAGTGTTACCTAAGTGTTACCTAAGTGTTACCTAAGTGTTACCTAAGTGTTACCTAAGTGTTACCTAAGTGTTACCTAAGTGTTACCTAAGTGTTACCTAAGTGTTACCTAAGTGTTGCCTAAGTGTTGCCTAAGTGTTGCCTAAGTGTTGCCTAAGTGTTGCCTAAGTGTTACCTAAGTGTTACCTAAGTGTTACCTAAGTGTTACCTAAGTGTTACCTAAGTGTTGCCTAAGTGTTGCCTAAGTGTTGCCTAAGTGTTGCCTAAGTGTTGCCTAAGTGTTACCTAAGTGTTACCTAAGTGTTACCTAAGTGTTACCTAAGTGTTACCTAAGTGTTACCTAAGTGTTACCTAAGTGTGCCCTAAGTGTGCCCAAAGTGTTACCTAAGTGTGCCCTAAGTGTTACCTAAGTGTTACCTAAGTGTTACCCAAGTGTGCCCTAAGTGTTACCTAAGTGTGCCCAAAGTGTTACCTAAGTTGGCCCTAAGTGTTACCTAAGTTACCTAAGTGTTACCTAAGTGTTACCTAAGTGTTACCTAAGTGTTACCTAAGTGTTACCTAAGTGTGCCCTAAGTGTGCCCTAAGTGTGCCTTAAGTGTGCCCTAAGTGTTACCTAAGTGTGCCCAAAGTGTTACCTAAGTGTGCCCAAAGTGTTACCTAAGTGTGCCCTAAGTGTTACCTAAGTGTTACCTAAGTGTTACCTAAGTGTGCCCTAAGTGTGCCCCAAGTGTTACCTAAGTGTGCCCTAAGTGTTACCTAAGTGTTACCTAAGTGTGCCCTAAGTGTGCCCAAAGTGTTACCTAAGTGTGCCCTAAGTGTTACCTAAGTGTTACCTAAGTGTTACCCAAGTGTGCCCTAAGTGTTACCTAAGTGTGCCCAAAGTGTTACCTAAGTTGGCCCTAAGTGTTACCTAAGTTACCTAAGTGTTACCTAAGTGTTACCTAAGTGTTACCTAAGTGTTACCTAAGTGTTACCTAAGTATTACCCAAGTGTGCCCTAAGTGGTACCTAAGCGTGCCCTAAGTGTTACCTAAGTGTGCCCTAATTGTTACCTAAGTGTTACCTAAGTGTTACCTAAGTGTTACCTAAGTGTTACCTAAGTGTTACCTAAGTGTTACCTAAGTGTTACCTAAGTGTTACCTAAGTATTACCTAAGTGTGCCCTAAGTGTTACCTAAGTGAGCCCTAAGTGTTACCTAAGTGTGCCCTAAGTGTTACCTAAGTGTGCCCTAATTGTTACCTAAGTGTTACCTAAGTGTTACCTAAGTGTTACCTAAGTGTTACCTAAGTGTTACCTAAGTGTTACCTAAGTGTTACCTAAGTGTTACCTAAGTGTTGCCTAAGTGTTGCCTAAGTGTTGCCTAAGTGTTGCCTAAGTGTTACCTAAGTGTTACCTAAGTGTTACCTAAGTGTGCCCTAAGTGTTACCTAAGTGTGCCCAAAGTGTTACCTAAGTGTGCCCAAAGTGTTACTTAAGTGTGCCCAAAGTGTTACCTAAGTGTTACCTAAGTGTTACCTAAGTGTTACCTAAGTGTTACCTAAGTGTTACCTAAGTGTTACCTAAGTGTTACCTAAGTGTTACCTAAGTGTTACCTAAGTGTTACCTAAGTGTTACCTAAGTGTTACCTAAGTGTTACCTAAGTGTGCCCTAAGTGTTACCTAAGTGTGCCCAAAGTGTTACCTAAGTGTGCCCTAAGTGTTACCTAAGTGTTACCTAAGTGTTACCCAAGTGTGCCCTAAATGTTACCTAAGTGTGCCCAAAGTGTTACCTAAGTTGGCCCTAAGTGTTACCTAAGTTACCTAAGTGTTACCTAAGTGTTACCTAAGTGTTACCTAAGTGTTACCTAAGTGTTACCTAAGTGTGCCCTAAGTGTGCCCTAAGTGTTACCTAAGTGTGCCCAAAGTGTTACCTAAGTGTGCCCAAAGTGTTACCTAAGTGTGCCCTAAGTGTTACCTAAGTGTTACCTAAGTGTGCCCTAAGTGTTACCTAAGTGTGCCCAAAGTTTTACCTAAGTGTGCCCAAAGTGTTACCTAAGTGTGCCCTAAGTGTTACCTAAGTATGCCCTAAGTGTTACCCAAGTGTTACCTAAGTGTTACCTAAGTGTTACCTAAGTGTTACCTAAGTGTTACCTAAGTATTACCTAAGTGTGCCCTAAGTGTTACCTAAGTGAGCCCTAAGTGTTACCTAAGTGTGCCCTAAGTGTTACCTAAGTGTGCCCTAATTGTTACCTAAGTGTTACCTAAGTGTTACCTAAGTGTTACCTAAGTGTTACCTAAGTGTTACCTAAGTGTTACCTAAGTGTTACCTAAGTGTTACCTAAGTGTTACCTAAGTGTTGCCTAAGTGTTGCCTAAGTGTTGCCTAAGTGTTGCCTAAGTGTTACCTAAGTGTTACCTAAGTGTTACCTAAGTGTGCCCTAAGTGTTACCTAAGTGTGCCCAAAGTGTTACCTAAGTGTGCCCAAAGTGTTACTTAAGTGTGCCCAAAGTGTTACCTAAGTGTTACCTAAGTGTTACCTAAGTGTTACCTAAGTGTTACCTAAGTGTTACCTAAGTGTTACCTAAGTGTTACCTAAGTGTTGCCTAAGTGTTGCCTAAGTGTTGCCTAAGTGTTGCCTAAGTGTTGCCTAAGTGTTACCTAAGTGTTACCTAAGTGTTACCTAAGTGTTACCTAAGTGTTACCTAAGTGTGCCCTAAGTGTTACCTAAGTGTGCCCAAAGTGTTACCTAAGTGTGCCCTAAGTGTTACCTAAGTGTTACCTAAGTGTTACCCAAGTGTGCCCTAAGTGTTACCTAAGTGTGCCCAAAGTGTTACCTAAGTTGGCCCTAAGTGTTACCTAAGTTACCTAAGTGTTACCTAAGTGTTACCTAAGTGTTACCTAAGTGTTACCTAAGTGTTACCTAAGTGTGCCCTAAGTGTGCCCTAAGTGTTACCTAAGTGTGCCCAAAGTGTTACCTAAGTGTGCCCAAAGTGTTACCTAAGTGTGCCCTAAGTGTTACCTAAGTGTTACCTAAGTGTGCCCTAAGTGTTACCTAAGTGTGCCCAAAGTTTTACCTAAGTGTGCCCAAAGTGTTACCTAAGTGTGCCCTAAGTGTTACCTAAGTATGCCCTAAGTGTTACCCAAGTGTTACCTAAGTGTTACCTAAGTGTTACCTAAGTGTTACCTAAGTGTTACCTAAGTGTGCCCTAAGTGTGCCCTAAGTGTTACCTAAGTGTGCCCTAAGTGTTACCTAAGTGTTACCTAAGTGTGCCCTAAGTGTTGCCTAAGTGTTACCTAAGTGTTACCTAAGTGTTACCTAAGTGTTACCTAAGTGTTACCTAAGTGTTACCTAAGTGTTACCTAAGTGTTACCTAAGTGTTACCTAAGTGTTACCTAAGTGTTGCCTAAGTGTTGCCTAAGTGTTGCCTAAGTGTTGCCTAAGTGTTACCTAAGTGTTACCTAAGTGTTACCTAAGTGTGCCCTAAGTGTTACCTAAGTGTGCCCTAAGTGTTACCTAAGTGTGCCCTAAGTGTTACCTAAGTGTTACCTAAGTGTGCCCTAAGTGTTACCTAAGTGTGCCCTAAGTGTGCCCTAAGTGTTACCTAAGTGTGCCCAAAGTGTTACCTAAGTGTGCCCAAAGTGTTACCTAAGTATGCCCTAAGTGTTACCCAAGTGTTACCTAAGTGTTACCTAAGTGTTACCTAAGTGTTACCTAAGTGTTACCTAAGTGTGCCCTAAGTGTGCCCTAAGTGTTACCTAAGTGTGCCCTAAGTGTTACCTAAGTGTGCCCTAAGTGTTACCTAAGTGTTACCTAAGTGTGCCCTAAGTGTTACCTAAGTGTGCCCTAAGTGTTACCTAAGTGTTACCTAAGTGTGCCCTAAGTGTTACCTAAGTGTTACCTAAGTGTTACCTAAGTGTTACCTAAGTGTTACCTAAGTGTGCCCTAAGTGTGCCCTAAGTGTTACCTAAGTGTGCCCAAAGTGTTACCCAAGTGTGCCCAAAGTGTTACCTAAGTGTGCCCTAAGTGTTACCTAAGTGTGCCCTGAGTGTTACCTAAGTATGCCCTAAGTGTTACCTAAGTGTTACCCAAGTGTTACCTAAGTGTTACCTAAGTGTGCCCTAAGTGTGCCCTAAGTGTTACCTAAGTGTGCCCTAAGTGTGCCCTAAGTGTTACCTAAGTGTGCCCTAAGTGTTACCTAAGTGTTACCTAAGTGTTACCTAAGTGTTACCTAAGTGTTACCTAAGTGTTACCTAAGTGTTACCTAAGTGTTACCTAAGTGTTACCTAAGTGTTACCTAAGTATTACCTAAGTGTGCCCTAAGTGTTACCTAAGTGAGCCCTAAGTGTTACCTAAGTGTGCCCTAAGTGTTACCTAAGTGTGCCCTAATTGTTACCTAAGTGTTACCTAAGTGTTACCTAAGTGTTACCTAAGTGTTACCTAAGTGTTACCTAAGTGTTACCTAAGTGTTACCTAAGTGTTACCTAAGTGTTACCTAAGTGTTACCTAAGTGTTACCTAAGTGTTACCTAAGTGTTGCCTAAGTGTTGCCTAAGTGTTGCCTAAGTGTTGCCTAAGTGTTGCCTAAGTGTTACCTAAGTGTTACCTAAGTGTTACCTAAGTGTTACCTAAGTGTTACCTAAGTGTGCCCTAAGTGTTACCTAAGTGTGCCCAAAGTGTTACCTAAGTGTGCCCTAAGTGTTACCTAAGTGTTACCTAAGTGTTACCCAAGTGTGCCCTAAGTGTTACCTAAGTGTGCCCAAAGTGTTACCTAAGTTGGCCCTAAGTGTTACCTAAGTTACCTAAGTGTTACCTAAGTGTTACCTAAGTGTTACCTAAGTGTTACCTAAGTGTTACCTAAGTGTGCCCTAAGTGTGCCCTAAGTGTTACCTAAGTGTGCCCAAAGTGTTACCTAAGTGTGCCCAAAGTGTTACCTAAGTGTGCCCTAAGTGTTACCTAAGTGTTACCTAAGTGTTACCTAAGTGTGCCCTAAGTGTGCCCCAAGTGTTACCTAAGTGTGCCCTAAGTGTTACCTAAGTGTTACCTAAGTGTGCCCAAAGTTTTACCTAAGTGTGCCCAAAGTGTTACCTAAGTGTGCCCTAAGTGTTACCTAAGTATGCCCTAAGTGTTACCCAAGTGTTACCTAAGTGTTACCTAAGTGTGCCCTAAGTGTGCCCTAAGTGTTACCTAAGTGTGCCCTAAGTGTTACCTAAGTGTGCCCTAAGTGTTACCTAAGTGTTACCTAAGTGTGCCCTAAGTGTTACCTAAGTGTGCCCTAAGTGTTACCTAAGTGTTACCTAAGTGTGCCCTAAGTGTTACCTAAGTGTTACCTAAGTGTTACCTAAGTGTTACCTAAGTGTTACCTAAGTGTTACCTAAGTGTGCCCTAAGTGTTACCTAAGTTGGCCCTAAGTGTTACCTAAGTTACCTAAGTGTTACCTAAGTGTTACCTAAGTGTTACCTAAGTGTTACCTAAGTGTTACCTAAGTGTTACCTAAGTGTTACCTAAGTGTGCCCTAAGTGTGCCCTAAGTGTTACCTAAGTGTGCCCAAAGTGTTACCCAAGTGTGCCCAAAGTGTTACCTAAGTGTGCCCTAAGTGTTACCTAAGTGTGCCCTGAGTGTTACCTAAGTATGCCCTAAGTGTTACCTAAGTGTTACCCAAGTGTTACCTAAGTGTTACCTAAGTGTGCCCTAAGTGTGCCCTAAGTGTTACCTAAGTGTGCCCTAAGTGTGCCCTAAGTGTTACCTAAGTGTGCCCTAAGTGTTACCTAAGTGTTACCTAAGTGTTACCTAAGTGTTACCTAAGTGTTACCTAAGTGTTACCTAAGTGTTACCTAAGTGTTACCTAAGTGTTACCTAAGTATTACCTAAGTGTGCCCTAAGTGTTACCTAAGTGAGCCCTAAGTGTTACCTAAGTGTGCCCTAAGTGTTACCTAAGTGTGCCCTAATTGTTACCTAAGTGTTACCTAAGTGTTACCTAAGTGTTACCTAAGTGTTACCTAAGTGTTACCTAAGTGTTACCTAAGTGTTACCTAAGTGTTACCTAAGTGTTACCTAAGTGTTACCTAAGTGTTACCTAAGTGTTACCTAAGTGTTGCCTAAGTGTTGCCTAAGTGTTGCCTAAGTGTTGCCTAAGTGTTGCCTAAGTGTTACCTAAGTGTTACCTAAGTGTTACCTAAGTGTTACCTAAGTGTTACCTAAGTGTGCCCTAAGTGTTACCTAAGTGTGCCCAAAGTGTTACCTAAGTGTGCCCTAAGTGTTACCTAAGTGTGCCCTAAGTGTTACCTAAGTGTTACCTAAGTGTTACCTAAGTGTGCCCTAAGTGTGCCCCAAGTGTTACCTAAGTGTGCCCTAAGTGTTACCTAAGTGTTACCTAAGTGTGCCCAAAGTTTTACCTAAGTGTGCCCAAAGTGTTACCTAAGTGTGCCCTAAGTGTTACCTAAGTATGCCCTAAGTGTTACCCAAGTGTTACCTAAGTGTTACCTAAGTGTTACCTAAGTGTTACCTAAGTGTTACCTAAGTGTTACCTAAGTGTGCCCTAAGTGTGCCCTAAGTGTTACCTAAGTGTGCCCTAAGTGTTACCTAAGTGTGCCCTAAGTGTTACCTAAGTGTTACCTAAGTGTGCCCTAAGTGTTACCTAAGTGTGCCCTAAGTGTTACCTAAGTGTTACCTAAGTGTGCCCTAAGTGTTACCTAAGTTACCTAAGTGTTACCTAAGTGTTACCTAAGTGTTACCTAAGTGTTACCTAAGTGTTACCTAAGTGTTACCTAAGTGTTACCTAAGTGTGCCCTAAGTGTTACCTAAGTGTGCCCTAAGTGTTACCTAAGTGTGCCCTAAGTGTTACCTAAGTGTTACCTAAGTGTTACCTAAGTGTTACCTAAGTGTTACCTAAGTGTTACCTAAGTGTGCCCTAAGTGTGCCCTAAGTGTTACCTAAGTGTGCCCAAAGTGTTACCTAAGTGTGCCCAAAGTGTTACCTAAGTGTGCCCTAAGTGTTACCTAAGTGTTACCTAAGTGTTACCTAAGTGTGCCCTAAGTGTGCCCCAAGTGTTACCTAAGTGTGCCCTAAGTGTTACCTAAGTGTTACCTAAGTGTGCCCTAATTGTTACCTAAGTGTTACCTAAGTGTTACCTAAGTGTTACCTAAGTGTTACCTAAGTGTTACCTAAGTGTTACCTAAGTGTTACCTAAGTGTTACCTAAGTGTTACCTAAGTGTTGCCTAAGTGTTGCCTAAGTGTTGCCTAAGTGTTGCCTAAGTGTTGCCTAAGTGTTACCTAAGTGTTACCTAAGTGTTACTTAAGTGTTACCTAAGTGTAACCTAAGTGTTGCCTAAGTGTTGCCTAAGTGTTGCCTAAGTGTTGCCTAAGTGTTGCCTAAGTGTTACCTAAGTGTTACCTAAGTGTTACCTAAGTGTTACCTAAGTGTTACCTAAGTGTGCCCTAAGTGTTACCTAAGTGTGCCCAAAGTGTTACCTAAGTGTGCCCTAAGTGTTACCTAAGTGTTACCTAAGTGTTACCCAAGTGTGCCCTAAGTGTTACCTAAGTGTTACCTAAGTGTTACCTAAGTGTTACCTAAGTGTTACCTAAGTGTTACCTAAGTGTTACCTAAGTGTTACCTAAGTGTTACCTAAGTGTTACCTAAGTGTTACCTAAGTGTTACCTAAGTGTTACCTAAGTGTTGCCTAAGTGTTGCCTAAGTGTTGCCTAAGTGTTGCCTAAGTGTTACCTAAGTGTTACCTAAGTGTTACCTAAGTGTTACCTAAGTGTTACCTAAGTGTGCCCTAAGTGTTACCTAAGTGTGCCCAAAGTGTTACCTAAGTGTGCCCTAAGTGTTACCTAAGTGTTACCTAAGTGTTACCCAAGTGTGCCCTAAGTGTTACCTAAGTGTGCCCAAAGTGTTACCTAAGTTGGCCCTAAGTGTTACCTAAGTTACCTAAGTGTTACCTAAGTGTTACCTAAGTGTTACCTAAGTGTTACCTAAGTGTTACCTAAGTGTTACCTAAGTGTGCCCTAAGTGTGCCCTAAGTGTTACCTAAGTGTGCTCAAAGTGTTACCTAAGTGTGCCCAAAGTGTTACCTAAGTGTGCCCTAAGTGTTACCTAAGTGTTACCTAAGTGTTACCTAAGTGTGCCCTAAGTGTGCCCAAAGTGTTACCCAAGTGTGCCCTAAGTGTTACCTAAGTGTGCCCAAAGTGTTACCTAAGTTGGCCCTAAGTGTTACCTAAGTTACCTAAGTGTTACCTAAGTGTTACCTAAGTGTTACCTAAGTGTTACCTAAGTGTTACCTAAGTGTGCCCTAAGTGTGCCCTAAGTGTGCCTTAAGTGTGCCCTAAGTGTTACCTAAGTGTGCCCAAAGTGTTACCTAAGTGTGCCCAAAGTGTTACCTAAGTGTGCCCTAAGTGTTACCTAAGTGTTACCTAAGTGTTACCTAAGTGTGCCCTAAGTGTGCCCCAAGTGTTACCTAAGTGTGCCCTAAGTGTTACCTAAGTGTTACCTAAGTGTGCCCTAAGTGTTACCTAAGTGTGCCCTAAGTGTTACCTAAGTGTTACCTAAGTGTTACCTAAGTGTTACCTAAGTGTTACCTAAGTGTTACCTAAGTGTTACCTAAGTGTGCCCTAAGTGATACCTAAGTTACCTAAGTGTTACCTAAGTGTTACCTAAGTGTTACCTAAGTGTGCCCTAAGTGTTACCTAAGTGTGCCCTAAGTGTTACCTAAGTGTTACCTAAGTGTTACCTAAGTGTTACCTAAGTGTTACCTAAGTGTGCCCTAAGTGTGCCCTAAGTGTTACCTAAGTGTGCCCTAAGTGTTACCTAAGTGTGCCCTAAGTGTTACCTAAGTGTTACCTAAGTGTGCCCTAAGTGTTACCTAAGTGTGCCCTAAGTGTTACCTAAGTGTTACCTAAGTGTGCCCTAAGTGTTACCTAAGTGTTACCTAAGTGTTACCTAAGTGTGCCCTAAGTGTGCCCCAAGTGTTACCTAAGTGTGCCCTAAGTGTTACCTAAGTGTGCCCTAAGTGTGCCCTAAGTGTTACCTAAGTGTGCCCTAAGTGTTACCTAAGTGTGCCCTAAGTGTTACCTAAGTGTTACCTAAGTGTTACCTAAGTGTTACCTAAGTGTTACCTAAGTATTACCTAAGTGTTACCTAAGTGTTACCTAAGTGTTACCTAAGTGTTACCTAAGTGTTACCTAAGTGTTACCTAAGTATTACCTAAGTGTTACCTAAGTGTTACCTAAGTGTGCCCTAAGTGTGCCCAAAGTGTTACCTAAGTGTGCCCTAAGTGTTACCTAAGTGTGCCCTAAGTGTTACCTAAGTGTTACCTAAGTGTTACCTAAGTATGCCCTAAGTGTTACCCAAGTGTTACCTAAGTGTTACCTAAGTGTTACCTAAGTGTGCACTAATTGTTACCTAAGTGTTACCTAAGTGTTACCTAAGTGTTACCTAAGTGTTACCTAAGTGTTACCTAAGTGTTACCTAAGTGTTACCTAAGTGTTACCTAAGTGTTACCTAAGTGTTACCTAAGTGTTACCTAAGTGTTACCTAAGTGTTGCCTAAGTGTTGCCTAAGTGTTGCCTAAGTGTTGCCTAAGTGTTACCTAAGTGTTACCTAAGTGTTACCTAAGTGTTACCTAAGTGTTACCTAAGTGTTGCCTAAGTGTTGCCTAAGTGTTGCCTAAGTGTTGCCTAAGTGTTGCCTAAGTGTTACCTAAGTGTTACCTAAGTGTTACCTAAGTGTTACCTAAGTGTTACCTAAGTGTTACCTAAGTGTTACCTAAGTGTGCCCTAAGTGTGCCCAAAGTGTTACCTAAGTGTGCCCTAAGTGTTACCTAAGTGTTACCTAAGTGTTACCCAAGTGTGCCCTAAGTGTTACCTAAGTGTGCCCAAAGTGTTACCTAAGTTGGCCCTAAGTGTTACCTAAGTTACCTAAGTGTTACCTAAGTGTTACCTAAGTGTTACCTAAGTGTTACCTAAGTGTTACCTAAGTGTGCCCTAAGTGTGCCCTAAGTGTGCCTTAAGTGTGCCCTAAGTGTTACCTAAGTGTGCCCAAAGTGTTACCTAAGTGTGCCCAAAGTGTTACCTAAGTGTGCCCTAAGTGTTACCTAAGTGTTACCTAAGTGTTACCTAAGTGTGCCCTAAGTGTGCCCCAAGTGTTACCTAAGTGTGCCCTAAGTGTTACCTAAGTGTTACCTAAGTGTGCCCTAAGTGTGCCCAAAGTGTTACCTAAGTGTGCCCTAAGTGTTACCTAAGTGTTACCTAAGTGTTACCCAAGTGTGCCCTAAGTGTTACCTAAGTGTGCCCAAAGTGTTACCTAAGTTGGCCCTAAGTGTTACCTAAGTTACCTAAGTGTTACCTAAGTGTTACCTAAGTGTTACCTAAGTGTTACCTAAGTGTTACCTAAGTGTGCCCTAAGTGTGCCCTAAGTGTGCCTTAAGTGTGCCCTAAGTGTTACCTAAGTGTGCCCAAAGTGTTACCTAAGTGTGCCCAAAGTGTTACCTAAGTGTGCCCTAAGTGTTACCTAAGTGTTACCTAAGTGTTACCTAAGTGTGCCCTAAGTGTGCCCCAAGTGTTACCTAAGTGTGCCCTAAGTGTTACCTAAGTGTTACCTAAGTGTGCCCTAAGTGTTACCTAAGTGTGCCCTAAGTGTTACCTAAGTGTTACCTAAGTGTTACCCAAGTGTGCCCTAAGTGTTACCTAAGTGTGCCCAAAGTGTTACCTAAGTTGGCCCTAAGTGTTACCTAAGTTACCTAAGTGTTACCTAAGTGTTACCTAAGTGTTACCTAAGTGTTACCTAAGTGTTACCTAAGTGTGCCCTAAGTGTGCCCTAAGTGTGCCTTAAGTGTGCCCTAAGTGTTACCTAAGTGTGCCCAAAGTGTTACCTAAGTGTGCCCAAAGTGTTACCTAAGTGTGCCCTAAGTGTTACCTAAGTGTTACCTAAGTGTTACCTAAGTGTGCCCTAAGTGTGCCCCAAGTGTTACCTAAGTGTGCCCTAAGTGTTACCTAAGTGTTACCTAAGTGTGCCCTAAGTGTTACCTAAGTGTGCCCTAAGTGTTACCTAAGTGTTACCTAAGTGTTACCTAAGTGTTACCTAAGTGTTACCTAAGTGTTACCTAAGTGTTACCTAAGTGTGCCCTAAGTGTTACCTAAGTTACCTAAGTGTTACCTAAGTGTTACCTAAGTGTTACCTAAGTGTGCCCTAAGTGTTACCTAAGTGTGCCCTAAGTGTTACCTAAGTGTTACCTAAGTGTTACCTAAGTGTTACCTAAGTGTTACCTAAGTGTGCCCTAAGTGTGCCCTAAGTGTTACCTAAGTGTGCCCTAAGTGTTACCTAAGTGTGCCCTAAGTGTTACCTAAGTGTTACCTAAGTGTGCCCTAAGTGTTACCTAAGTGTGCCCTAAGTGTTACCTAAGTGTTACCTAAGTGTGCCCTAAGTGTTACCTAAGTGTTACCTAAGTGTTACCTAAGTGTGCCCTAAGTGTGCCCCAAGTGTTACCTAAGTGTGCCCTAAGTGTTACCTAAGTGTGCCCTAAGTGTGCCCTAAGTGTTACCTAAGTGTGCCCTAAGTGTTACCTAAGTGTGCCCTAAGTGTTACCTAAGTGTTACCTAAGTGTTACCTAAGTGTTACCTAAGTGTTACCTAAGTATTACCTAAGTGTTACCTAAGTGTTACCTAAGTGTTACCTAAGTGTTACCTAAGTGTTACCTAAGTATTACCTAAGTGTTACCTAAGTGTTACCTAAGTGTTACCTAAGTGTTACCTAAGTGTTACCTAAGTGTTACCTAAGTATTACCTAAGTGTGCCCTAAGTGTTACCTAAGTGTGCCCAAAGTGTTACCTAAGTGTGCCCTAAGTGTTACCTAAGTGTTACCTAAGTGTTACCTAAGTATGCCCTAAGTGTTACCCAAGTGTTACCTAAGTGTTACCTAAGTGTTACCTAAGTGTGCACTAATTGTTACCTAAGTGTTACCTAAGTGTTACCTAAGTGTTACCTAAGTGTTACCTAAGTGTTACCTAAGTGTTACCTAAGTGTTACCTAAGTGTTACCTAAGTGTTACCTAAGTGTTACCTAAGTGTTACCTAAGTGTTACCTAAGTGTTACCTAAGTGTTACCTAAGTGTTACCTAAGTGTTACCTAAGTGTGCCCTAAGTGTGCCCAAAGTGTTACCTAAGTGTGCCCTAAGTGTTACCTAAGTGTTACCTAAGTGTTACCCAAGTGTGCCCTAAGTGTTACCTAAGTGTGCCCAAAGTGTTACCTAAGTTGGCCCTAAGTGTTACCTAAGTTACCTAAGTGTTACCTAAGTGTTACCTAAGTGTTACCTAAGTGTTACCTAAGTGTTACCTAAGTGTGCCCTAAGTGTGCCCTAAGTGTGCCTTAAGTGTGCCCTAAGTGTTACCTAAGTGTGCCCAAAGTGTTACCTAAGTGTGCCCAAAGTGTTACCTAAGTGTGCCCTAAGTGTTACCTAAGTGTTACCTAAGTGTTACCTAAGTGTGCCCTAAGTGTGCCCCAAGTGTTACCTAAGTGTGCCCTAAGTGTTACCTAAGTGTTACCTAAGTGTGCCCTAAGTGTTACCTAAGTGTGCCCTAAGTGTTACCTAAGTGTTACCTAAGTGTTACCTAAGTGTTACCTAAGTGTTACCTAAGTGTTACCTAAGTGTTACCTAAGTGTGCCCTAAGTGTTACCTAAGTTACCTAAGTGTTACCTAAGTGTTACCTAAGTGTTACCTAAGTGTGCCCTAAGTGTTACCTAAGTGTGCCCTAAGTGTTACCTAAGTGTTACCTAAGTGTTACCTAAGTGTTACCTAAGTGTTACCTAAGTGTGCCCTAAGTGTGCCCTAAGTGTTACCTAAGTGTGCCCTAAGTGTTACCTAAGTGTGCCCTAAGTGTTACCTAAGTGTTACCTAAGTGTGCCCTAAGTGTTACCTAAGTGTGCCCTAAGTGTTACCTAAGTGTTACCTAAGTGTGCCCTAAGTGTTACCTAAGTGTTACCTAAGTGTTACCTAAGTGTGCCCTAAGTGTGCCCCAAGTGTTACCTAAGTGTGCCCTAAGTGTTACCTAAGTGTGCCCTAAGTGTGCCCTAAGTGTTACCTAAGTGTGCCCTAAGTGTTACCTAAGTGTGCCCTAAGTGTTACCTAAGTGTTACCTAAGTGTTACCTAAGTGTTACCTAAGTGTTACCTAAGTATTACCTAAGTGTTACCTAAGTGTTACCTAAGTGTTACCTAAGTGTTACCTAAGTGTTACCTAAGTGTTACCTAAGTATTACCTAAGTGTTACCTAAGTGTTACCTAAGTGTTACCTAAGTGTTACCTAAGTGTTACCTAAGTGTTACCTAAGTATTACCTAAGTGTGCCCTAAGTGTTACCTAAGTGTGCCCAAAGTGTTACCTAAGTGTGCCCTAAGTGTTACCTAAGTGTTACCTAAGTGTTACCTAAGTATGCCCTAAGTGTTACCCAAGTGTTACCTAAGTGTTACCTAAGTGTTACCTAAGTGTTGCCTAAGTGTTGCCTAAGTGTTGCCTAAGTGTTGCCTAAGTGTTGCCTAAGTGTTACCTAAGTGTTACCTAAGTGTTACCTAAGTGTTACCTAAGTGTTACCTAAGTGTGCCCTAAGTGTTACCTAAGTGTGCCCAAAGTGTTACCTAAGTGTGCCCTAAGTGTTACCTAAGTGTTACCTAAGTGTTACCCAAGTGTGCCCTAAGTGTTACCTAAGTGTGCCCAAAGTGTTACCTAAGTTGGCCCTAAGTGTTACCTAAGTTACCTAAGTGTTACCTAAGTGTTACCTAAGTGTTACCTAAGTGTTACCTAAGTGTTACCTAAGTGTGCCCTAAGTGTGCCCTAAGTGTTACCTAAGTGTGCCCAAAGTGTTACCTAAGTGTGCCCAAAGTGTTACCTAAGTGTGCCCTAAGTGTTACCTAAGTGTTACCTAAGTGTTACCTAAGTGTGCCCTAAGTGTGCCCAAAGTGTTACCTAAGTGTGCCCTAAGTGTTACCTAAGTGTTACCTAAGTGTTACCCAAGTGTGCCCTAAGTGTTACCTAAGTGTGCCCAAAGTGTTACCTAAGTTGGCCCTAAGTGTTACCTAAGTTACCTAAGTGTTACCTAAGTGTTACCTAAGTGTTACCTAAGTGTTACCTAAGTGTTACCTAAGTGTGCCCTAAGTGTGCCCTAAGTGTGCCTTAAGTGTGCCCTAAGTGTTACCTAAGTGTGCCCAAAGTGTTACCTAAGTGTGCCCAAAGTGTTACCTAAGTGTGCCCTAAGTGTTACCTAAGTGTTACCTAAGTGTTACCTAAGTGTGCCCTAAGTGTGCCCCAAGTGTTACCTAAGTGTGCCCTAAGTGTTACCTAAGTGTTACCTAAGTGTGCCCTAAGTGTTACCTAAGTGTGCCCTAAGTGTTACCTAAGTGTTACCTAAGTGTTACCTAAGTGTTACCTAAGTGTTACCTAAGTGTTACCTAAGTGTTACCTAAGTGTGCCCTAAGTGTTACCTAAGTTACCTAAGTGTTACCTAAGTGTTACCTAAGTGTTACCTAAGTGTGCCCTAAGTGTTACCTAAGTGTGCCCTAAGTGTTACCTAAGTGTTACCTAAGTGTTACCTAAGTGTTACCTAAGTGTGCCCTAAGTGTGCCCTAAGTGTTACCTAAGTGTGCCCTATGTGTTACCTAAGTGTGCCCTAAGTGTTACCTAAGTGTTACCTAAGTGTGCCCTAAGTGTTACCTAAGTGTGCCCTAAGTGTTACCTAAGTGTTACCTAAGTGTGCCCTAAGTGTTACCTAAGTGTTACCTAAGTGTTACCTAAGTGTGCCCTAAGTGTGCCCCAAGTGTTACCTAAGTGTGCCCTAAGTGTTACCTAAGTGTGCCCTAAGTGTGCCCTAAGTGTTACCTAAGTGTGCCCTAAGTGTTACCTAAGTGTGCCCTAAGTGTTACCTAAGTGTTACCTAAGTGTTACCTAAGTGTTACCTAAGTGTTACCTAAGTATTACCTAAGTGTTACCTAAGTGTTACCTAAGTGTTACCTAAGTGTTACCTAAGTGTTACCTAAGTGTTACCTAAGTATTACCTAAGTGTTACCTAAGTGTTACCTAAGTGTTACCTAAGTGTTACCTAAGTGTTACCTAAGTGTTACCTAAGTATTACCTAAGTGTGCCCTAAGTGTTACCTAAGTGTGCCCAAAGTGTTACCTAAGTGTGCCCTAAGTGTTACCTAAGTGTTACCTAAGTGTTACCTAAGTATGCCCTAAGTGTTACCCAAGTGTTACCTAAGTGTTACCTAAGTGTTACCTAAGTGTGCCCTAAGTGTTACCTAAGTGTTACCTAAGTGTTACCTAAGTGTTACCTAAGTGTTACCTAAGTGTTACCTAAGTGTTACCTAAGTGTTACCTAAGTGTTGCCTAAGTGTTACCTAAGTGTTACCTAAGTGTTACCTAAGTGTTACCTAAGTGTTACCTAAGTGTGCCCTAAGTGTTACCTAAGTGTGCCCTAAGTGTTACCTAAGTGTTACCTAAGTGTTACCTAAGTGTTACCTAAGTATGCCCTAAGTGTTACCCAAGTGTTACCTAAGTGTTACCTAAGTGTTACCTAAGTGTGCCCTAATTGTTACCTAAGTGTTACCTAAGTGTTACCTAAGTGTTACCTAAGTGTTACCTAAGTGTTACCTAAGTGTTACCTAAGTGTTACCTAAGTGTTACCTAAGTGTTACCTAAGTGTTACCTAAGTGTTACCTAAGTGTTACCTAAGTGTTGCCTAAGTGTTGCCTAAGTGTTGCCTAAGTGTTGCCTAAGTGTTACCTAAGTGTTACCTAAGTGTTACCTAAGTGTTACCTAAGTGTTACCTAAGTGTTGCCTAAGTGTTGCCTAAGTGTTGCCTAAGTGTTGCCTAAGTGTTGCCTAAGTGTTACCTAAGTGTTACCTAAGTGTTACCTAAGTGTTACCTAAGTGTTACCTAAGTGTGCCCTAAGTGTTACCTAAGTGTGCCCAAAGTGTTACCTAAGTGTGCCCTAAGTGTTACCTAAGTGTTACCTAAGTGTTACCCAAGTGTGCCCTAAGTGTTACCTAAGTGTTACCTAAGTGTTACCTAAGTGTTACCTAAGTGTTACCTAAGTGTTACCTAAGTGTTACCTAAGTGTTACCTAAGTGTTACCTAAGTGTTGCCTAAGTGTTGCCTAAGTGTTACCTAAGTGTGCCCAAAGTGTTACCTAAGTGTTACCTAAGTGTTACCTAAGTGTTACCTAAGTGTTACCTAAGTGTTACCTAAGTGTTGCCTAAGTGTTGCCTAAGTGTTGCCTAAGTGTTGCCTAAGTGTTACCTAAGTGTTACCTAAGTGTTACCTAAGTGTGCCCTAAGTGTTACCTAAGTGTGCCCAAAGTGTTACCTAAGTGTGCCCAAAGTGTTACTTAAGTGTGCCCAAAGTGTTACCTAAGTGTTACCTAAGTGTTACCTAAGTGTTACCTAAGTGTTACCTAAGTGTTACCTAAGTGTTACCTAAGTGTTACCTAAGTGTTACCTAAGTGTTACCTAAGTGTTGCCTAAGTGTTGCCTAAGTGTTGCCTAAGTGTTGCCTAAGTGTTGCCTAAGTGTTACCTAAGTGTTACCTAAGTGTTACCTAAGTGTTACCTAAGTGTTACCTAAGTGTGCCCTAAGTGTTACCTAAGTGTGCCCAAAGTGTTACCTAAGTGTGCCCTAAGTGTTACCTAAGTGTTACCTAAGTGTTACCCAAGTGTGCCCTAAGTGTTACCTAAGTGTGCCCAAAGTGTTACCTAAGTTGGCCCTAAGTGTTACCTAAGTTACCTAAGTGTTACCTAAGTGTTACCTAAGTGTTACCTAAGTGTTACCTAAGTGTTACCTAAGTGTGCCCTAAGTGTGCCCTAAGTGTTACCTAAGTGTGCCCAAAGTGTTACCTAAGTGTGCCCTAAGTGTTACCTAAGTGTTACCTAAGTGTGCCCTAAGTGTTACCTAAGTGTGCCCAAAGTTTTACCTAAGTGTGCCCAAAGTGTTACCTAAGTGTGCCCTAAGTGTTACCTAAGTATGCCCTAAGTGTTACCCAAGTGTTACCTAAGTGTGCCCTAAGTGTGCCCTAAGTGTGCCCCAAGTGTTACCTAAGTGTGCCCTAAGTGTTACCTAAGTGTTACCTAAGTGTGCCCTAAGTGTTACCTAAGTGTGCCCTAAGTGTTACCTAAGTGTTACCTAAGTGTTACCTAAGTGTTACCTAAGTGTTACCTAAGTGTTACCTAAGTGTTACCTAAGTGTGCCCTAAGTGTTACCTAAGTTACCTAAGTGTTACCTAAGTGTTACCTAAGTGTTACCTAAGTGTGCCCTAAGTGTTACCTAAGTGTGCCCTAAGTGTTACCTAAGTGTTACCTAAGTGTTACCTAAGTGTTACCTAAGTGTGCCCTAAGTGTGCCCTAAGTGTTACCTAAGTGTGCCCTAAGTGTTACCTAAGTGTGCCCTAAGTGTTACCTAAGTGTTACCTAAGTGTGCCCTAAGTGTTACCTAAGTGTGCCCTAAGTGTTACCTAAGTGTTACCTAAGTGTGCCCTAAGTGTTACCTAAGTGTTACCTAAGTGTTACCTAAGTGTGCCCTAAGTGTGCCCCAAGTGTTACCTAAGTGTGCCCTAAGTGTTACCTAAGTGTGCCCTAAGTGTGCCCTAAGTGTTACCTAAGTGTGCCCTAAGTGTTACCTAAGTGTGCCCTAAGTGTTACCTAAGTGTTACCTAAGTGTTACCTAAGTGTTACCTAAGTGTTACCTAAGTATTACCTAAGTGTTACCTAAGTGTTACCTAAGTGTTACCTAAGTGTTACCTAAGTGTTACCTAAGTGTTACCTAAGTATTACCTAAGTGTTACCTAAGTGTTACCTAAGTGTTACCTAAGTGTTACCTAAGTGTTACCTAAGTGTTACCTAAGTATTACCTAAGTGTGCCCTAAGTGTTACCTAAGTGTGCCCAAAGTGTTACCTAAGTGTGCCCTAAGTGTTACCTAAGTGTTACCTAAGTGTTACCTAAGTATGCCCTAAGTGTTACCCAAGTGTTACCTAAGTGTTACCTAAGTGTTACCTAAGTGTGCCCTAATTGTTACCTAAGTGTTACCTAAGTGTTACCTAAGTGTTACCTAAGTGTTACCTAAGTGTTACCTAAGTGTTACCTAAGTGTTACCTAAGTGTTGCCTAAGTGTTACCTAAGTGTTACCTAAGTGTTACCTAAGTGTTACCTAAGTGTTACCTAAGTGTGCCCTAAGTGTTACCTAAGTGTGCCCTAAGTGTTACCTAAGTGTTACCTAAGTGTTACCTAAGTGTTACCTAAGTATGCCCTAAGTGTTACCCAAGTGTTACCTAAGTGTTACCTAAGTGTTACCTAAGTGTGCCCTAATTGTTACCTAAGTGTTACCTAAGTGTTACCTAAGTGTTACCTAAGTGTTACCTAAGTGTTACCTAAGTGTTACCTAAGTGTTACCTAAGTGTTACCTAAGTGTTACCTAAGTGTTACCTAAGTGTTACCTAAGTGTTACCTAAGTGTTGCCTAAGTGTTGCCTAAGTGTTGCCTAAGTGTTGCCTAAGTGTTACCTAAGTGTTACCTAAGTGTTACCTAAGTGTTACCTAAGTGTTGCCTAAGTGTTGCCTAAGTGTTGCCTAAGTGTTGCCTAAGTGTTGCCTAAGTGTTACCTAAGTGTTACCTAAGTGTTACCTAAGTGTTACCTAAGTGTTACCTAAGTGTGCCCTAAGTGTTACCTAAGTGTGCCCAAAGTGTTACCTAAGTGTGCCCTAAGTGTTACCTAAGTGTTACCTAAGTGTTACCCAAGTGTGCCCTAAGTGTTACCTAAGTGTTACCTAAGTGTTACCTAAGTGTTACCTAAGTGTTACCTAAGTGTTACCTAAGTGTTACCTAAGTGTTGCCTAAGTGTTGCCTAAGTGTTACCTAAGTGTGCCCTAAGTGTTACCTAAGTGTTACCTAAGTGTTACCTAAGTGTTACCTAAGTGTTACCTAAGTGTTACCTAAGTGTTGCCTAAGTGTTGCCTAAGTGTTGCCTAAGTGTTGCCTAAGTGTTACCTAAGTGTTACCTAAGTGTTACCTAAGTGTGCCCTAAGTGTTACCTAAGTGTGCCCAAAGTGTTACCTAAGTGTGCCCAAAGTGTTACTTAAGTGTGCCCAAAGTGTTACCTAAGTGTTACCTAAGTGTTACCTAAGTGTTACCTAAGTGTTACCTAAGTGTTACCTAAGTGTTACCTAAGTGTTACCTAAGTGTTACCTAAGTGTTACCTAAGTGTTACCTAAGTGTTGCCTAAGTGTTGCCTAAGTGTTGCCTAAGTGTTGCCTAAGTGTTGCCTAAGTGTTACCTAAGTGTTACCTAAGTGTTACCTAAGTGTTACCTAAGTGTTACCTAAGTGTGCCCTAAGTGTTACCTAAGTGTGCCCAAAGTGTTACCTAAGTGTGCCCTAAGTGTTACCTAAGTGTTACCTAAGTGTTACCCAAGTGTGCCCTAAGTGTTACCTAAGTGTGCCCAAAGTGTTACCTAAGTTGGCCCTAAGTGTTACCTAAGTTACCTAAGTGTTACCTAAGTGTTACCTAAGTGTTACCTAAGTGTTACCTAAGTGTTACCTAAGTGTGCCCTAAGTGTGCCCTAAGTGTTACCTAAGTGTGCCCAAAGTGTTACCTAAGTGTGCCCAAAGTGTTACCTAAGTGTGCCCTAAGTGTTACCTAAGTGTTACCTAAGTGTGCCCTAAGTGTTACCTAAGTGTGCCCAAAGTTTTACCTAAGTGTGCCCAAAGTGTTACCTAAGTGTGCCCTAAGTGTTACCTAAGTATGCCCTAAGTGTTACCCAAGTGTTACCTAAGTGTTACCTAAGTGTTACCTAAGTGTTACCTAAGTGTTACCTAAGTGTGCCCTAAGTGTGCCCTAAGTGTTACCTAAGTGTGCCCTAAGTGTTACCTAAGTGTGCCCTAAGTGTTACCTAAGTGTTACCTAAGTGTGCCCTAAGTGTTACCTAAGTGTGCCCTAAGTGTTACCTAAGTGTTACCTAAGTGTTACCTAAGTGTTACCTAAGTGTTACCTAAGTGTGCCCTAAGTGTGCCCTAAGTGTTACCTAAGTGTGCCCTAAGTGTGCCCTAAGTGTTACCTAAGTGTGCCCAAAGTGTTACCCAAGTGTGCCCAAAGTGTTACCTAAGTGTGCCCTAAGTGTTACCTAAGTGTGCCCTGAGTGTTACCTAAGTATGCCCTAAGTGTTACCTAAGTGTTACCCAAGTGTTACCTAAGTGTTACCTAAGTGTGACCTAAGTGTGCCCTAAGTGTGCCCTAAGTGTTACCTAAGTGTGCCCTAAGTGTTACCTAAGTGTGCCCTAAGTGTTACCTAAGTGTTACCTAAGTGTGCCCTAAGTGTTACCTAAGTGTTACCTAAGTGTGCCCTAAGTGTTACCTAAGTGTGCCCAAAGTGTTACCTAAGTGTGCCCTAAGTGTTACCTAAGTGTTACCTAAGTGTTACCCAAGTGTGCCCTAAGTGTTACCTAAGTGTTACCTAAGTGTTACCTAAGTGTTACCTAAGTGTTACCTAAGTGTTACCTAAGTGTTACCTAAGTGTTGCCTAAGTGTTGCCTAAGTGTTACCTAAGTGTGCCCTAAGTGTTACCTAAGTGTTACCTAAGTGTTACCTAAGTGTTACCTAAGTGTTACCTAAGTGTTACCTAAGTGTTGCCTAAGTGTTGCCTAAGTGTTGCCTAAGTGTTGCCTAAGTGTTACCTAAGTGTTACCTAAGTGTTACCTAAGTGTGCCCTAAGTGTTACCTAAGTGTGCCCAAAGTGTTACCTAAGTGTGCCCAAAGTGTTACTTAAGTGTGCCCAAAGTGTTACCTAAGTGTTACCTAAGTGTTACCTAAGTGTTACCTAAGTGTTACCTAAGTGTTACCTAAGTGTTACCTAAGTGTTACCTAAGTGTTACCTAAGTGTTACCTAAGTGTTACCTAAGTGTTGCCTAAGTGTTGCCTAAGTGTTGCCTAAGTGTTGCCTAAGTGTTGCCTAAGTGTTACCTAAGTGTTACCTAAGTGTTACCTAAGTGTTACCTAAGTGTTACCTAAGTGTGCCCTAAGTGTTACCTAAGTGTGCCCAAAGTGTTACCTAAGTGTGCCCTAAGTGTTACCTAAGTGTTACCTAAGTGTTACCCAAGTGTGCCCTAAGTGTTACCTAAGTGTGCCCAAAGTGTTACCTAAGTTGGCCCTAAGTGTTACCTAAGTTACCTAAGTGTTACCTAAGTGTTACCTAAGTGTTACCTAAGTGTTACCTAAGTGTTACCTAAGTGTGCCCTAAGTGTGCCCTAAGTGTTACCTAAGTGTGCCCAAAGTGTTACCTAAGTGTGCCCAAAGTGTTACCTAAGTGTGCCCTAAGTGTTACCTAAGTGTTACCTAAGTGTGCCCTAAGTGTTACCTAAGTGTGCCCAAAGTTTTACCTAAGTGTGCCCAAAGTGTTACCTAAGTGTGCCCTAAGTGTTACCTAAGTATGCCCTAAGTGTTACCCAAGTGTTACCTAAGTGTTACCTAAGTGTTACCTAAGTGTTACCTAAGTGTTACCTAAGTGTGCCCTAAGTGTGCCCTAAGTGTTACCTAAGTGTGCCCTAAGTGTTACCTAAGTGTGCCCTAAGTGTTACCTAAGTGTTACCTAAGTGTGCCCTAAGTGTTACCTAAGTGTGCCCTAAGTGTTACCTAAGTGTTACCTAAGTGTTACCTAAGTGTTACCTAAGTGTTACCTAAGTGTGCCCTAAGTGTGCCCTAAGTGTTACCTAAGTGTGCCCTAAGTGTGCCCTAAGTGTTACCTAAGTGTGCCCAAAGTGTTACCCAAGTGTGCCCAAAGTGTTACCTAAGTGTGCCCTAAGTGTTACCTAAGTGTGCCCTGAGTGTTACCTAAGTATGCCCTAAGTGTTACCTAAGTGTTACCCAAGTGTTACCTAAGTGTTACCTAAGTGTGACCTAAGTGTGCCCTAAGTGTGCCCTAAGTGTTACCTAAGTGTGCCCTAAGTGTTACCTAAGTGTGCCCTAAGTGTTACCTAAGTGTTACCTAAGTGTGCCCTAAGTGTTACCTAAGTGTTACCTAAGTGTGCCCTAAGTGTTACCTAAGTGTGCCCTAAGTGTTACCTAAGTGTTACCTAAGTGTGCCCTAAGTGTTACCTAAGTGTTACCTAAGTGTGCCCTAAGTGTTACCTAAGTGTGCCCTAAGTGTTACCTAAGTGTTACCTAAGTGTGCCCTAAGTGTTACCTAAGTGTGCCCTAAGTGTTACCTAAGTGTTACCTAAGTGTGCCCTAAGTGTTACCTAAGTGTTACCTAAGTGTTACCTAAGTGTGCCCTAAGTGTGCCCCAAGTGTTACCTAAGTGTGCCCTAAGTGTTACCTAAGTGTGCCCTAAGTGTGCCCTAAGTGTTACCTAAGTGTGCCCTAAGTGTTACCTAAGTGTGCCCTAAGTGTTACCTAAGTGTTACCTAAGTGTTACCTAAGTGTTACCTAAGTGTTACCTAAGTATTACCTAAGTGTTACCTAAGTGTTACCTAAGTGTTACCTAAGTGTTACCTAAGTGTTACCTAAGTGTTACCTAAGTATTACCTAAGTGTTACCTAAGTGTTACCTAAGTGTTACCTAAGTGTTACCTAAGTGTTACCTAAGTGTTACCTAAGTATTACATAAGTGTGCCCTAAGTGTTACCTAAGTGTGCCCAAAGTGTTACCTAAGTGTGCCCTAAGTGTTACCTAAGTGTTACCTAAGTGTTACCTAAGTATGCCCTAAGTGTTACCCAAGTGTTACCTAAGTGTTACCTAAGTGTTACCTAAGTGTGCACTAATTGTTACCTAAGTGTTACCTAAGTGTTACCTAAGTGTTACCTAAGTGTTACCTAAGTGTTACCTAAGTGTTACCTAAGTGTTACCTAAGTGTTGCCTAAGTGTTACCTAAGTGTTACCTAAGTGTTACCTAAGTGTTACCTAAGTGTTACCTAAGTGTGCCCTAAGTGTTACCTAAGTGTGCCCTAAGTGTTACCTAAGTGTTACCTAAGTGTTACCTAAGTGTTACCTAAGTGTGCCCTAAGTGTGCCCCAAGTGTTACCTAAGTGTGCCCTAAGTGTTACCTAAGTGTTACCTAAGTGTGCCCTAAGTGTTACCTAAGTGTGCCCTAAGTGTTACCTAAGTGTTACCTAAGTGTTACCTAAGTGTTACCTAAGTGTTACCTAAGTGTTACCTAAGTGTTACCTAAGTGTGCCCTAAGTGTTACCTAAGTTACCTAAGTGTTACCTAAGTGTTACCTAAGTGTTACCTAAGTGTGCCCTAAGTGTTACCTAAGTGTGCCCTAAGTGTTACCTAAGTGTTACCTAAGTGTTACCTAAGTGTTACCTAAGTATGCCCTAAGTGTTACCCAAGTGTTACCTAAGTGTTACCTAAGTGTTACCTAAGTGTGCACTAATTGTTACCTAAGTGTTACCTAAGTGTTACCTAAGTGTTACCTAAGTGTTACCTAAGTGTTACCTAAGTGTTACCTAAGTGTTACCTAAGTGTGCCCTAAGTGTGCCCTAAGTGTTACCTAAGTGTGCCCTAAGTGTTACCTAAGTGTGCCCTAAGTGTTACCTAAGTGTTACCTAAGTGTTACCTAAGTGTTACCTAAGTGTTACCTAAGTGTTACCTAAGTGTTACCTAAGTGTTACCTAAGTGTTACCTAAGTATTACCTAAGTGTGCCCTAAGTGTTACCTAAGTGAGCCCTAAGTGTTACCTAAGTGTGCCCTAAGTGTTACCTAAGTGTGCCCTAATTGTTACCTAAGTGTTACCTAAGTGTTACCTAAGTGTTACCTAAGTGTTACCTAAGTGTTACCTAAGTGTTACCTAAGTGTTACCTAAGTGTTACCTAAGTGTTACCTAAGTGTTGCCTAAGTGTTGCCTAAGTGTTGCCTAAGTGTTGCCTAAGTGTTACCTAAGTGTTACCTAAGTGTTACCTAAGTGTTACCTAAGTGTTACCTAAGTGTGCCCTAAGTGTTACCTAAGTGTGCCCAAAGTGTTACCTAAGTGTGCCCTAAGTGTTACCTAAGTGTTACCTAAGTGTTACCCAAGTGTGCCCTAAGTGTTACCTAAGTGTGCCCAAAGTGTTACCTAAGTTGGCCCTAAGTGTTACCTAAGTTACCTAAGTGTTACCTAAGTGTTACCTAAGTGTTACCTAAGTGTTACCTAAGTGTTACCTAAGTGTGCCCTAAGTGTGCCCTAAGTGTTACCTAAGTGTGCCCAAAGTGTTACCTAAGTGTGCCCAAAGTGTTACCTAAGTGTGCCCTAAGTGTTACCTAAGTGTTACCTAAGTGTTACCTAAGTGTGCCCTAAGTGTGCCCAAAGTGTTACCTAAGTGTGCCCTAAGTGTTACCTAAGTGTTACCTAAGTGTTACCTAAGTGTTACCTAAGTGTTACCTAAGTATTACCTAAGTGTTACCTAAGTGTTACCTAAGTGTTACCTAAGTGTTACCTAAGTGTTACCTAAGTGTTACCTAAGTATTACCTAAGTGTTACCTAAGTGTTACCTAAGTGTTACCTAAGTGTTACCTAAGTGTTACCTAAGTGTTACCTAAGTATTACATAAGTGTGCCCTAAGTGTTACCTAAGTGTGCCCAAAGTGTTACCTAAGTGTGCCCTAAGTGTTACCTAAGTGTTACCTAAGTGTTACCTAAGTATGCCCTAAGTGTTACCCAAGTGTTACCTAAGTGTTACCTAAGTGTTACCTAAGTGTGCACTAATTGTTACCTAAGTGTTACCTAAGTGTTACCTAAGTGTTACCTAAGTGTTACCTAAGTGTTACCTAAGTGTTACCTAAGTGTTACCTAAGTGTTGCCTAAGTGTTACCTAAGTGTTACCTAAGTGTTACCTAAGTGTTACCTAAGTGTTACCTAAGTGTGCCCTAAGTGTTACCTAAGTGTGCCCTAAGTGTTACCTAAGTGTTACCTAAGTGTTACCTAAGTGTTACCTAAGTGTGCCCTAAGTGTGCCCCAAGTGTTACCTAAGTGTGCCCTAAGTGTTACCTAAGTGTTACCTAAGTGTGCCCTAAGTGTTACCTAAGTGTGCCCTAAGTGTTACCTAAGTGTTACCTAAGTGTTACCTAAGTGTTACCTAAGTGTTACCTAAGTGTTACCTAAGTGTTACCTAAGTGTGCCCTAAGTGTTACCTAAGTTACCTAAGTGTTACCTAAGTGTTACCTAAGTGTTACCTAAGTGTGCCCTAAGTGTTACCTAAGTGTGCCCTAAGTGTTACCTAAGTGTTACCTAAGTGTTACCTAAGTGTTACCTAAGTATGCCCTAAGTGTTACCCAAGTGTTACCTAAGTGTTACCTAAGTGTTACCTAAGTGTGCACTAATTGTTACCTAAGTGTTACCTAAGTGTTACCTAAGTGTTACCTAAGTGTTACCTAAGTGTTACCTAAGTGTTACCTAAGTGTTACCTAAGTGTTACCTAAGTGTTACCTAAGTGTTACCTAAGTGTTACCTAAGTGTTACCTAAGTGTTACCTAAGTATTACCTAAGTGTGCCCTAAGTGTTACCTAAGTGAGCCCTAAGTGTTACCTAAGTGTGCCCTAAGTGTTACCTAAGTGTGCCCTAATTGTTACCTAAGTGTTACCTAAGTGTTACCTAAGTGTTACCTAAGTGTTACCTAAGTGTTACCTAAGTGTTACCTAAGTGTTACCTAAGTGTTACCTAAGTGTTACCTAAGTGTTGCCTAAGTGTTGCCTAAGTGTTGCCTAAGTGTTGCCTAAGTGTTACCTAAGTGTTACCTAAGTGTTACCTAAGTGTTACCTAAGTGTTACCTAAGTGTGCCCTAAGTGTTACCTAAGTGTGCCCAAAGTGTTACCTAAGTGTGCCCTAAGTGTTACCTAAGTGTTACCTAAGTGTTACCCAAGTGTGCCCTAAGTGTTACCTAAGTGTGCCCAAAGTGTTACCTAAGTTGGCCCTAAGTGTTACCTAAGTTACCTAAGTGTTACCTAAGTGTTACCTAAGTGTTACCTAAGTGTTACCTAAGTGTTACCTAAGTGTGCCCTAAGTGTGCCCTAAGTGTTACCTAAGTGTGCCCAAAGTGTTACCTAAGTGTGCCCAAAGTGTTACCTAAGTGTGCCCTAAGTGTTACCTAAGTGTTACCTAAGTGTTACCTAAGTGTGCCCTAAGTGTGCCCAAAGTGTTACCTAAGTGTGCCCTAAGTGTTACCTAAGTGTTACCTAAGTGTTACCCAAGTGTGCCCTAAGTGTTACCTAAGTGTGCCCAAAGTGTTACCTAAGTTGGCCCTAAGTGTTACCTAAGTTACCTAAGTGTTACCTAAGTGTTACCTAAGTGTTACCTAAGTGTTACCTAAGTGTTACCTAAGTGTGCCCTAAGTGTGCCCTAAGTGTGCTCTAAGTGTGCCCTAAGTGTTACCTAAGTGTGCCCAAAGTGTTACCTAAGTGTGCCCAAAGTGTTACCTAAGTGTGCCCTAAGTGTTACCTAAGTGTTACCTAAGTGTTACCTAAGTGTGCCCTAAGTGTGCCCCAAGTGTTACCTAAGTGTGCCCTAAGTGTTACCTAAGTGTTACCTAAGTGTGCCCAAAGTTTTACCTAAGTGTGCCCAAAGTGTTACCTAAGTGTGCCCTAAGTGTTACCTAAGTATGCCCTAAGTGTTACCCAAGTGTTACCTAAGTGTTACCTAAGTGTTACCTAAGTGTTACCTAAGTGTTACCTAAGTGTGCCCTAAGTGTGCCCTAAGTGTTACCTAAGTGTGCCCTAAGTGTTACCTAAGTGTGCCCTAAGTGTTACCTAAGTGTTACCTAAGTGTGCCCTAAGTGTTACCTAAGTGTGCCCTAAGTGTTACCTAAGTGTTACCTAAGTGTTACCTAAGTGTTACCTAAGTGTTACCTAAGTGTGCCCTAAGTGTGCCCTAAGTGTTACCTAAGTGTGCCCTAAGTGTTACCTAAGTGTGCCCTAAGTGTTACCTAAGTGTGCCCTAAGTGTTACCTAAGTGTTACCTAAGTGTTACCTAAGTGTTACCTAAGTGTTACCTAAGTGTTACCTAAGTGTTACCTAAGTGTGCCCTAAGTGTTACCTAAGTTACCTAAGTGTTACCTAAGTGTTACCTAAGTGTTACCTAAGTGTTACCTAAGTGTTACCTAAGTGTGCCCTAAGTGTGCCCTAAGTGTTACCTAAGTGTGCCCTAAGTGTTACCTAAGTGTGCCCTAAGTGTTACCTAAGTGTTACCTAAGTGTTACCTAAGTGTTACCTAAGTGTTACCTAAGTGTTACCTAAGTGTGCCCTAAGTGTGCCCTAAGTGTTACCTAAGTGTGCCCAAAGTGTTACCTAAGTGTGCCCAAAGTGTTACCTAAGTGTGCCCTAAGTGTTACCTAAGTGTTACCTAAGTGTTACCTAAGTGTGCCCTAAGTGTGCCCCAAGTGTTACCTAAGTGTGCCCTAAGTGTTACCTAAGTGTGCCCTAAGTGTGCCCTAAGTGTTACCTAAGTGTGCCCTAAGTGTTACCTAAGTGTGCCCTAAGTGTTACCTAAGTGTTACCTAAGTGTTACCTAAGTGTTACCTAAGTGTTACCTAAGTATTACCTAAGTGTTACCTAAGTGTTACCTAAGTGTTACCTAAGTGTTACCTAAGTGTTACCTAAGTGTTACCTAAGTATTACCTAAGTGTTACCTAAGTGTTACCTAAGTGTTACCTAAGTGTTACCTAAGTGTTACCTAAGTGTTACCTAAGTATTACCTAAGTGTGCCCTAAGTGTTACCTAAGTGTGCCCAAAGTGTTACCTAAGTGTGCCCTAAGTGTTACCTAAGTGTTACCTAAGTGTTACCTAAGTATGCCCTAAGTGTTACCCAAGTGTTACCTAAGTGTTACCTAAGTGTTACCTAAGTGTGCCCTAATTGTTACCTAAGTGTTACCTAAGTGTTACCTAAGTGTTACCTAAGTGTTACCTAAGTGTTACCTAAGTGTTACCTAAGTGTTACCTAAGTGTTACCTAAGTGTTACCTAAGTGTTGCCTAAGTGTTGCCTAAGTGTTGCCTAAGTGTTACCTAAGTGTTACCTAAGTGTTACCTAAGTGTTACCTAAGTGTTACCTAAGTGTTACCTAAGTATTACCTAAGTGTTACCTAAGTGTTACCTAAGTGTTACCTAAGTGTTACCTAAGTGTTACCTAAGTGTTACCTAAGTATTACCTAAGTGTGCCCTAAGTGTTACCTAAGTGTGCCCAAAGTGTTACCTAAGTGTGCCCTAAGTGTTACCTAAGTGTTACCTAAGTGTTACCTAAGTATGCCCTAAGTGTTACCCAAGTGTTACCTAAGTGTTACCTAAGTGTTACCTAAGTGTGCCCTAATTGTTACCTAAGTGTTACCTAAGTGTTACCTAAGTGTTACCTAAGTGTTACCTAAGTGTTACCTAAGTGTTACCTAAGTGTTACCTAAGTGTTACCTAAGTGTTACCTAAGTGTTGCCTAAGTGTTGCCTAAGTGTTGCCTAAGTGTTGCCTAAGTGTTACCTAAGTGTTACCTAAGTGTTACCTAAGTGTTACCTAAGTGTTACCTAAGTGTGCCCTAAGTGTTACCTAAGTGTGCCCAAAGTGTTACCTAAGTGTGCCCTAAGTGTTACCTAAGTGTTACCTAAGTGTTACCCAAGTGTGCCCTAAGTGTTACCTAAGTGTGCCCAAAGTGTTACCTAAGTTGGCCCTAAGTGTTACCTAAGTTACCTAAGTGTTACCTAAGTGTTACCTAAGTGTTACCTAAGTGTTACCTAAGTGTTACCTAAGTGTGCCCTAAGTGTGCCCTAAGTGTTACCTAAGTGTGCCCAAAGTGTTACCTAAGTGTGCCCAAAGTGTTACCTAAGTGTGCCCTAAGTGTTACCTAAGTGTTACCTAAGTGTTACCTAAGTGTGCCCTAAGTGTGCCCAAAGTGTTACCTAAGTGTGCCCTAAGTGTTACCTAAGTGTTACCTAAGTGTTACCCAAGTGTGCCCTAAGTGTTACCTAAGTGTGCCCAAAGTGTTACCTAAGTTGGCCCTAAGTGTTACCTAAGTTACCTAAGTGTTACCTAAGTGTTACCTAAGTGTTACCTAAGTGTTACCTAAGTGTTACCTAAGTGTGCCCTAAGTGTGCCCTAAGTGTGCCCTAAGTGTGCCCTAAGTGTTACCTAAGTGTGCCCAAAGTGTTACCTAAGTGTGCCCAAAGTGTTACCTAAGTGTGCCCTAAGTGTTACCTAAGTGTTACCTAAGTGTTACCTAAGTGTGCCCTAAGTGTGCCCCAAGTGTTACCTAAGTGTGCCCTAAGTGTTACCTAAGTGTTACCTAAGTGTGCCCAAAGTTTTACCTAAGTGTGCACAAAGTGTTACCTAAGTGTGCCCTAAGTGTTACCTAAGTATGCCCTAAGTGTTACCCAAGTGTTACCTAAGTGTTACCTAAGTGTTACCTAAGTGTTACCTAAGTGTTACCTAAGTGTGCCCTAAGTGTGCCCTAAGTGTTACCTAAGTGTGCCCTAAGTGTTACCTAAGTGTGCCCTAAGTGTTACCTAAGTGTTACCTAAGTGTGCCCTAAGTGTTACCTAAGTGTGCCCTAAGTGTTACCTAAGTGTTACCTAAGTGTTACCTAAGTGTTACCTAAGTGTTACCTAAGTGTGCCCTAAGTGTGCCCTAAGTGTTACCTAAGTGTGCCCTAAGTGTTACCTAAGTGTGCCCTAAGTGTTACCTAAGTGTGCCCTAAGTGTTACCTAAGTGTTACCTAAGTGTGCCCAAAGTGTTACCTAAGTGTGCCCTAAGTGTTACCTAAGTGTTACCTAAGTGTTACCTAAGTGTGCCCTAAGTGTGCCCAAAGTGTTACCTAAGTGTGCCCTAAGTGTGCCCTAAGTGTTACCTAAGTGTGCCCTAAGTGTTACCTAAGTGTGCCCTAAGTGTTACCTAAGTGTTACCTAAGTTGGCCCTAAGTGTTACCTAAGTTACCTAAGTGTTACCTAAGTGTTACCTAAGTGTTACCTAAGTGTTACCTAAGTGTTACCTAAGTGTGCCCTAAGTGTGCCCTAAGTGTGCCCTAAGTGTGCCCTAAGTGTTACCTAAGTGTGCCCAAAGTGTTACCTAAGTGTGCCCAAAGTGTTACCTAAGTGTGCCCTAAGTGTTACCTAAGTGTTACCTAAGTGTTACCTAAGTGTGCCCTAAGTGTGCCCCAAGTGTTACCTAAGTGTGCCCTAAGTGTTACCTAAGTGTTACCTAAGTGTGCCCAAAGTTTTACCTAAGTGTGCCCAAAGTGTTACCTAAGTGTGCCCTAAGTGTTACCTAAGTATGCCCTAAGTGTTACCCAAGTGTTACCTAAGTGTTACCTAAGTGTTACCTAAGTGTTACCTAAGTGTTACCTAAGTGTGCCCTAAGTGTGCCCTAAGTGTTACCTAAGTGTGCCCTAAGTGTTACCTAAGTGTGCCCTAAGTGTTACCTAAGTGTTACCTAAGTGTGCCCTAAGTGTTACCTAAGTGTGCCCTAAGTGTTACCTAAGTGTTACCTAAGTGTTACCTAAGTGTTACCTAAGTGTTACCTAAGTGTGCCCTAAGTGTGCCCTAAGTGTTACCTAAGTGTGCCCTAAGTGTTACCTAAGTGTGCCCTAAGTGTTACCTAAGTGTGCCCTAAGTGTTACCTAAGTGTTACCTAAGTGTGCCCAAAGTGTTACCTAAGTGTGCCCTAAGTGTTACCTAAGTGTTACCTAAGTGTTACCTAAGTGTGCCCTAAGTGTGCCCAAAGTGTTACCTAAGTGTGCCCTAAGTGTTACCTAAGTGTTACCTAAGTGTTACCCAAGTGTGCCCTAAGTGTTACCTAAGTGTGCCCAAAGTGTTACCTAAGTGTGCCCTAAGTGTTACCTAAGTGTGCCCTAAGTGTTACCTAAGTGTTACCTAAGTGTGCCCTAAGTGTTACCTAAGTGTGCCCTAAGTGTTACCTAAGTGTGCCCAAAGTTTTACCTAAGTGTGCCCAAAGTGTTACCTAAGTGTGCCCTAAGTGTTACCTAAGTATGCCCTAAGTGTTACCCAAGTGTTACCTAAGTGTTACCTAAGTGTTACCTAAGTGTTACCTAAGTGTTACCTAAGTGTGCCCTAAGTGTGCCCTAAGTGTTACCTAAGTGTGCCCTAAGTGTTACCTAAGTGTGCCCTAAGTGTTACCTAAAAGTTACCTAAGTGTGCCCTAAGTGTTACCTAAGTGTGCCCTAAGTGTTACCTAAGTGTTACCTAAGTGTTACCTAAGTGTTACCTAAGTGTTACCTAAGTGTGCCCTAAGTGTTACCTAAGTGTGCCCTAAGTGTTACCTAAGTGTTACCTAAGTGTGCCCTAAGTGTTACCTAAGTGTGCCCAAAGTGTTACCTAAGTGTGCCCAAAGTGTTACCTAAGTGTGCCCTAAGTGTTACCTAAGTATGCCCTAAGTGTTACCCAAGTGTTACCTAAGTGTTACCTAAGTGTTACCTAAGTGTTACCTAAGTGTTACCTAAGTGTGCCCTAAGTGTGCCCTAAGTGTTACCTAAGTGTTACCTAAGTGTGCCCTAAGTGTTACCTAAGTGTGCCCAAAGTGTTACCTAAGTGTGCCCAAAGTGTTACCTAAGTGTGCCCTAAGTGTTACCTAAGTATGCCCTAAGTGTTACCCAAGTGTTACCTAAGTGTTACCTAAGTGTTACCTAAGTGTTACCTAAGTGTTACCTAAGTGTGCCCTAAGTGTGCCCTAAGTGTTACCTAAGTGTGCCCTAAGTGTTACCTAAGTTGGCCCTAAGTGTTACCTAAGTTACCTAAGTGTTACCTAAGTGTTACCTAAGTGTTACCTAAGTGTTACCTAAGTGTTACCTAAGTGTGCCCAAAGTGTTACCTAAGTGTGCCCAAAGTGTTACCTAAGTGTGCCCTAAGTGTTACCTAAGTGTTACCTAAGTGTTACCTAAGTGTGCCCTAAGTGTGCCCCAAGTGTTACCTAAGTGTGCCCTAAGTGTTACCTAAGTGTTACCTAAGTGTGCCCTAAGTGTTACCTAAGTGTGCCCAAAGTGTTACCTAAGTGTGCCCAAAGTGTTACCTAAGTGTGCCCAAAGTGTTACCTAAGTGTGCCCTAAGTGTTACCTAAGTATGCCCTAAGTGTTACCCAAGTGTTACCTAAGTGTTACCTAAGTGTTACCTAAGTGTTACCTAAGTGTTACCTAAGTGTTACCTAAGTGTGCCCTAAGTGTGCCCTAAGTGTTACCTAAGTGTTACCTAAGTGTGCCCTAAGTGTTACCTAAGTGTGCCCTAAGTGTTACCTAAGTGTTACCTAAGTGTTACCTAAGTGTTACCTAAGTGTTACCTAAGTGTGCCCTAAGTGTTACCTAAGTGTGCTCAAAGTGTTACCTAAGTGTGCCCTAAGTGTTACCTAAGTGTTACCTAAGTGTTACCTAAGTGTTACCTAAGTGTTACCTAAGTGTTACCTAAGTATTACCTAAGTGTGCCCTAAGTGTTACCTAAGTGTGCCCTAAGTGTTACCTAAGTGTGCCCTAAGTGTTACCTAAGTGTGCCCTAATTGTTACCTAAGTGTTACCTAAGTGTTACCTAAGTGTTACCTAAGTGTTACCTAAGTGTTACCTAAGTGTGCCCTAAGTGTTACCTAAGTGTGCCCTAAGTGTTACCTAAGTGTGCCCTAAGTGTTACCTAAGTGTGCCCTAAGTGTTACCTAAGTGTTACCTAAGTGTGCCCAAAGTGTTACCTAAGTGTGCCCTAAGTGTTACCTAAGTGTTACCTAAGTGTTACCTAAGTGTGCCCTAAGTGTGCCCAAAGTGTTACCTAAGTGTGCCCTAAGTGTTACCTAAGTGTTACCTAAGTGTTACCCAAGTGTGCCCTAAGTGTTACCTAAGTGTGCCCAAAGTGTTACCTAAGTGTGCCCTAAGTGTTACCTAAGTGTGCCCTAAGTGTTACCTAAGTGTTACCTAAGTGTGCCCTAAGTGTTACCTAAGTGTGCCCTAAGTGTTACCTAAGTGTGCCCAAAGTTTTACCTAAGTGTGCCCAAAGTGTTACCTAAGTGTGCCCTAAGTGTTACCTAAGTATGCCCTAAGTGTTACCCAAGTGTTACCTAAGTGTTACCTAAGTGTTACCTAAGTGTTACCTAAGTGTTACCTAAGTGTGCCCTAAGTGTGCCCTAAGTGTTACCTAAGTGTGCCCTAAGTGTTACCTAAGTGTGCCCTAAGTGTTACCTAAGTGTTACCTAAGTGTGCCCTAAGTGTTACCTAAGTGTGCCCTAAGTGTTACCTAAGTGTTACCTAAGTGTTACCTAAGTGTTACCTAAGTGTTACCTAAGTGTGCCCTAAGTGTTACCTAAGTGTGCCCTAAGTGTTACCTAAGTGTTACCTAAGTGTGCCCTAAGTGTTACCTAAGTGTGCCCAAAGTGTTACCTAAGTGTGCCCAAAGTGTTACCTAAGTGTGCCCTAAGTGTTACCTAAGTATGCCCTAAGTGTTACCCAAGTGTTACCTAAGTGTTACCTAAGTGTTACCTAAGTGTTACCTAAGTGTTACCTAAGTGTGCCCTAAGTGTGCCCTAAGTGTTACCTAAGTGTTACCTAAGTGTGCCCTAAGTGTTACCTAAGTGTGCCCAAAGTGTTACCTAAGTGTGCCCAAAGTGTTACCTAAGTGTGCCCTAAGTGTTACCTAAGTATGCCCTAAGTGTTACCCAAGTGTTACCTAAGTGTTACCTAAGTGTTACCTAAGTGTTACCTAAGTGTTACCTAAGTGTGCCCTAAGTGTGCCCTAAGTGTTACCTAAGTGTGCCCTAAGTGTTACCTAAGTTGGCCCTAAGTGTTACCTAAGTTACCTAAGTGTTACCTAAGTGTTACCTAAGTGTTACCTAAGTGTTACCTAAGTGTTACCTAAGTGTGCCCAAAGTGTTACCTAAGTGTGCCCAAAGTGTTACCTAAGTGTGCCCTAAGTGTTACCTAAGTGTTACCTAAGTGTTACCTAAGTGTGCCCTAAGTGTGCCCCAAGTGTTACCTAAGTGTGCCCTAAGTGTTACCTAAGTGTTACCTAAGTGTGCCCTAAGTGTTACCTAAGTGTGCCCAAAGTGTTACCTAAGTGTGCCCAAAGTGTTACCTAAGTGTGCCCAAAGTGTTACCTAAGTGTGCCCTAAGTGTTACCTAAGTATGCCCTAAGTGTTACCCAAGTGTTACCTAAGTGTTACCTAAGTGTTACCTAAGTGTTACCTAAGTGTTACCTAAGTGTGCCCTAAGTGTGCCCTAAGTGTTACCTAAGTGTTACCTAAGTGTGCCCTAAGTGTTACCTAAGTGTGCCCTAAGTGTTACCTAAGTGTTACCTAAGTGTTACCTAAGTGTTACCTAAGTGTTACCTAAGTGTGCCCTAAGTGTTACCTAAGTGTGCTCAAAGTGTTACCTAAGTGTGCCCTAAGTGTTACCTAAGTGTTACCTAAGTGTTACCTAAGTGTTACCTAAGTGTTACCTAAGTGTTACCTAAGTATTACCTAAGTGTGCCCTAAGTGTTACCTAAGTGTGCCCTAAGTGTTACCTAAGTGTGCCCTAAGTGTTACCTAAGTGTTACCTAAGTGTGCCCTAATTGTTACCTAAGTGTTACCTAAGTGTTACCTAAGTGTTACCTAAGTGTTACCTAAGTGTTACCTAAGTGTTACCTAAGTGTTACCTAAGTGATACCTAAGTGTTACCTAAGTGTTACCTAAGTGTTACCTAAGTGTGCCCTAAGTGTGCCCTAAGTGTTACCTAAGTGTGCCCAAAGTGTTACCCAAGTGTGCCCAAAGTGTTACCTAAGTGTGCCCTAAGTGTTACCTAAGTGTGCCCTAAGTGTTACCTAAGTGTGCCCTAAGTGTTACCTAAGTGTTACCTAAGTGTGCCCTAAGTGTTACCTAAGTGTGCCCAAAGTGTTACCTAAGTGTGCCCAAAGTGTTACCTAAGTGTGCCCTAAGTGTTACCTAAGTATGCCCTAAGTGTTACCCAAGTGTTACCTAAGTGTTACCTAAGTGTTACCTAAGTGTTACCTAAGTGTTACCTAAGTGTGCCCTAAGTGTGCCCTAAGTGTTACCTAAGTGTTACCTAAGTGTGCCCTAAGTGTTACCTAAGTGTGCCCAAAGTGTTACCTAAGTGTGCCCAAAGTGTTACCTAAGTGTGCCCTAAGTGTTACCTAAGTATGCCCTAAGTGTTACCCAAGTGTGCCCTAAGTGTTACCTAAGTGTTACCTAAGTGTGCCCTAAGTGTTACCTAAGTGTGCCCAAAGTGTTACCTAAGTGTGCCCAAAGTGTTACCTAAGTGTGCCCTAAGTGTTACCTAAGTATGCCCTAAGTGTTACCCAAGTGTTACCTAAGTGTTACCTAAGTGTTACCTAAGTGTTACCTAAGTGTTACCTAAGTGTTACCTAAGTATGCCCTAAGTGTTACCCAAGTGTTACCTAAGTGTTACCTAAGTGTTACCTAAGTGTTACCTAAGTGTTACCTAAGTGTGCCCTAAGTGTGCCCTAAGTGTTACCTAAGTGTGCCCTAAGTGTTACCTAAGTTGGCCCTAAGTGTTACCTAAGTTACCTAAGTGTTACCTAAGTGTTACCTAAGTGTTACCTAAGTGTTACCTAAGTGTTACCTAAGTGTTACCTAAGTGTGCCCAAAGTGTTACCTAAGTGTGCCCAAAGTGTTACCTAAGTGTGCCCTAAGTGTTACCTAAGTGTTACCTAAGTGTTACCTAAGTGTGCCCTAAGTGTGCCCCAAGTGTTACCTAAGTGTGCCCTAAGTGTTACCTAAGTGTTACCTAAGTGTGCCCTAAGTGTTACCTAAGTGTGCCCAAAGTGTTACCTAAGTGTGCCCTAAGTGTTACCTAAGTATGCCCTAAGTGTTACCCAAGTGTTACCTAAGTGTTACCTAAGTGTTACCTAAGTGTTACCTAAGTGTTACCTAAGTGTTACCTAAGTGTGCCCTAAGTGTGCCCTAAGTGTTACCTAAGTGTGCCCTAAGTGTTACCTAAGTGTGCCCTAAGTGTTACCTAAGTGTTACCTAAGTGTGCCCTAAGTGTTACCTAAGTGTGCCCTAAGTGTTACCTAAGTGTTACCTAAGTGTTACCTAAGTGTTACCTAAGTGTTACCTAAGTGTTACCTAAGTGTTACCTAAGTGTGCCCTAAGTGTTACCTAAGTTGGCCCTAAGTGTTACCTAAGTTACCTAAGTGTTACCTAAGTGTTACCTAAGTGTTACCTAAGTGTTACCTAAGTGTTACCTAAGTGTTACCTAAGTGTTACCTAAGTGTGCCCTAAGTGTGCCCTAAGTGTTACCTAAGTGTGCCCAAAGTGTTACCCAAGTGTGCCCAAAGTGTTACCTAAGTGTGCCCTAAGTGTTACCTAAGTGTGCCCTGAGTGTTACCTAAGTATGCCCTAAGTGTTACCTAAGTGTTACCCAAGTGTTACCTAAGTGTTACCTAAGTGTGCCCTAAGTGTGCCCTAAGTGTGCCCTAAGTGTTACCAAAGTGTGCCCTAAGTGTTACCTAAGTGTGCCCTAAGTGTTACCTAAGTGTTACCTAAGTGTTACCTAAGTGTTACCTAAGTGTTACCTAAGTGTTACCTAAGTGTTACCTAAGTGTTACCTAAGTGTTACCTAAGTATTACCTAAGTGTGCCCTAAGTGTTACCTAAGTGAGCCCTAAGTGTTACCTAAGTGTGCCCTAAGTGTTACCTAAGTGTGCCCTAATTGTTACCTAAGTGTTACCTAAGTGTTACCTAAGTGTTACCTAAGTGTTACCTAAGTGTTACCTAAGTGTTACCTAAGTGTTACCTAAGTGTTACCTAAGTGTTACCTAAGTGTTGCCTAAGTGTTGCCTAAGTGTTGCCTAAGTGTTGCCTAAGTGTTACCTAAGTGTTACCTAAGTGTTACCTAAGTGTTACCTAAGTGTTACCTAAGTGTGCCCTAAGTGTTACCTAAGTGTGCCCAAAGTATTACCTAAGTGTGCCCTAAGTGTTACCTAAGTGTTACCTAAGTGTTACCCAAGTGTGCCCTAAGTGTTACCTAAGTGTGCCCTAAGTGTTACCTAAGTATGCCCTAAGTGTTACCCAAGTGTGCCCTAAGTGTTACCTAAGTGTTACCTAAGTGTGCCCTAAGTGTTACCTAAGTGTGCCCAAAGTGTTACCTAAGTGTGCCCAAAGTGTTACCTAAGTGTGCCCTAAGTGTTACCTAAGTATGCCCTAAGTGTTACCCAAGTGTTACCTAAGTGTTACCTAAGTGTTACCTAAGTGTTACCTAAGTGTTACCTAAGTGTTACCTAAGTATGCCCTAAGTGTTACCCAAGTGTTACCTAAGTGTTACCTAAGTGTTACCTAAGTGTTACCTAAGTGTTACCTAAGTGTGCCCTAAGTGTGCCCTAAGTGTTACCTAAGTGTGCCCTAAGTGTTACCTAAGTTGGCCCTAAGTGTTACCTAAGTTACCTAAGTGTTACCTAAGTGTTACCTAAGTGTTACCTAAGTGTTACCTAAGTGTTACCTAAGTGTTACCTAAGTGTGCCCAAAGTGTTACCTAAGTGTGCCCAAAGTGTTACCTAAGTGTGCCCTAAGTGTTACCTAAGTGTTACCTAAGTGTTACCTAAGTGTGCCCTAAGTGTGCCCCAAGTGTTACCTAAGTGTGCCCTAAGTGTTACCTAAGTGTTACCTAAGTGTGCCCTAAGTGTTACCTAAGTGTGCCCAAAGTGTTACCTAAGTGTGCCCTAAGTGTTACCTAAGTATGCCCTAAGTGTTACCCAAGTGTTACCTAAGTGTTACCTAAGTGTTACCTAAGTGTTACCTAAGTGTTACCTAAGTGTTACCTAAGTGTGCCCTAAGTGTGCCCTAAGTGTTACCTAAGTGTGCCCTAAGTGTTACCTAAGTGTGCCCTAAGTGTTACCTAAGTGTTACCTAAGTGTGCCCTAAGTGTTACCTAAGTGTGCCCTAAGTGTTACCTAAGTGTTACCTAAGTGTTACCTAAGTGTTACCTAAGTGTTACCTAAGTGTTACCTAAGTGTTACCTAAGTGTGCCCTAAGTGTTACCTAAGTTGGCCCTAAGTGTTACCTAAGTTACCTAAGTGTTACCTAAGTGTTACCTAAGTGTTACCTAAGTGTTACCTAAGTGTTACCTAAGTGTTACCTAAGTGTTACCTAAGTGTGCCCTAAGTGTGCCCTAAGTGTTACCTAAGTGTGCCCAAAGTGTTACCCAAGTGTGCCCAAAGTGTTACCTAAGTGTGCCCTAAGTGTTACCTAAGTGTGCCCTGAGTGTTACCTAAGTATGCCCTAAGTGTTACCTAAGTGTTACCCAAGTGTTACCTAAGTGTTACCTAAGTGTGCCCTAAGTGTGCCCTAAGTGTGCCCTAAGTGTTACCAAAGTGTGCCCTAAGTGTTACCTAAGTGTGCCCTAAGTGTTACCTAAGTGTTACCTAAGTGTTACCTAAGTGTTACCTAAGTGTTACCTAAGTGTTACCTAAGTGTTACCTAAGTGTTACCTAAGTGTTACCTAAGTATTACCTAAGTGTGCCCTAAGTGTTACCTAAGTGAGCCCTAAGTGTTACCTAAGTGTGCCCTAAGTGTTACCTAAGTGTGCCCTAATTGTTACCTAAGTGTTACCTAAGTGTTACCTAAGTGTTACCTAAGTGTTACCTAAGTGTTACCTAAGTGTTACCTAAGTGTTACCTAAGTGTTACCTAAGTGTTACCTAAGTGTTGCCTAAGTGTTGCCTAAGTGTTGCCTAAGTGTTGCCTAAGTGTTACCTAAGTGTTACCTAAGTGTTACCTAAGTGTTACCTAAGTGTTACCTAAGTGTGCCCTAAGTGTTACCTAAGTGTGCCCAAAGTATTACCTAAGTGTGCCCTAAGTGTTACCTAAGTGTTACCTAAGTGTTACCCAAGTGTGCCCTAAGTGTTACCTAAGTGTGCCCAAAGTGTTACCTAAGTTGGCCCTAAGTGTTACCTAAGTTACCTAAGTGTTACCTAAGTGTTACCTAAGTGTTACCTAAGTGTTACCTAAGTGTTACCTAAGTGTGCCCTAAGTGTGCCCTAAGTGTTACCTAAGTGTGCCCAAAGTGTTACCTAAGTGTGCCCAAAGTGTTACCTAAGTGTGCCCTAAGTGTTACCTAAGTGTTACCTAAGTGTTACCTAAGTGTGCCCTAAGTGTGCCCCAAGTGTTACCTAAGTGTGCCCTAAGTGTTACCTAAGTGTTACCTAAGTGTGCCCTAAGTGTTACCTAAGTGTGCCCAAAGTTTTACCTAAGTGTGCCCAAAGTGTTACCTAAGTGTGCCCTAAGTGTTACCTAAGTATGCCCTAAGTGTTACCCAAGTGTTACCTAAGTGTTACCTAAGTGTTACCTAAGTGTTACCTAAGTGTTACCTAAGTGTGCCCTAAGTGTGCCCTAAGTGTTACCTAAGTGTGCCCTAAGTGTTACCTAAGTGTGCCCTAAGTGTTACCTAAGTGTTACCTAAGTGTGCCCTAAGTGTTACCTAAGTGTGCCCTAAGTGTTACCTAAGTGTTACCTAAGTGTTACCTAAGTGTTACCTAAGTGTTACCTAAGTGTGCCCTAAGTGTTACCTAAGTGTGCCCTAAGTGTTACCTAAGTGTTACCTAAGTGTGCCCTAAGTGTTACCTAAGTGTGCCCAAAGTGTTACCTAAGTGTGCCCAAAGTGTTACCTAAGTGTGCCCTAAGTGTTACCTAAGTATGCCCTAAGTGTTACCCAAGTGTTACCTAAGTGTTACCTAAGTGTTACCTAAGTGTTACCTAAGTGTTACCTAAGTGTGCCCTAAGTGTGCCCTAAGTGTTACCTAAGTGTTACCTAAGTGTGCCCTAAGTGTTACCTAAGTGTGCCCAAAGTGTTACCTAAGTGTGCCCAAAGTGTTACCTAAGTGTGCCCTAAGTGTTACCTAAGTATGCCCTAAGTGTTACCCAAGTGTTACCTAAGTGTTACCTAAGTGTTACCTAAGTGTTACCTAAGTGTTACCTAAGTGTGCCCTAAGTGTGCCCTAAGTGTTACCTAAGTGTGCCCTAAGTGTTACCTAAGTTGGCCCTAAGTGTTACCTAAGTTACCTAAGTGTTACCTAAGTGTTACCTAAGTGTTACCTAAGTGTTACCTAAGTGTTACCTAAGTGTGCCCAAAGTGTTACCTAAGTGTGCCCAAAGTGTTACCTAAGTGTGCCCTAAGTGTTACCTAAGTGTTACCTAAGTGTTACCTAAGTGTGCCCTAAGTGTGCCCCAAGTGTTACCTAAGTGTGCCCTAAGTGTTACCTAAGTGTTACCTAAGTGTGCCCTAAGTGTTACCTAAGTGTGCCCAAAGTGTTACCTAAGTGTGCCCAAAGTGTTACCTAAGTGTGCCCAAAGTGTTACCTAAGTGTGCCCTAAGTGTTACCTAAGTATGCCCTAAGTGTTACCCAAGTGTTACCTAAGTGTTACCTAAGTGTTACCTAAGTGTTACCTAAGTGTTACCTAAGTGTGCCCTAAGTGTGCCCTAAGTGTTACCTAAGTGTGCCCTAAGTGTTACCTAAGTGTGCCCTAAGTGTTACCTAAGTGTTACCTAAGTGTGCCCTAAGTGTTACCTAAGTGTGCCCTAAGTGTTACCTAAGTGTTACCTAAGTGTTACCTAAGTGTTACCTAAGTGTTACCTAAGTGTGCCCTAAGTGTTACCTAAGTGTGCTCAAAGTGTTACCTAAGTGTGCCCTAAGTGTTACCTAAGTGTTACCTAAGTGTTACCTAAGTGTTACCTAAGTGTTACCTAAGTGTTACCTAAGTATTACCTAAGTGTGCCCTAAGTGTTACCTAAGTGTGCCCTAAGTGTTACCTAAGTGTGCCCTAAGTGTTACCTAAGTGTGCCCTAATTGTTACCTAAGTGTTACCTAAGTGTTACCTAAGTGTTACCTAAGTGTTACCTAAGTGTTACCTAAGTGTTACCTAAGTGTTACCTAAGTGTTACCTAAGTGTTACCTAAGTGTTACCTAAGTGTTGCCTAAGTGTTACCTAAGTGTGCCCTAAGTGTGCCCCAAGTGTTACCTAAGTGTGCCCTAAGTGTTACCTAAGTGTTACCTAAGTGTGCCCTAAGTGTTACCTAAGTGTGCCCAAAGTGTTACCTAAGTGTGCCCAAAGTGTTACCTAAGTGTGCCCTAAGTGTTACCTAAGTATGCCCTAAGTGTTACCCAAGTGTTACCTAAGTGTGCCCTAAGTGTTACCTAAGTATGCCCTAAGTGTTACCTAAGTGTTACCCAAGTGTTACCTAAGTGTTACCTAAGTGTGCCCTAAGTGTGCCCTAAGTGTTACCTAAGTGTGCCCTAAGTGTTACCTAAGTGTGCCCTAAGTGTTACCTAAGTGTTACCTAAGTGTTACCTAAGTGTTACCTAAGTTACCTAAGTGTTACCTAAGTGTTACCTAAGTGTTACCTAAGTGTTACCTAAGTGTGCCCTAAGTGTGCCCTAAGTGTTACCTAAGTGTTACCTAAGTGTTACCTAAGTGTGCCCTAAGTGTGCCCTAAGTGTTACCTAAGTGTGCCCTAAGTGTTACCTAAGTGTGCCCTAAGTGTTACCTAAGTGTTACCTAAGTGTGCCCTAAGTGTAACCTAAGTGTGCCCTAAGTGTTACCTAAGTGTTACCTAAGTGTTACCTAAGTGTTACCTAAGTGTTACCTAAGTGTGCCCTAAGTGTGCCCTAAGTGTTACCTAAGTGTTACCTAAGTGTTACCTAAGTGTTACCTAAGTGTGCCCAAAGTGTTACCTAAGTGTGCCCAAAGTGTTACCTAAGTGTGCCCTAAGTGTTACCTAAGTGTTACCTAAGTGTTACCTAAGTGTGCCCTAAGTGTGCCCTAAGTGTTACCTAAGTGTGCCCTAAGTGTTACCTAAGTTGGCCCTAAGTGTTACCTAAGTTACCTAAGTGTTACCTAAGTGTTACCTAAGTGTTACCTAAGTGTTACCTAAGTGTTACCTAAGTGTGCCCAAAGTGTTACCTAAGTGTGCCCAAAGTGTTACCTAAGTGTGCCCTAAGTGTTACCTAAGTGTTACCTAAGTGTTACCTAAGTGTGCCCTAAGTGTGCCCCAAGTGTTACCTAAGTGTGCCCTAAGTGTTACCTAAGTGTTACCTAAGTGTGCCCTAAGTGTTACCTAAGTGTGCCCAAAGTGTTACCTAAGTGTGCCCAAAGTGTTACCTAAGTGTGCCCAAAGTGTTACCTAAGTGTGCCCTAAGTGTTACCTAAGTATGCCCTAAGTGTTACCCAAGTGTTACCTAAGTGTTACCTAAGTGTTACCTAAGTGTTACCTAAGTGTTACCTAAGTGTGCCCTAAGTGTGCCCTAAGTGTTACCTAAGTGTGCCCTAAGTGTTACCTAAGTGTGCCCTAAGTGTTACCTAAGTGTTACCTAAGTGTGCCCTAAGTGTTACCTAAGTGTGCCCTAAGTGTTACCTAAGTGTGCCCTAAGTGTTACCTAAGTGTTACCTAAGTGTTACCTAAGTGTTACCTAAGTGTTACCTAAGTGTGCCCTAAGTGTTACCTAAGTGTGCTCAAAGTGTTACCTAAGTGTGCCCTAAGTGTTACCTAAGTGTTACCTAAGTGTTACCTAAGTGTTACCTAAGTGTTACCTAAGTGTTACCTAAGTATTACCTAAGTGTGCCCTAAGTGTTACCTAAGTGTGCCCTAAGTGTTACCTAAGTGTGCCCTAAGTGTTACCTAAGTGTGCCCTAATTGTTACCTAAGTGTTACCTAAGTGTTACCTAAGTGTTACCTAAGTGTTACCTAAGTGTTACCTAAGTGTTACCTAAGTGTTACCTAAGTGTTACCTAAGTGTTACCTAAGTGTTACCTAAGTGTTGCCTAAGTGTTACCTAAGTGTGCCCTAAGTGTGCCCCAAGTGTTACCTAAGTGTGCCCTAAGTGTTACCTAAGTGTTACCTAAGTGTGCCCTAAGTGTTACCTAAGTGTGCCCAAAGTGTTACCTAAGTGTGCCCAAAGTGTTACCTAAGTGTGCCCTAAGTGTTACCTAAGTATGCCCTAAGTGTTACCCAAGTGTTACCTAAGTGTGCCCTAAGTGTTACCTAAGTATGCCCTAAGTGTTACCTAAGTGTTACCCAAGTGTTACCTAAGTGTTACCTAAGTGTGCCCTAAGTGTGCCCTAAGTGTTACCTAAGTGTGCCCTAAGTGTTACCTAAGTGTGCCCTAAGTGTTACCTAAGTGTTACCTAAGTGTTACCTAAGTGTTACCTAAGTTACCTAAGTGTTACCTAAGTGTTACCTAAGTGTTACCTAAGTGTTACCTAAGTGTGCCCTAAGTGTGCCCTAAGTGTTACCTAAGTGTTACCTAAGTGTTACCTAAGTGTGCCCTAAGTGTGCCCTAAGTGTTACCTAAGTGTGCCCTAAGTGTTACCTAAGTGTGCCCTAAGTGTTACCTAAGTGTTACCTAAGTGTGCCCTAAGTGTAACCTAAGTGTGCCCTAAGTGTTACCTAAGTGTTACCTAAGTGTTACCTAAGTGTTACCTAAGTGTTACCTAAGTGTGCCCTAAGTGTGCCCTAAGTGTTACCTAAGTGTTACCTAAGTGTTACCTAAGTGTTACCTAAGTGTGCCCAAAGTGTTACCTAAGTGTGCCCAAAGTGTTACCTAAGTGTGCCCTAAGTGTTACCTAAGTGTTACCTAAGTGTTACCTAAGTGTGCCCTAAGTGTGCCCCAAGTGTTACCTAAGTGTGCCCTAAGTGTTACCTAAGTATGCCCTAAGTGTTACCCAAGTGTTACCTAAGTGTTACCTAAGTGTTACCTAAGTGTTACCTAAGTGTTACCTAAGTGTGCCCTAAGTGTGCCCTAAGTGTTACCTAAGTGTGCCCTAAGTGTTACCTAAGTGTGCCCTAAGTGTTACCTAAGTGTTACCTAAGTGTGCCCTAAGTGTTACCTAAGTGTGCCCTAAGTGTTACCTAAGTGTTACCTAAGTGTTACCTAAGTGTTACCTAAGTGTTACCTAAGTGTGCCCTAAGTGTTACCTAAGTGTGCCCTAAGTGTTACCTAAGTGTTACCTAAGTGTGCCCTAAGTGTTACCTAAGTGTGCCCAAAGTGTTACCTAAGTGTGCCCAAAGTGTTACCTAAGTGTGCCCTAAGTGTTACCTAAGTATGCCCTAAGTGTTACCCAAGTGTTACCTAAGTGTTACCTAAGTGTTACCTAAGTGTTACCTAAGTGTTACCTAAGTGTGCCCTAAGTGTGCCCTAAGTGTTACCTAAGTGTTACCTAAGTGTGCCCTAAGTGTTACCTAAGTGTGCCCAAAGTGTTACCTAAGTGTGCCCAAAGTGTTACCTAAGTGTGCCCTAAGTGTTACCTAAGTATGCCCTAAGTGTTACCCAAGTGTTACCTAAGTGTTACCTAAGTGTTACCTAAGTGTTACCTAAGTGTTACCTAAGTGTGCCCTAAGTGTGCCCTAAGTGTTACCTAAGTGTGCCCTAAGTGTTACCTAAGTTGGCCCTAAGTGTTACCTAAGTTACCTAAGTGTTACCTAAGTGTTACCTAAGTGTTACCTAAGTGTTACCTAAGTGTGCCCTAAGTGTTACCTAAGTGTTACCTAAGTGTTACTTAAGTGTTACCTAAGTGTTACCTAAGTGTTACCTAAGTGTTACCTAAGTGTTACCTAAGTGTTACCTAAGTGTTACCTAAGTGTTGCCTAAGTGTTGCCTAAGTGTTGCCTAAGTGTTGCCTAAGTGTTACCTAAGTGTTACCTAAGTGTTACCTAAGTGTGCCCTAAGTGTTACCTAAGTGTGCCCAAAGTGTTACCTAAGTGTGCCCAAAGTGTTACCTAAGTGTGCCCTAAGTGTTACCTAAGTATGCCCTAAGTGTTACCCAAGTGTTACCTAAGTGTGCCCTAAGTGTTACCTAAGTATGCCCTAAGTGTTACCTAAGTGTTACCCAAGTGTTACCTAAGTGTTACCTAAGTGTGCCCTAAGTGTGCCCTAAGTGTTACCTAAGTGTGCCCTAAGTGTTACCTAAGTGTGCCCTAAGTGTTACCTAAGTGTTACCTAAGTGTTACCTAAGTGTTACCTAAGTTACCTAAGTGTTACCTAAGTGTTACCTAAGTGTTACCTAAGTGTTACCTAAGTGTGCCCTAAGTGTGCCCTAAGTGTTACCTAAGTGTTACCTAAGTGTTACCTAAGTGTGCCCTAAGTGTGCCCTAAGTGTTACCTAAGTGTGCCCTAAGTGTTACCTAAGTGTGCCCTAAGTGTTACCTAAGTGTTACCTAAGTGTGCCCTAAGTGTAACCTAAGTGTGCCCTAAGTGTTACCTAAGTGTTACCTAAGTGTTACCTAAGTGTTACCTAAGTGTTACCTAAGTGTGCCCTAAGTGTGCCCTAAGTGTTACCTAAGTGTTACCTAAGTGTTACCTAAGTGTTACCTAAGTGTGCCCAAAGTGTTACCTAAGTGTGCCCAAAGTGTTACCTAAGTGTGCCCTAAGTGTTACCTAAGTGTTACCTAAGTGTTACCTAAGTGTGCCCTAAGTGTGCCCTAAGTGTTACCTAAGTGTGCCCTAAGTGTTACCTAAGTTGGCCCTAAGTGTTACCTAAGTTACCTAAGTGTTACCTAAGTGTTACCTAAGTGTTACCTAAGTGTTACCTAAGTGTTACCTAAGTGTGCCCAAAGTGTTACCTAAGTGTGCCCAAAGTGTTACCTAAGTGTGCCCTAAGTGTTACCTAAGTGTTACCTAAGTGTTACCTAAGTGTGCCCTAAGTGTGCCCCAAGTGTTACCTAAGTGTGCCCTAAGTGTTACCTAAGTGTTACCTAAGTGTGCCCTAAGTGTTACCTAAGTGTGCCCAAAGTGTTACCTAAGTGTGCCCAAAGTGTTACCTAAGTGTGCCCAAAGTGTTACCTAAGTGTGCCCTAAGTGTTACCTAAGTATGCCCTAAGTGTTACCCAAGTGTTACCTAAGTGTTACCTAAGTGTTACCTAAGTGTTACCTAAGTGTTACCTAAGTGTGCCCTAAGTGTGCCCTAAGTGTTACCTAAGTGTGCCCTAAGTGTTACCTAAGTGTGCCCTAAGTGTTACCTAAGTGTTACCTAAGTGTGCCCTAAGTGTTACCTAAGTGTGCCCTAAGTGTTACCTAAGTGTTACCTAAGTGTTACCTAAGTGTTACCTAAGTGTTACCTAAGTGTGCCCTAAGTGTTACCTAAGTGTGCTCAAAGTGTTACCTAAGTGTGCCCTAAGTGTTACCTAAGTGTTACCTAAGTGTTACCTAAGTGTTACCTAAGTGTTACCTAAGTGTTACCTAAGTATTACCTAAGTGTGCCCTAAGTGTTACCTAAGTGTGCCCTAAGTGTTACCTAAGTGTGCCCTAAGTGTTACCTAAGTGTGCCCTAATTGTTACCTAAGTGTTACCTAAGTGTTACCTAAGTGTTACCTAAGTGTTACCTAAGTGTTACCTAAGTGTTACCTAAGTGTTACCTAAGTGTTACCTAAGTGTTACCTAAGTGTTACCTAAGTGTTGCCTAAGTGTTACCTAAGTGTGCCCTAAGTGTGCCCCAAGTGTTACCTAAGTGTGCCCTAAGTGTTACCTAAGTGTTACCTAAGTGTGCCCTAAGTGTTACCTAAGTGTGCCCAAAGTGTTACCTAAGTGTGCCCAAAGTGTTACCTAAGTGTGCCCTAAGTGTTACCTAAGTATGCCCTAAGTGTTACCCAAGTGTTACCTAAGTGTGCCCTAAGTGTTACCTAAGTATGCCCTAAGTGTTACCTAAGTGTTACCCAAGTGTTACCTAAGTGTTACCTAAGTGTGCCCTAAGTGTGCCCTAAGTGTTACCTAAGTGTGCCCTAAGTGTTACCTAAGTGTGCCCTAAGTGTTACCTAAGTGTTACCTAAGTGTTACCTAAGTGTTACCTAAGTTACCTAAGTGTTACCTAAGTGTTACCTAAGTGTTACCTAAGTGTTACCTAAGTGTGCCCTAAGTGTGCCCTAAGTGTTACCTAAGTGTTACCTAAGTGTTACCTAAGTGTGCCCTAAGTGTGCCCTAAGTGTTACCTAAGTGTGCCCTAAGTGTTACCTAAGTGTGCCCTAAGTGTTACCTAAGTGTTACCTAAGTGTGCCCTAAGTGTAACCTAAGTGTGCCCTAAGTGTTACCTAAGTGTTACCTAAGTGTTACCTAAGTGTTACCTAAGTGTTACCTAAGTGTGCCCTAAGTGTGCCCTAAGTGTTACCTAAGTGTTACCTAAGTGTTACCTAAGTGTTACCTAAGTGTGCCCAAAGTGTTACCTAAGTGTGCCCAAAGTGTTACCTAAGTGTGCCCTAAGTGTTACCTAAGTGTTACCTAAGTGTTACCTAAGTGTGCCCTAAGTGTGCCCCAAGTGTTACCTAAGTGTGCCCTAAGTGTTACCTAAGTATGCCCTAAGTGTTACCCAAGTGTTACCTAAGTGTTACCTAAGTGTTACCTAAGTGTTACCTAAGTGTTACCTAAGTGTGCCCTAAGTGTGCCCTAAGTGTTACCTAAGTGTGCCCTAAGTGTTACCTAAGTGTGCCCTAAGTGTTACCTAAGTGTTACCTAAGTGTGCCCTAAGTGTTACCTAAGTGTGCCCTAAGTGTTACCTAAGTGTTACCTAAGTGTTACCTAAGTGTTACCTAAGTGTTACCTAAGTGTGCCCTAAGTGTTACCTAAGTGTGCCCTAAGTGTTACCTAAGTGTTACCTAAGTGTGCCCTAAGTGTTACCTAAGTGTGCCCAAAGTGTTACCTAAGTGTGCCCAAAGTGTTACCTAAGTGTGCCCTAAGTGTTACCTAAGTATGCCCTAAGTGTTACCCAAGTGTTACCTAAGTGTTACCTAAGTGTTACCTAAGTGTTACCTAAGTGTTACCTAAGTGTGCCCTAAGTGTGCCCTAAGTGTTACCTAAGTGTTACCTAAGTGTGCCCTAAGTGTTACCTAAGTGTGCCCAAAGTGTTACCTAAGTGTGCCCAAAGTGTTACCTAAGTGTGCCCTAAGTGTTACCTAAGTATGCCCTAAGTGTTACCCAAGTGTTACCTAAGTGTTACCTAAGTGTTACCTAAGTGTTACCTAAGTGTTACCTAAGTGTGCCCTAAGTGTGCCCTAAGTGTTACCTAAGTGTGCCCTAAGTGTTACCTAAGTTGGCCCTAAGTGTTACCTAAGTTACCTAAGTGTTACCTAAGTGTTACCTAAGTGTTACCTAAGTGTTACCTAAGTGTGCCCTAAGTGTTACCTAAGTGTTACCTAAGTGTTACTTAAGTGTTACCTAAGTGTTACCTAAGTGTTACCTAAGTGTTACCTAAGTGTTACCTAAGTGTTACCTAAGTGTTACCTAAGTGTTGCCTAAGTGTTGCCTAAGTGTTGCCTAAGTGTTGCCTAAGTGTTACCTAAGTGTTACCTAAGTGTTACCTAAGTGTGCCCTAAGTGTTACCTAAGTGTGCCCAAAGTGTTACCTAAGTGTGCCCAAAGTGTTACTTAAGTGTGCCCAAAGTGTTACCTAAGTGTTACCTAAGTGTTACCTAAGTGTTACCTAAGTGTTACCTAAGTGTTACCTAAGTGTTACCTAAGTGTTACCTAAGTGTTACCTAAGTGTTACCTAAGTGTGCCCTAAGTGTTACCTAAGTTGGCCCTAAGTGTTACCTAAGTTACCTAAGTGTTACCTAAGTGTTACCTAAGTGTTACCTAAGTGTTACCTAAGTGTTACCTAAGTGTTACCTAAGTGTGCCCTAAGTGTGCCCTAAGTGTTACCTAAGTGTGCCCAAAGTGTTACCCAAGTGTGCCCAAAGTGTTACCTAAGTGTGCCCTAAGTGTTACCTAAGTGTGCCCTAAGTGTTACCTAAGTATGCCCTAAGTGTTACCTAAGTGTTACCCAAGTGTTACCTAAGTGTTACCTAAGTGTGCCCTAAGTGTGCCCTAAGTGTTACCTAAGTGTGCCCTAAGTGTTACCTAAGTGTGCCCTAAGTGTTACCTAAGTGTTACCTAAGTGTTACCCAAGTGTTACCTAAGTGTTACCTAAGTATTACCTAAGTGTTACCTAAGTGTTACCTAAGTGTTACCTAAGTGTTACCTAAGTGTTACCTAAGTGTTACCTAAGTGTGCCCTAAGTGTGCCCTAAGTGTTACCTAAGTGTGCCCAAAGTGTTACCCAAGTGTGCCCAAAGTGTTACCTAAGTGTGCCCTAAGTGTTACCTAAGTGTGCCCTAAGTGTTACCTAAGTGTGCCCAAAGTGTTACCTAAGTGTGCCCAAAGTTGTTACCTAAGTGTGCCCAAAGTGTTACCTAAGTGTGCCCTAAGTGTTACCTAAGTGTTACCTAAGTGTTACCTAAGTGTGCCCTAAGTGTGCCCCAAGTGTTACCTAAGTGTGCCCTAAGTGTTACCTAAGTGTTACCTAAGTGTGGCCTAAGTGTTACCTAAGTGTGCCCAAAGTGTTACCTAAGTGTGCCCAAAGTGTTACCTAAGTGTGCCCTAAGTGTTACCTAAGTATGCCCTAAGTGTTACCCAAGTGTTACCTAAGTGTTACCTAAGTGTTACCTAAGTGTTACCTAAGTGTTACCTAAGTGTGCCCTAAGTGTGCCCTAAGTGTTACCTAAGTGTGCCCTAAGTGTTACCCAAGTGTGCCCAAAGTGTTACCTAAGTGTGCCCTAAGTGTTACCTAAGTGTGCCCTAAGTGTTACCTAAGTGTGCCCAAAGTGTTACCTAAGTGTGCCCAAAGTTGTTACCTAAGTGTGCCCAAAGTGTTACCTAAGTGTGCCCTAAGTGTTACCTAAGTGTTACCTAAGTGTTACCTAAGTGTGCCCTAAGTGTGCCCCAAGTGTTACCTAAGTGTGCCCTAAGTGTTACCTAAGTGTTACCTAAGTGTGGCCTAAGTGTTACCTAAGTGTGCCCAAAGTGTTACCTAAGTGTGCCCAAAGTGTTACCTAAGTGTGCCCTAAGTGTTACCTAAGTATGCCCTAAGTGTTACCCAAGTGTTACCTAAGTGTTACCTAAGTGTTACCTAAGTGTTACCTAAGTGTTACCTAAGTGTGCCCTAAGTGTGCCCTAAGTGTTACCTAAGTGTGCCCTAAGTGTTACCTAAGTGTGCCCTAAGTGTTACCTAAGTGTTACCTAAGTGTGCCCAAAGTGTTACCTAAGTGTGCCCAAAGTGTTACCTAAGTGTGCCCTAAGTGTTAACTAAGTGTTACCTAAGTGTTACCTAAGTATTACCTAAGTGTGCCCTAAGTGTTACCTAAGTGTGCCCTAAGTGTTACCTAAGTGTTACCTAAGTGTTACCTAAGTGTTACCTAAGTATTACCTAAGTGTTACCTAAGTGTTACCTAAGTGTTACCTAAGTGTTACCTAAGTGTTACCTAAGTGTTACCTAAGTGTTACCTAAGTATTACCTAAGTGTGCCCTAAGTGTTACCTAAGTGTGCCCTAAGTGTTACCTAAGTGTGCCCTAAGTGTTACCTAAGTGTGCCCTAAGTGTTACCTAAGTGTTACCTAAGTGTTACCTAAGTGTTACCTAAGTGTTACCTAAGTGTTACCTAAGTGTTACCTAAGTGTTACCTAAGTGTTACCTAAGTGTTACCTAAGTGTTGCCTAAGTGTTGCCTAAGTGTTGCCTAAGTGTTGCCTAAGTGTTGCCTAAGTGTTGCCTAAGTGTTACCTAAGTGTTACCTAAGTGTTACCTAAGTATGCCCTAAGTGTTACCTAAGTGTGCCCAAAGTGTTACCTAAGTGTGCCCAAAGTGTTACCTAAGTGTGCCCTAAGTGTTACCTAAGTGTTACCTAAGTGTTACCTAAGTGTGCCCTAAGTGTGCCCCAAGTGTTACCTAAGTGTGCCCTAAGTGTTACCTAAGTGTTACCTAAGTGTGCCCTAAGTGTTACCTAAGTGTGCCCAAAGTGTTACCTAAGTGTGCCCAAAGTGTTACCTAAGTGTGCCCTAAGTGTTACCTAAGTATGCCCTAAGTGTTACCCAAGTGTTACCTAAGTGTTACCTAAGTGTTACCTAAGTGTTACCTAAGTGTTACCTAAGTGTGCCCTAAGTGTGCCCTAAGTGTTACCTAAGTGTGCCCTAAGTGTTACCTAAGTGTGCCCTAAGTGTTACCTAAGTGTTACCTAAGTGTGCCCTAAGTGTTACCTAAGTGTGCCCTAAGTGTTACCTAAGTGTTACCTAAGTGTTACCTAAGTGTTACCTAAGTGTTACCTAAGTGTTACCTAAGTGTTACCTAAGTGTGCCCTAAGTGTTACCTAAGTTGGCCCTAAGTGTTACCTAAGTTACCTAAGTGTTACCTAAGTGTTACCTAAGTGTTACCTAAGTGTTACCTAAGTGTTACCTAAGTGTTACATAAGTGTTACCTAAGTGTTACCTAAGTGTGCCCAAAGTGTTACCCAAGTGTGCCCAAAGTGTTACCTAAGTGTGCCCTAAGTGTTACCTAAGTGTGCCCTAAGTGTTACCTAAGTGTTACCTAAGTGTTACCTAAGTGTGCCCTAAGTGTTACCTAAGTGTTGCCTAAGTGTTACCTAAGTGTTACCTAAGTGTTACCTAAGTGTTACCTAAGTGTTACCTAAGTGTTACCTAAGTGTTACCTAAGTATTACCTAAGTGTTACCTAAGTGTTACCTAAGTGTTACCTAAGTGTTACCTAAGTGTTACCTAAGTGTTACCTAAGTGTGCCCTAAGTGTGCCCTAAGTGTTACCTAAGTGTGCCCAAAGTGTTACCCAAGTGTGCCCAAAGTGTTACCTAAGTGTGCCCTAAGTGTTACCTAAGTGTGCCCTAAGTGTTACCTAAGTGTGCCCAAAGTGTTACCTAAGTGTGCCCAAAGTTGTTACCTAAGTGTGCCCTAAGTGTTACCTAAGTGTGCCCTAAGTGTTACCTAAGTGTTACCTAAGTGTTACCTAAGTGTTACCTAAGTGTGCCCTAAGTGTGCCCCAAGTGTTACCTAAGTGTGCCCTAAGTGTTACCTAAGTGTTACCTAAGTGTGGCCTAAGTGTTACCTAAGTGTGCCCAAAGTGTTACCTAAGTGTGCCCAAAGTGTTACCTAAGTGTGCCCTAAGTGTTACCTAAGTATGCCCTAAGTGTTACCCAAGTGTTACCTAAGTGTTACCTAAGTGTTACCTAAGTGTTACCTAAGTGTGCCCTAAGTGTGCCCTAAGTGTTACCTAAGTGTGCCCTAAGTGTTACCTAAGTTACCTAAGTGTTACCTAAGTGTTACCTAAGTGTTACCTAAGTGTTACCTAAGTGTTACCTAAGTGTTACCTAAGTGTTACCTAAGTGTTACCTAAGTGTGCCCTAAGTGTGCCCTAAGTGTTACCTAAGTGTGCCCAAAGTGTTACCTAAGTGTGCCCAAAGTGTTACCTAAGTGTGCCCTAAGTGTTACCTAAGTGTTACCTAAGTGTTACCTAAGTGTGCCCTAAGTGTGCCCCAAGTGTTACCTAAGTGTGCCCTAAGTGTTACCTAAGTGTTACCTAAGTGTGCCCTAAGTGTTACCTAAGTGTGCCCAAAGTGTTACCTAAGTGTGCCCAAAGTGTTACCTAAGTGTGCCCTAAGTGTTACCTAAGTATGCCCTAAGTGTTACCCAAGTGTTACCTAAGTGTTACCTAAGTGTTACCTAAGTGTTACCTAAGTGTGCCCTAAGTGTGCCCTAAGTGTTACCTAAGTGTGCCCTAAGTGTTACCTAAGTGTGCCCTAAGTGTTACCTAAGTGTTACCTAAGTGTTACCCAAGTGTGCCCTAAGTGTTACCTAAGTGTTACCTAAGTGTGCCCAAAGTGTTACCTAAGTTGGCCCTAAGTGTTACCTAAGTTACCTAAGTGTTACCTAAGTGTTACCTAAGTGTTACCTAAGTGTTACCTAAGTGTTACCTAAGTGTTACCTAAGTGTTACCTAAGTGTGCCCTAAGTGTGCCCTAAGTGTTACCTAAGTGTGCCCAAAGTGTTACCTAAGTGTGCCCAAAGTGTTACCTAAGTGTGCCCTAAGTGTTACCTAAGTGTTACCTAAGTGTTACCTAAGTGTGCCCTAAGTGTGCCCCAAGTGTTACCTAAGTGTGCCCTAAGTGTTACCTAAGTGTTACCTAAGTGTGCCCTAAGTGTTACCTAAGTGTGCCCAAAGTGTTACCTAAGTGTGCCCAAAGTGTTACCTAAGTGTGCCCTAAGTGTTACCTAAGTATGCCCTAAGTGTTACCCAAGTGTTACCTAAGTGTTACCTAAGTGTTACCTAAGTGTTACCTAAGTGTTACCTAAGTGTGCCCTAAGTGTGCCCTAAGTGTTACCTAAGTGTGCCCTAAGTGTTACCTAAGTGTGCCCTAAGTGTTACCTAAGTGTTACCTAAGTGTGCCCTAAGTGTTACCTAAGTGTGCCCTAAGTGTTACCTAAGTGTTACCTAAGTGTTACCTAAGTGTTACCTAAGTGTTACCTAAGTGTTACCTAAGTGTTACCTAAGTGTGCCCTAAGTGTTACCTAAGTTGGCCCTAAGTGTTACCTAAGTTACCTAAGTGTTACCTAAGTGTTACCTAAGTGTTACCTAAGTGTTACCTAAGTGTTACCTAAGTGTTACCTAAGTGTGCCCTAAGTGTGCCCTAAGTGTTACCTAAGTGTGCCCAAAGTGTTACCCAAGTGTGCCCAAAGTGTTACCTAAGTGTGCCCTAAGTGTTACCTAAGTGTGCCCTAAGTGTTACCTAAGTATGCCCTAAGTGTTACCTAAGTGTTACCCAAGTGTTACCTAAGTGTTACCTAAGTGTGCCCTAAGTGTGCCCTAAGTGTTACCTAAGTGTGCCCTAAGTGTTACCTAAGTGTGCCCTAAGTGTTACCTAAGTGTTACCTAAGTGTTACCCAAGTGTTACCTAAGTGTTACCTAAGTATTACCTAAGTGTTACCTAAGTGTTACCTAAGTGTTACCTAAGTGTTACCTAAGTGTTACCTAAGTGTTACCTAAGTGTGCCCTAAGTGTGCCCTAAGTGTTACCTAAGTGTGCCCAAAGTGTTACCCAAGTGTGCCCAAAGTGTTACCTAAGTGTGCCCTAAGTGTTACCTAAGTGTGCCCTAAGTGTTACCTAAGTGTGCCCAAAGTGTTACCTAAGTGTGCCCAAAGTTGTTACCTAAGTGTGCCCAAAGTGTTACCTAAGTGTTACCTAAGTGTGCCCTAAGTGTGCCCCAAGTGTTACCTAAGTGTGCCCTAAGTGTTACCCAAGTGTGCCCAAAGTGTTACCTAAGTGTGCCCTAAGTGTTACCTAAGTGTGCCCTAAGTGTTACCTAAGTGTGCCCAAAGTGTTACCTAAGTGTGCCCAAAGTTGTTACCTAAGTGTGCCCAAAGTGTTACCTAAGTGTGCCCTAAGTGTTACCTAAGTGTTACCTAAGTGTTACCTAAGTGTGCCCTAAGTGTGCCCCAAGTGTTACCTAAGTGTGCCCTAAGTGTTACCTAAGTGTTACCTAAGTGTGGCCTAAGTGTTACCTAAGTGTGCCCAAAGTGTTACCTAAGTGTGCCCAAAGTGTTACCTAAGTGTGCCCTAAGTGTTACCTAAGTATGCCCTAAGTGTTACCCAAGTGTTACCTAAGTGTTACCTAAGTGTTACCTAAGTGTTACCTAAGTGTTACCTAAGTGTGCCCTAAGTGTGCCCTAAGTGTTACCTAAGTGTGCCCTAAGTGTTACCTAAGTGTGCCCTAAGTGTTACCTAAGTGTTACCTAAGTGTGCCCAAAGTGTTACCTAAGTGTGCCCTAAGTGTTAACTAAGTGTTACCTAAGTGTTACCTAAGTATTACCTAAGTGTGCCCTAAGTGTTACCTAAGTGTGCCCTAAGTGTTACCTAAGTGTTACCTAAGTGTTACCTAAGTGTTACCTAAGTATTACCTAAGTGTTACCTAAGTGTTACCTAAGTGTTACCTAAGTGTTACCTAAGTGTTACCTAAGTGTTACCTAAGTGTTACCTAAGTATTACCTAAGTGTGCCCTAAGTGTTACCTAAGTGTGCCCTAAGTGTTACCTAAGTGTGCCCTAAGTGTTACCTAAGTGTGCCCTAAGTGTTACCTAAGTGTTACCTAAGTGTTACCTAAGTGTTACCTAAGTGTTACCTAAGTGTTACCTAAGTGTTACCTAAGTGTTACCTAAGTGTTACCTAAGTGTTACCTAAGTGTTGCCTAAGTGTTGCCTAAGTGTTGCCTAAGTGTTGCCTAAGTGTTGCCTAAGTGTTGCCTAAGTGTTACCTAAGTGTTACCTAAGTGTTACCTAAGTATGCCCTAAGTGTTACCTAAGTGTGCCCAAAGTGTTACCTAAGTGTGCCCAAAGTGTTACCTAAGTGTGCCCTAAGTGTTACCTAAGTGTTACCTAAGTGTTACCTAAGTGTGCCCTAAGTGTGCCCCAAGTGTTACCTAAGTGTGCCCTAAGTGTTACCTAAGTGTTACCTAAGTGTGCCCTAAGTGTTACCTAAGTGTGCCCAAAGTGTTACCTAAGTGTGCCCAAAGTGTTACCTAAGTGTGCCCTAAGTGTTACCTAAGTATGCCCTAAGTGTTACCCAAGTGTTACCTAAGTGTTACCTAAGTGTTACCTAAGTGTTACCTAAGTGTTACCTAAGTGTGCCCTAAGTGTGCCCTAAGTGTTACCTAAGTGTGCCCTAAGTGTTACCTAAGTGTGCCCTAAGTGTTACCTAAGTGTTACCTAAGTGTGCCCTAAGTGTTACCTAAGTGTGCCCTAAGTGTTACCTAAGTGTTACCTAAGTGTTACCTAAGTGTTACCTAAGTGTTACCTAAGTGTTACCTAAGTGTTACCTAAGTGTGCCCTAAGTGTTACCTAAGTTGGCCCTAAGTGTTACCTAAGTTACCTAAGTGTTACCTAAGTGTTACCTAAGTGTTACCTAAGTGTTACCTAAGTGTTACCTAAGTGTTACATAAGTGTTACCTAAGTGTGCCCTAAGTGTGCCCTAAGTGTTACCTAAGTGTGCCCAAAGTGTTACCCAAGTGTGCCCAAAGTGTTACCTAAGTGTGCCCTAAGTGTTACCTAAGTGTGCCCTAAGTGTTACCTAAGTGTTACCTAAGTGTTACCTAAGTGTGCCCTAAGTGTTACCTAAGTGTTGCCTAAGTGTTACCTAAGTGTTACCTAAGTGTTACCTAAGTGTTACCTAAGTGTTACCTAAGTGTTACCTAAGTGTTACCTAAGTATTACCTAAGTGTTACCTAAGTGTTACCTAAGTGTTACCTAAGTGTTACCTAAGTGTTACCTAAGTGTTACCTAAGTGTGCCCTAAGTGTGCCCTAAGTGTTACCTAAGTGTGCCCAAAGTGTTACCCAAGTGTGCCCAAAGTGTTACCTAAGTGTGCCCTAAGTGTTACCTAAGTGTGCCCTAAGTGTTACCTAAGTGTGCCCAAAGTGTTACCTAAGTGTGCCCAAAGTTGTTACCTAAGTGTGCCCTAAGTGTTACCTAAGTGTGCCCTAAGTGTTACCTAAGTGTTACCTAAGTGTTACCTAAGTGTGCCCTAAGTGTGCCCCAAGTGTTACCTAAGTGTGCCCTAAGTGTTACCTAAGTGTTACCTAAGTGTGGCCTAAGTGTTACCTAAGTGTGCCCAAAGTGTTACCTAAGTGTGCCCAAAGTGTTACCTAAGTGTGCCCTAAGTGTTACCTAAGTATGCCCTAAGTGTTACCCAAGTGTTACCTAAGTGTTACCTAAGTGTTACCTAAGTGTTACCTAAGTGTTACCTAAGTGTGCCCTAAGTGTGCCCTAAGTGTTACCTAAGTGTGCCCTAAGTGTTACCTACGTGTGCCCTAAGTGTTACCTAAGTGTTACCTAAGTGTGCCCAAAGTGTTACCTAAGTGTGCCCTAAGTGTTAACTAAGTGTTACCTAAGTGTTACCTAAGTGTTACCTAAGTATTACCTAAGTGTGCCCTAAGTGTTACCTAAGTGTGCCCTAAGTGTTACCTAAGTGTTACCTAAGTGTTACCTAAGTGTTACCTAAGTATTACCTAAGTGTTACCTAAGTGTTACCTAAGTGTTACCTAAGTGTTACCTAAGTGTTACCTAAGTGTTACCTAAGTGTTACCTAAGTATTACCTAAGTGTGCCCTAAGTGTTACCTAAGTGTGCCCTAAGTGTTACCTAAGTGTGCCCTAAGTGTTACCTAAGTGTGCCCTAAGTGTTACCTAAGTGTTACCTAAGTGTTACCTAAGTGTTACCTAAGTGTTACCTAAGTGTTACCTAAGTGTTACCTAAGTGTTACCTAAGTGTTACCTAAGTGTTACCTAAGTGTTGCCTAAGTGTTGCCTAAGTGTTGCCTAAGTGTTGCCTAAGTGTTGCCTAAGTGTTGCCTAAGTGTTACCTAAGTGTTACCTAAGTGTTACCTAAGTGTGCCCAAAGTGTTACCTAAGTGTGCCCAAAGTGTTACCTAAGTATGCCCTAAGTGTTACCCAAGTGTTACCTAAGTGTTACCTAAGTGTTACCTAAGTGTTTCCTAAGTGTTACCTAAGTGTGCCCTAAGTGTGCCCTAAGTGTTACCTAAGTGTGCCCTAAGTGTTACCTAAGTGTGCCCTAAGTGTTACCTAAGTGTTACCTAAGTGTTACCTAAGTGTTACCTAAGTGTTACCTAAGTGTTACCTAAGTGTTACCTAAGTGTGCCCAAAGTTGTTACCTAAGTGTGCCCAAAGTGTTACCTAAGTGTGCCCTAAGTGTTACCTAAGTGTTACCTAAGTGTTACCTAAGTGTGCCCTAAGTGTGCCCCAAGTGTTACCTAAGTGTGCCCTAAGTGTTACCTAAGTGTTACCTAAGTGTGGCCTAAGTGTTACCTAAGTGTGCCCAAAGTGTTACCTAAGTGTGCCCAAAGTGTTACCTAAGTGTGCCCTAAGTGTTACCTAAGTATGCCCTAAGTGTTACCCAAGTGTTACCTAAGTGTTACCTAAGTGTTACCTAAGTGTTACCTAAGTGTTACCTAAGTGTGCCCTAAGTGTGCCCTAAGTGTTACCTAAGTGTGCCCTAAGTGTTACCCAAGTGTGCCCAAAGTGTTACCTAAGTGTGCCCTAAGTGTTACCTAAGTGTGCCCTAAGTGTTACCTAAGTGTGCCCAAAGTGTTACCTAAGTGTGCCCAAAGTTGTTACCTAAGTGTGCCCAAAGTGTTACCTAAGTGTGCCCTAAGTGTTACCTAAGTGTTACCTAAGTGTTACCTAAGTGTGCCCTAAGTGTGCCCCAAGTGTTACCTAAGTGTGCCCTAAGTGTTACCTAAGTGTTACCTAAGTGTGGCCTAAGTGTTACCTAAGTGTGCCCAAAGTGTTACCTAAGTGTGCCCAAAGTGTTACCTAAGTGTGCCCTAAGTGTTACCTAAGTATGCCCTAAGTGTTACCCAAGTGTTACCTAAGTGTTACCTAAGTGTTACCTAAGTGTTACCTAAGTGTTACCTAAGTGTGCCCTAAGTGTGCCCTAAGTGTTACCTAAGTGTGCCCTAAGTGTTACCTAAGTGTGCCCTAAGTGTTACCTAAGTGTTACCTAAGTGTGCCCAAAGTGTTACCTAAGTGTGCCCTAAGTGTTAACTAAGTGTTACCTAAGTGTTACCTAAGTATTACCTAAGTGTGCCCTAAGTGTTACCTAAGTGTGCCCTAAGTGTTACCTAAGTGTTACCTAAGTGTTACCTAAGTGTTACCTAAGTATTACCTAAGTGTTACCTAAGTGTTACCTAAGTGTTACCTAAGTGTTACCTAAGTGTTACCTAAGTGTTACCTAAGTGTTACCTAAGTATTACCTAAGTGTGCCCTAAGTGTTACCTAAGTGTGCCCTAAGTGTTACCTAAGTGTGCCCTAAGTGTTACCTAAGTGTGCCCTAAGTGTTACCTAAGTGTTACCTAAGTGTTACCTAAGTGTTACCTAAGTGTTACCTAAGTGTTACCTAAGTGTTACCTAAGTGTTACCTAAGTGTTACCTAAGTGTTACCTAAGTGTTACCTAAGTGTTACCTAAGTGTTGCCTAAGTGTTGCCTAAGTGTTGCCCAAGTGTTGCCTAAGTGTTGCCTAAGTGTTGCCTAAGTGTTACCTAAGTGTTACCTAAGTGTTACCTAAGTGTTACCTAAGTATGCCCTAAGTGTTACCTAAGTGTGCCCAAAGTGTTACCTAAGTGTGCCCAAAGTGTTACCTAAGTGTGCCCTAAGTGTTACCTAAGTGTTACCTAAGTGTTACCTAAGTGTGCCCTAAGTGTGCCCCAAGTGTTACCTAAGTGTTACCTAAGTGTGCCCAAAGTGTTACCTAAGTGTGCCCTAAGTGTTACCTAAGTATGCCCTAAGTGTTACCCAAGTGTTACCTAAGTGTTACCTAAGTGTTACCTAAGTGTTACCTAAGTGTTACCTAAGTGTGCCCTAAGTGTGCCCTAAGTGTTACCTAAGTGTGCCCTAAGTGTTACCTAAGTGTGCCCTAAGTGTTACCTAAGTGTTACCTAAGTGTGCCCTAAGTGTTACCTAAGTGTGCCCTAAGTGTTACCTAAGTGTTACCTAAGTGTTACCTAAGTGTTACCTAAGTGTTACCTAAGTGTTACCTAAGTGTTACCTAAGTGTGCCCTAAGTGTTACCTAAGTTGGCCCTAAGTGTTACCTAAGTTACCTAAGTGTTACCTAAGTGTTACCTAAGTGTTACCTAAGTGTTACCTAAGTGTTACCTAAGTGTTACATAAGTGTTACCTAAGTGTGCCCTAAGTGTGCCCTAAGTGTTACCTAAGTGTGCCCAAAGTGTTACCCAAGTGTGCCCAAAGTGTTACCTAAGTGTGCCCTAAGTGTTACCTAAGTGTGCCCTAAGTGTTACCTAAGTGTTACCTAAGTGTTACCTAAGTGTGCCCTAAGTGTTACCTAAGTGTTGCCTAAGTGTTACCTAAGTGTTACCTAAGTGTTACCTAAGTGTTACCTAAGTGTTACCTAAGTGTTACCTAAGTGTTACCTAAGTATTACCTAAGTGTTACCTAAGTGTTACCTAAGTGTTACCTAAGTGTTACCTAAGTGTTACCTAAGTGTTACCTAAGTGTGCCCTAAGTGTGCCCTAAGTGTTACCTAAGTGTGCCCAAAGTGTTACCCAAGTGTGCCCAAAGTGTTACCTAAGTGTGCCCTAAGTGTTACCTAAGTGTGCCCTAAGTGTTACCTAAGTGTGCCCAAAGTGTTACCTAAGTGTGCCCAAAGTTGTTACCTAAGTGTGCCCTAAGTGTTACCTAAGTGTGCCCTAAGTGTTACCTAAGTGTTACCTAAGTGTTACCTAAGTGTGCCCTAAGTGTGCCCCAAGTGTTACCTAAGTGTGCCCTAAGTGTTACCTAAGTGTTACCTAAGTGTGGCCTAAGTGTTACCTAAGTGTGCCCTAAGTGTTACCTAAGTGTGCCCAAAGTGTTACCTAAGTGTGCCCTAAGTGTTACCTAAGTATGCCCTAAGTGTTACCCAAGTGTTACCTAAGTGTTACCTAAGTGTTACCTAAGTGTTACCTAAGTGTTACCTAAGTGTGCCCTAAGTGTGCCCTAAGTGTTACCTAAGTGTGCCCTAAGTGTTACCTAAGTGTGCCCTAAGTGTTACCTAAGTGTTACCTAAGTGTGCCCAAAGTGTTACCTAAGTGTGCCCTAAGTGTTAACTAAGTGTTACCTAAGTGTTACCTAAGTGTTACCTAAGTATTACCTAAGTGTGCCCTAAGTGTTACCTAAGTGTGCCCTAAGTGTTACCTAAGTGTTACCTAAGTGTTACCTAAGTGTTACCTAAGTATTACCTAAGTGTTACCTAAGTGTTACCTAAGTGTTACCTAAGTGTTACCTAAGTGTTACCTAAGTGTTACCTAAGTGTTACCTAAGTATTACCTAAGTGTGCCCTAAGTGTTACCTAAGTGTGCCCTAAGTGTTACCTAAGTGTGCCCTAAGTGTTACCTAAGTGTGCCCTAAGTGTTACCTAAGTGTTACCTAAGTGTTACCTAAGTGTTACCTAAGTGTTACCTAAGTGTTACCTAAGTGTTACCTAAGTGTTACCTAAGTGTTACCTAAGTGTTACCTAAGTGTTGCCTAAGTGTTGCCTAAGTGTTGCCTAAGTGTTGCCTAAGTGTTGCCTAAGTGTTGCCTAAGTGTTACCTAAGTGTTACCTAAGTGTTACCTAAGTGTGCCCAAAGTGTTACCTAAGTGTGCCCAAAGTGTTACCTAAGTGTGCCCTAAGTGTTACCTAAGTATGCCCTAAGTGTTACCCAAGTGTTACCTAAGTGTTACCTAAGTGTTACCTAAGTGTTTCCTAAGTGTTACCTAAGTGTGCCCTAAGTGTGCCCTAAGTGTTACCTAAGTGTGCCCTAAGTGTTACCTAAGTGTGCCCTAAGTGTTACCTAAGTGTGCCCTAAGTGTGCCCTAAGTGTTACCTAAGTGTGCCCTAAGTGTTACCTAAGTGTTACCTAAGTGTTACCTAAGTGTTACCTAAGTGTTACCTAAGTGTTACCTAAGTGTTACCTAAGTGTGCCCAAAGTTGTTACCTAAGTGTGCCCAAAGTGTTACCTAAGTGTGCCCTAAGTGTTACCTAAGTGTTACCTAAGTGTTACCTAAGTGTGCCCTAAGTGTGCCCCAAGTGTTACCTAAGTGTGCCCTAAGTGTTACCTAAGTGTTACCTAAGTGTGGCCTAAGTGTTACCTAAGTGTGCCCAAAGTGTTACCTAAGTGTGCCCAAAGTGTTACCTAAGTGTGCCCTAAGTGTTACCTAAGTATGCCCTAAGTGTTACCCAAGTGTTACCTAAGTGTTACCTAAGTGTTACCTAAGTGTTACCTAAGTGTTACCTAAGTGTGCCCTAAGTGTGCCCTAAGTGTTACCTAAGTGTGCCCTAAGTGTTACCCAAGTGTGCCCAAAGTGTTACCTAAGTGTGCCCTAAGTGTTACCTAAGTGTGCCCTAAGTGTTACCTAAGTGTGCCCAAAGTGTTACCTAAGTGTGCCCAAAGTTGTTACCTAAGTGTGCCCAAAGTGTTACCTAAGTGTGCCCTAAGTGTTACCTAAGTGTTACCTAAGTGTTACCTAAGTGTGCCCTAAGTGTGCCCCAAGTGTTACCTAAGTGTGCCCTAAGTGTTACCTAAGTGTTACCTAAGTGTGGCCTAAGTGTTACCTAAGTGTGCCCAAAGTGTTACCTAAGTGTGCCCAAAGTGTTACCTAAGTGTGCCCTAAGTGTTACCTAAGTATGCCCTAAGTGTTACCCAAGTGTTACCTAAGTGTTACCTAAGTGTTACCTAAGTGTTACCTAAGTGTTACCTAAGTGTGCCCTAAGTGTGCCCTAAGTGTTACCTAAGTGTGCCCTAAGTGTTACCTAAGTGTGCCCTAAGTGTTACCTAAGTGTTACCTAAGTGTGCCCAAAGTGTTACCTAAGTGTGCCCTAAGTGTTAACTAAGTGTTACCTAAGTGTTACCTAAGTATTACCTAAGTGTGCCCTAAGTGTTACCTAAGTGTGCCCTAAGTGTTACCTAAGTGTTACCTAAGTGTTACCTAAGTGTTACCTAAGTATTACCTAAGTGTTACCTAAGTGTTACCTAAGTGCTACCTAAGTGTTACCTAAGTGTTACCTAAGTGTTACCTAAGTGTTACCTAAGTATTACCTAAGTGTGCCCTAAGTGTTACCTAAGTGTGCCCTAAGTGTTACCTAAGTGTGCCCTAAGTGTTACCTAAGTGTGCCCTAAGTGTTACCTAAGTGTTACCTAAGTGTTACCTAAGTGTTACCTAAGTGTTACCTAAGTGTTACCTAAGTGTTACCTAAGTGTTACCTAAGTGTTACCTAAGTGTTACCTAAGTGTTACCTAAGTGTTGCCTAAGTGTTGCCTAAGTGTTGCCTAAGTGTTGCCTAAGTGTTGCCTAAGTGTTGCCTAAGTGTTACCTAAGTGTTACCTAAGTGTTACCTAAGTATGCCCTAAGTGTTACCTAAGTGTGCCCAAAGTGTTACCTAAGTGTGCCCAAAGTGTTACCTAAGTGTGCCCTAAGTGTTACCTAAGTGTTACCTAAGTGTTACCTAAGTGTGCCCTAAGTGTGCCCCAAGTGTTACCTAAGTGTGCCCTAAGTGTTACCTAAGTGTTACCTAAGTGTGCCCTAAGTGTTACCTAAGTGTGCCCAAAGTGTTACCTAAGTGTGCCCAAAGTGTTACCTAAGTGTGCCCTAAGTGTTACCTAAGTATGCCCTAAGTGTTACCCAAGTGTTACCTAAGTGTTACCTAAGTGTTACCTAAGTGTTACCTAAGTGTTACCTAAGTGTGCCCTAAGTGTGCCCTAAGTGTTACCTAAGTGTGCCCTAAGTGTTACCTAAGTGTGCCCTAAGTGTTACCTAAGTGTTACCTAAGTGTGCCCTAAGTGTTACCTAAGTGTGCCCTAAGTGTTACCTAAGTGTTACCTAAGTGTTACCTAAGTGTTACCTAAGTGTTACCTAAGTGTTACCTAAGTGTTACCTAAGTGTGCCCTAAGTGTTACCTAAGTTGGCCCTAAGTGTTACCTAAGTTACCTAAGTGTTACCTAAGTGTTACCTAAGTGTTACCTAAGTGTTACCTAAGTGTTACCTAAGTGTTACATAAGTGTTACCTAAGTGTGCCCTAAGTGTGCCCTAAGTGTTACCTAAGTGTGCCCAAAGTGTTACCCAAGTGTGCCCTAAGTGTTACCTAAGTGTGCCCTAAGTGTTACCTAAGTGTGCCCTAAGTGTTACCTAAGTGTTACCTAAGTGTTACCTAAGTGTGCCCTAAGTGTTACCTAAGTGTTGCCTAAGTGTTACCTAAGTGTTACCTAAGTGTTACCTAAGTGTTACCTAAGTGTTACCTAAGTGTTACCTAAGTGTTACCTAAGTATTACCTAAGTGTTACCTAAGTGTTACCTAAGTGTTACCTAAGTGTTACCTAAGTGTTACCTAAGTGTTACCTAAGTGTGCCCTAAGTGTGCCCTAAGTGTTACCTAAGTGTGCCCAAAGTGTTACCCAAGTGTGCCCAAAGTGTTACCTAAGTGTGCCCTAAGTGTTACCTAAGTGTGCCCTAAGTGTTACCTAAGTGTGCCCAAAGTGTTACCTAAGTGTGCCCAAAGTTGTTACCTAAGTGTGCCCTAAGTGTTACCTAAGTGTGCCCTAAGTGTTACCTAAGTGTTACCTAAGTGTTACCTAAGTGTGCCCTAAGTGTGCCCCAAGTGTTACCTAAGTGTGCCCTAAGTGTTACCTAAGTGTTACCTAAGTGTGGCCTAAGTGTTACCTAAGTGTGCCCAAAGTGTTACCTAAGTGTGCCCAAAGTGTTACCTAAGTGTGCCCTAAGTGTTACCTAAGTATGCCCTAAGTGTTACCCAAGTGTTACCTAAGTGTTACCTAAGTGTTACCTAAGTGTTACCTAAGTGTTACCTAAGTGTGCCCTAAGTGTGCCCTAAGTGTTACCTAAGTGTGCCCTAAGTGTTACCTAAGTGTGCCCTAAGTGTTACCTAAGTGTTACCTAAGTGTGCCCAAAGTGTTACCTAAGTGTGCCCTAAGTGTTAACTAAGTGTTACCTAAGTGTTACCTAAGTATTACCTAAGTGTGCCCTAAGTGTTACCTAAGTGTGCCCTAAGTGTTACCTAAGTGTTACCTAAGTGTTACCTAAGTGTTACCTAAGTATTACCTAAGTGTTACCTAAGTGTTACCTAAGTGTTACCTAAGTGTTACCTAAGTGTTACCTAAGTGTTACCTAAGTGTTACCTAAGTATTACCTAAGTGTGCCCTAAGTGTTACCTAAGTGTGCCCTAAGTGTTACCTAAGTGTGCCCTAAGTGTTACCTAAGTGTGCCCTAAGTGTTACCTAAGTGTTACCTAAGTGTTACCTAAGTGTTACCTAAGTGTTACCTAAGTGTTACCTAAATGTTACCTAAGTGTTACCTAAGTGTTACCTAAGTGTTACCTAAGTGTTGCCTAAGTGTTGCCTAAGTGTTGCCTAAGTGTTGCCTAAGTGTTGCCTAAGTGTTGCCTAAGTGTTACCTAAGTGTTACCTAAGTGTTACCTAAGTGTGCCCAAAGTGTTACCTAAGTGTGCCCAAAGTGTTACCTAAGTGTGCCCTAAGTGTTACCTAAGTATGCCCTAAGTGTTACCCAAGTGTTACCTAAGTGTTACCTAAGTGTTACCTAAGTGTTTCCTAAGTGTTACCTAAGTGTGCCCTAAGTGTGCCCTAAGTGTTACCTAAGTGTGCCCTAAGTGTTACCTAAGTGTGCCCTAAGTGTTACCTAAGTGTGCCCTAAGTGTGCCCTAAGTGTTACCTAAGTGTGCCCTAAGTGTTACCTAAGTGTTACCTAAGTGTTACCTAAGTGTTACCTAAGTGTTACCTAAGTGTTACCTAAGTGTTACCTAAGTGTTACCTAAGTGTGCCCTAAGTGTTACCTAAGTGTGCCCTAAGTGTTACCTGAGTTACCTAAGTGTTACCTAAGTGTTACCTAAGTGTTACCTAAGTGTTACCTAAGTGTTACCTAAGTGTTACCTAAGTGTTACCTAAGTGTTACCTAAGTGTGCCCTAAGTGTGTCCTAAGTGTTACCTAAGTGTGCCCAAAGTGTTACCCAAGTGTGCCCAAAGTGTTACCTAAGTGTGCCCTAAGTGTTACCTAAGTGTGCCCTAAGTGTTACCTAAGTATGCCCTAAGTGTGCCCTAAGTGTTACCTAAGTGTGCCCTAAGTGTTACCTAAGTGTGCCCTAAGTGTTACCTAAGTGTGCCCTAAGTGTTACCTAAGTGTTACCTAAGTGTTACCTAAGTGTTGCCTAAGTGTTGCCTAAGTGTTGCCTAAGTGTTGCCTAAGTGTTACCTAAGTGTTACCTAAGTGTTACCTAAGTGTGCCCTAAGTGTTACCTAAGTGTTACCTAAGTGTTACCCAAGTGTGCCCTAAGTGTTACCTAAGTGTGCCCAAAGTGTTACCTAAGTTGGCCCTAAGTGTTACCTAAGTTACCTAAGTGTTACCTAAGTGTTACCTAAGTGTTACCTAAGTGTTACCTAAGTGTTACCTAAGTGTTACCTAAGTGTGCCCTAAGTGTGCCCTAAGTGTTACCTAAGTGTGCCCAAAGTGTTACCTAAGTGTGCCCTAAGTGTTACCTAAGTGTTACCTAAGTGTTACCTAAGTGTGCCCTAAGTGTGCCCTAAGTGTGCCCTAAGTGTTACCTAAGTGTGCCCAAAGTGTTACCCAAGTGTGCCCAAAGTGTTACCTAAGTGTGCCCTAAGTGTTACCTAAGTGTGCCCTAAGTGTTACCTAAGTATGCCCTAAGTGTTACCTAAGTGTTACCCAAGTGTTACCTAAGTGTTACCTAAGTGTGCCCTAAGTGTGCCCTAAGTGTTACCTAAGTGTGCCCTAAGTGTTACCTAAGTGTGCCCTAAGTGTTACCTAAGTGTTACCTAAGTGTTACCTAAGTGTTACCTAAGTGTTACCTAAGTATTACCTAAGTGTTACCTAAGTGTTACCTAAGTGTTACCTAAGTGTTACCTAAGTGTTACCTAAGTGTTACCTAAGTGTGCCCTAAGTGTGCCCTAAGTGTTACCTAAGTGTGCCCAAAGTGTTACCCAAGTGTGCCCAAAGTGTTACCTAAGTGTGCCCTAAGTGTTACCTAAGTGTGCCCTAAGTGTTACCTAAGTGTGCCCAAAGTGTTACCTAAGTGTGCCCAAAGTTGTTACCTAAGTGTGCCCAAAGTGTTACCTAAGTGTGCCCTAAGTGTTACCTAAGTGTTACCTAAGTGTTACCTAAGTGTGCCCTAAGTGTGCCCCAAGTGTTACCTAAGTGTGCCCTAAGTGTTACCTAAGTGTTACCTAAGTGTGGCCTAAGTGTTACCTAAGTGTGCCCAAAGTGTTACCTAAGTGTGCCCAAAGTGTTACCTAAGTGTGCCCTAAGTGTTACCTAAGTATGCCCTAAGTGTTACCCAAGTGTTACCTAAGTGTTACCTAAGTGTTACCTAAGTGTTACCTAAGTGTTACCTAAGTGTGCCCTAAGTGTGCCCTAAGTGTTACCTAAGTGTGCCCTAAGTGTTACCTAAGTGTGCCCTAAGTGTTACCTAAGTGTTACCTAAGTGTGCCCAAAGTGTTACCTAAGTGTGCCCTAAGTGTTAACTAAGTGTTACCTAAGTGTTACCTAAGTATTACCTAAGTGTGCCCTAAGTGTTACCTAAGTGTGCCCTAAGTGTTACCTAAGTGTTACCTAAGTGTTACCTAAGTGTTACCTAAGTATTACCTAAGTGTTACCTAAGTGTTACCTAAGTGTTACCTAAGTGTTACCTAAGTGTTACCTAAGTGTTACCTAAGTGTTACCTAAGTGTTACCTAAGTATTACCTAAGTGTGCCCTAAGTGTTACCTAAGTGTGCCCTAAGTGTTACCTAAGTGTGCCCTAAGTGTTACCTAAGTGTGCCCTAAGTGTTACCTAAGTGTTACCTAAGTGTTACCTAAGTGTTACCTAAGTGTTACCTAAGTGTTACCTAAGTGTTACCTAAGTGTTACCTAAGTGTTACCTAAGTGTTACCTAAGTGTTGCCTAAGTGTTGCCTAAGTGTTGCCTAAGTGTTGCCTAAGTGTTGCCTAAGTGTTGCCTAAGTGTTACCTAAGTGTTACCTAAGTGTTACCTAAGTGTGCCCTAAGTGTTGCCTAAGTGTTGCCTAAGTGTTGCCTAAGTGTTGCCTAAGTGTTGCCTAAGTGTTGCCTAAGTGTTACCTAAGTGTTACCTAAGTGTTACCTAAGTGTTACCTAAGTGTTACCTAAGTGTTACCTAAGTGTTACCTAAGTGTTACCTAAGTGTTACCTAAGTGTTACCTAAGTGTTACCTAAGTGTTGCCTAAGTGTTGCCTAAGTGTTGCCTAAGTGTTGCCTAAGTGTTGCCTAAGTGTTGCCTAAGTGTTACCTAAGTGTTACCTAAGTGTTACCTAAGTGTGCCCTAAGTGTTACCTAAGTGTGCCCAAAGTGTTACCTAAGTGTGCCCAAAGTGTTACCTAAGTGTGCCCTAAGTGTTACCTAAGTGTTACCTAAGTGTTACCTAAGTGTGCCCTAAGTGTGCCCCAAGTGTTACCTAAGTGTGCCCTAAGTGTTACCTAAGTGTTACCTAAGTGTGCCCTAAGTGTTACCTAAGTGTGCCCAAAGTGTTACCTAAGTGTGCCCAAAGTGTTACCTAAGTGTGCCCTAAGTGTTACCTAAGTATGCCCTAAGTGTTACCCAAGTGTTACCTAAGTGTTACCTAAGTGTTACCTAAGTGTTACCTAAGTGTTACCTAAGTGTGCCCTAAGTGTGCCCTAAGTGTTACCTAAGTGTGCCCTAAGTGTTACCTAAGTGTGCCCTAAGTGTTACCTAAGTGTTACCTAAGTGTGCCCTAAGTGTTACCTAAGTGTGCCCTAAGTGTTACCTAAGTGTTACCTAAGTGTTACCTAAGTGTTACCTAAGTGTTACCTAAGTGTTACCTAAGTGTTACCTAAGTGTGCCCTAAGTGTTACCTAAGTTGGCCCTAAGTGTTACCTAAGTTACCTAAGTGTTACCTAAGTGTTACCTAAGTGTTACCTAAGTGTTACATAAGTGTTACCTAAGTGTGCCCTAAGTGTGCCCTAAGTGTTACCTAAGTGTGCCCAAAGTGTTACCCAAGTGTGCCCAAAGTGTTACCTAAGTGTGCCCTAAGTGTTACCTAAGTGTGCCCTAAGTGTTACCTAAGTGTTACCTAAGTGTGCCCTAAGTGTTACCTAAGTGTGCCCAAAGTGTTACCTAAGTGTGCCCTAAGTGTTACCTAAGTATGCCCTAAGTGTTACCCAAGTGTTACCTAAGTGTTACCTAAGTGTTACCTAAGTGTTTCCTAAGTGTTACCTAAGTGTGCCCTAAGTGTGCCCTAAGTGTTACCTAAGTGTTACCTAAGTGTTACCTAAGTGTGCCCTAAGTGTGCCCCAAGTGTTACCTAAGTGTGCCCTAAGTGTTACCTAAGTGTTACCTAAGTGTGCCCTAAGTGTTACCTAAGTGTGCCCAAAGTGTTACCTAAGTGTGCCCAAAGTGTTACCTAAGTGTGCCCTAAGTGTTACCTAAGTATGCCCTAAGTGTTACCCAAGTGTTACCTAAGTGTTACCTAAGTGTTACCTAAGTGTTTCCTAAGTGTTACCTAAGTGTGCCCTAAGTGTGCCCTAAGTGTTACCTAAGTGTGCCCTAAGTGTTACCTAAGTGTGCCCTAAGTGTTACCTAAGTGTTACCTAAGTGTGCCCTAAGTGTTACCTAAGTGTGCCCTAAGTGTTACCTAAGTGTTACCTAAGTGTTACCTAAGTGTTACCTAAGTGTTACCTAAGTGTTACCTAAGTGTTACCTAAGTGTTACCTAAGTGTGCCCTAAGTGTTACCTAAGTTGGCCCTAAGTGTTACCTAAGTTACCTAAGTGTTACCTAAGTGTTACCTAAGTGTTACCTAAGTGTTACCTAAGTGTTACATAAGTGTTACCTAAGTGTGCCCTAAGTGTGCCCTAAGTGTTACCTAAGTGTGCCCAAAGTGTTACCCAAGTGTGCCCAAAGTGTTACCTAAGTGTGCCCTAAGTGTTACCTAAGTGTGCCCTAAGTGTTACCTAAGTGTTACCTAAGTGTTACCTAAGTGTGCCCTAAGTGTTACCTAAGTGTGCCCAAAGTGTTACCTAAGTGTTGCCTAAGTGTTACCTAAGTGTTACCTAAGTGTTACCTAAGTGTGCCCTAAGTGTTACCTAAGTGTGCCCAAAGTGTTACCTAAGTGTGCCCAAAGTGTTACTTAAGTGTGCCCAAAGTGTTACCTAAGTGTGCCCTAAGTGTTACCTAAGTGTTACCTAAGTGTTACCTAAGTGTGCCCTAAGTGTTACCTAAGTGTGCCCAAAGTGTTACCTAAGTGTGCCCTAAGTGTTACCTAAGTGTTACCTAAGTGTTACCTAAGTGTGCCCTAAGTGTGCCCCAAGTGTTACCTAAGTGTGCCCTAAGTGTTACCTAAGTGTTACCTAAGTGTGCCCTAAGTGTTACCTAAGTGTGCCCAAAGTGTTACCTAAGTGTGCCCAAAGTGTTACCTAAGTGTGCCCTAAGTGTTACCTAAGTGTGCCCTAAGTGTTACCTAAGTGTTACCTAAGTGTTACCTAAGTGTTACCTAAGTGTTACCTAAGTGTTACCTAAGTGTTACCTAAGTGTGCCCTAAGTGTTACCTAAGTTGGCCCTAAGTGTTACCTAAGTTACCTAAGTGTTACCTAAGTGTTACCTAAGTGTTACCTAAGTGTTACCTAAGTGTTACCTAAGTGTTACCTAAGTGTGCCCTAAGTGTGCCCTAAGTGTTACCTAAGTGTGCCCAAAGTGTTACCCAAGTGTGCCCAAAGTGTTACCTAAGTGTGCCCTAAGTGTTACCTAAGTGTGCCCTAAGTGTTACCTAAGTATGCCCTAAGTGTTACCTAAGTGTTACCCAAGTGTTACCTAAGTGTGCCCTAAGTGTGCCCCAAGTGTTACCTAAGTGTGCCCTAAGTGTTACCTAAGTGTTACCTAAGTGTGGCCTAAGTGTTACCTAAGTGTGCCCAAAGTGTTACCTAAGTGTGCCCAAAGTGTTACCTAAGTGTGCCCTAAGTGTTACCTAAGTATGCCCTAAGTGTTACCCAAGTGTTACCTAAGTGTTACCTAAGTGTTACCTAAGTGTTACCTAAGTGTTACCTAAGTGTGCCCTAAGTGTGCCCTAAGTGTTACCTAAGTGTGCCCTAAGTGTTACCTAAGTGTGCCCTAAGTGTTACCTAAGTGTTACCTAAGTGTGCCCAAAGTGTTACCTAAGTGTGCCCTAAGTATGCCCTAAGTGTTACCTAAGTGTTACCTAAGTATTACCTAAGTGTGCCCTAAGTGTTACCTAAGTGTTACCTAAGTGTGCCCTAAGTGTGCCCTAAGTGTTACCTAAGTGTGCCCTAAGTGTTACCCAAGTGTGCCCAAAGTGTTACCTAAGTGTGCCCTAAGTGTTACCTAAGTGTGCCCTAAGTGTTACCTAAGTGTGCCCAAAGTGTTACCTAAGTGTGCCCAAAGTTGTTACCTAAGTGTGCCCAAAGTGTTACCTAAGTGTGCCCTAAGTGTTACCTAAGTGTTACCTAAGTGTTACCTAAGTGTGCCCTAAGTGTGCCCCAAGTGTTACCTAAGTGTGCCCTAAGTGTTACCTAAGTGTTACCTAAGTGTGGCCTAAGTGTTACCTAAGTGTGCCCAAAGTGTTACCTAAGTGTGCCCAAAGTGTTACCTAAGTGTGCCCTAAGTGTTACCTAAGTATGCCATAAGTGTTACCCAAGTGTTACCTAAGTGTTACCTAAGTGTTACCTAAGTGTTACCTAAGTGTTACCTAAGTGTGCCCTAAGTGTGCCCTAAGTGTTACCTAAGTGTGCCCTAAGTGTTACCTAAGTGTGCCCTAAGTGTTACCTAAGTGTTACCTAAGTGTGCCCAAAGTGTTACCTAAGTGTGCCCTAAGTGTTAACTAAGTGTTACCTAAGTGTTACCTAAGTATTACCTAAGTGTGCCCTAAGTGTTACCTAAGTGTGCCCTAAGTGTTACCTAAGTGTTACCTAAGTGTTACCTAAGTGTTACCTAAGTGTTACCTAAGTATTACCTAAGTGTTACCTAAGTGTTACCTAAGTGTTACCTAAGTGTTACCTAAGTGTTACCTAAGTGTTACCTAAGTGTTACCTAAGTATTACCTAAGTGTGCCCTAAGTGTTACCTAAGTGTGCCCTAAGTGTTACCTAAGTGTGCCCTAAGTGTTACCTAAGTGTGCCCTAAGTGTTACCTAAGTGTTACCTAAGTGTTACCTAAGTGTTACCTAAGTGTTACCTAAGTGTTACCTAAGTGTGCCCTAAGTGTTACCTAAGTATGCCCTAAGTGTTACCTAAGTGTTACCCAAGTGTTACCTAAGTGTGCCCTAAGTGTGCCCCAAGTGTTACCTAAGTGTGCCCTAAGTGTTACCTAAGTGTTACCTAAGTGTGGCCTAAGTGTTACCTAAGTGTGCCCAAAGTGTTACCTAAGTGTGCCCAAAGTGTTACCTAAGTGTGCCCTAAGTGTTACCTAAGTGTGCCCTAAGTGTTACCTAAGTGTTACCTAAGTGTTACCTAAGTGTGCCCTAAGTGTTACCTAAGTGTGCCCAAAGTGTTACCTAAGTGTTGCCTAAGTGTTACCTAAGTGTTACCTAAGTGTTACCTAAGTGTGCCCTAAGTGTTACCTAAGTGTGCCCAAAGTGTTACCTAAGTGTGCCCAAAGTGTTACTTAAGTGTGCCCAAAGTGTTACCTAAGTGTGCCCTAAGTGTTACCTAAGTGTTACCTAAGTGTTACCTAAGTGTGCCCTAAGTGTTACCTAAGTGTGCCCAAAGTGTTACCTAAGTGTGCCCTAAGTGTTACCTAAGTGTTACCTAAGTGTTACCTAAGTGTGCCCTAAGTGTGCCCCAAGTGTTACCTAAGTGTGCCCTAAGTGTTACCTAAGTGTTACCTAAGTGTGCCCTAAGTGTTACCTAAGTGTGCCCAAAGTGTTACCTAAGTGTGCCCAAAGTGTTACCTAAGTGTGCCCTAAGTGTTACCTAAGTGTGCCCTAAGTGTTACCTAAGTGTTACCTAAGTGTTACCTAAGTGTTACCTAAGTGTTACCTAAGTGTTACCTAAGTGTTACCTAAGTGTGCCCTAAGTGTTACCTAAGTTGGCCCTAAGTGTTACCTAAGTTACCTAAGTGTTACCTAAGTGTTACCTAAGTGTTACCTAAGTGTTACCTAAGTGTTACCTAAGTGTTACCTAAGTGTGCCCTAAGTGTGCCCTAAGTGTTACCTAAGTGTGCCCAAAGTGTTACCCAAGTGTGCCCAAAGTGTTACCTAAGTGTGCCCTAAGTGTTACCTAAGTGTGCCCTAAGTGTTACTTAAGTATGCCCTAAGTGTTACCTAAGTGTTACCCAAGTGTTACCTAAGTGTGCCCTAAGTGTGCCCCAAGTGTTACCTAAGTGTGCCCTAAGTGTTACCTAAGTGTTACCTAAGTGTGGCCTAAGTGTTACCTAAGTGTGCCCAAAGTGTTACCTAAGTGTGCCCAAAGTGTTACCTAAGTGTGCCCTAAGTGTTACCTAAGTATGCCCTAAGTGTTACCCAAGTGTTACCTAAGTGTTACCTAAGTGTTACCTAAGTGTTACCTAAGTGTTACCTAAGTGTGCCCTAAGTGTGCCCTAAGTGTTACCTAAGTGTGCCCTAAGTGTTACCTAAGTGTGCCCTAAGTGTTACCTAAGTGTTACCTAAGTGTGCCCAAAGTGTTACCTAAGTGTGCCCTAAGTATGCCCTAAGTGTTACCTAAGTGTTACCTAAGTATTACCTAAGTGTGCCCTAAGTGTTACCTAAGTGTTACCTAAGTGTGCCCTAAGTGTGCCCTAAGTGTTACCTAAGTGTGCCCTAAGTGTTACCCAAGTGTGCCCAAAGTGTTACCTAAGTGTGCCCTAAGTGTTACCTAAGTGTGCCCTAAGTGTTACCTAAGTGTGCCCAAAGTGTTACCTAAGTGTGCCCAAAGTTGTTACCTAAGTGTGCCCAAAGTGTTACCTAAGTGTGCCCTAAGTGTTACCTAAGTGTTACCTAAGTGTTACCTAAGTGTGCCCTAAGTGTGCCCCAAGTGTTACCTAAGTGTGCCCTAAGTGTTACCTAAGTGTTACCTAAGTGTGGCCTAAGTGTTACCTAAGTGTGCCCAAAGTGTTACCTAAGTGTGCCCAAAGTGTTACCTAAGTGTGCCCTAAGTGTTACCTAAGTATGCCCTAAGTGTTACCCAAGTGTTACCTAAGTGTTACCTAAGTGTTACCTAAGTGTTACCTAAGTGTTACCTAAGTGTGCCCTAAGTGTGCCCTAAGTGTTACCTAAGTGTGCCCTAAGTGTTACCTAAGTGTGCCCTAAGTGTTACCTAAGTGTTACCTAAGTGTGCCCTAAGTGTTACCTAAGTGTGCCCTAAGTGTTACCTAAGTGTTACCTAAGTGTTACCTAAGTGTTACCTAAGTGTTACCTAAGTGTTACCTAAGTGTTACCTAAGTGTGCCCTAAGTGTTACCTAAGTTGGCCCTAAGTGTTACCTAAGTTACCTAAGTGTTACCTAAGTGTTACCTAAGTGTTACCTAAGTGTTACCTAAGTGTTACCTAAGTGTTACATAAGTGTTACCTAAGTGTGCCCTAAGTGTGCCCTAAGTGTTACCTAAGTGTGCCCAAAGTGTTACCCAAGTGTGCCCAAAGTGTTACCTAAGTGTGCCCTAAGTGTTACCTAAGTGTGCCCTAAGTGTTACCTAAGTGTTACCTAAGTGTGCCCTAAGTGTTACCTAAGTGTGCCCAAAGTGTTACCTAAGTGTGCCCTAAGTGTTACCTAAGTATGCCCTAAGTGTTACCCAAGTGTTACCTAAGTGTTACCTAAGTGTTACCTAAGTGTTTCCTAAGTGTTACCTAAGTGTGCCCTAAGTGTGCCCTAAGTGTTACCTAAGTGTTACCTAAGTGTTACCTAAGTGTGCCCTAAGTGTGCCCCAAGTGTTACCTAAGTGTGCCCAAAGTGTTACCTAAGTGTGCCCTAAGTGTTACCTAAGTATGCCCTAAGTGTTACCCAAGTGTTACCTAAGTGTTACCTAAGTGTTACCTAAGTGTTTCCTAAGTGTTTCCTAAGTGTTACCTAAGTGTGCCCTAAGTGTGCCCTAAGTGTTACCTAAGTGTGCCCTAAGTGTTACCTAAGTGTGCCCTAAGTGTTACCTAAGTGTTACCTAAGTGTGCCCTAAGTGTTACCTAAGTGTGCCCTAAGTGTTACCTAAGTGTTACCTAAGTGTTACCTAAGTGTTACCTAAGTGTTACCTAAGTGTTACCTAAGTGTTACCTAAGTGTTACCTAAGTGTGCCCTAAGTGTTGCCTAAGTTGGCCCTAAGTGTTACCTAAGTTACCTAAGTGTTACCTAAGTGTTACCTAAGTGTTACCTAAGTGTTACATAAGTGTTACATAAGTGTTACCTAAGAGTGCCCTAAGTGTGCCCTAAGTGTTACCTAAGTGTGCCCAAAGTGTTACCCAAGTGTGCCCAAAGTGTTACCTAAGTGTGCCCTAAGTGTTACCTAAGTGTTACCTAAGTGTTAACTAAGTGTGCCCTAAGTGTTACCTAAGTGTGCCCAAAGTGTTACCTAAGTGTTGCCTAAGTGTTACCTAAGTGTTACCTAAGTGTTACCTAAGTGTGCCCTAAGTGTTACCTAAGTGTGCCCAAAGTGTTACCTAAGTGTGCCCAAAGTGTTACTTAAGTGTGCCCAAAGTGTTACCTAAGTGTGCCCTAAGTGTTACCTAAGTGTTACCTAAGTGTTACCTAAGTGTGCCCTAAGTGTTACCTAAGTGTGCCCAAAGTGTTACCTAAGTGTGCCCTAAGTGTTACCTAAGTGTTACCTAAGTGTTACCTAAGTGTGCCCTAAGTGTGCCCCAAGTGTTACCTAAGTGTGCCCTAAGTGTTACCTAAGTGTTACCTAAGTGTGCCCTAAGTGTTACCTAAGTGTGCCCAAAGTGTTACCTAAGTGTGCCCAAAGTGTTACCTAAGTGTGCCCTAAGTGTTACCTAAGTATGCCCTAAGTGTTACCCAAGTGTTACCTAAGTGTTACCTAAGTGTTACCTAAGTGTTTCCTAAGTGTTATCTAAGTGTGCCCTAAGTGTGCCCTAAGTGTTACCTAAGTGTGCCCTAAGTGTTACCTAAGTGTGCCCTAAGTGTTACCTAAGTGTTACCTAAGTGTGCCCTAAGTGTTACCTAAGTGTGCCCTAAGTGTTACGTAAGTGTTACCTAAGTGTTACCTAAGTGTTACCTAAGTGTTACCTAAGTGTTACCTAAGTGTTACCTAAGTGTTACCTAAGTGTGCCCTAAGTGTTACCTAAGTGTGCCCTAAGTGTTACCTGAGTTACCTAAGTGTTACCTAAGTGTTACCTAAGTGTTACCTAAGTGTTACCTAAGTGTTACCTAAGTGTTACCTAAGTGTTACCTAAGTGTTACCTAAGTGTGCCCAAAGTGTTACCCAAGTGTGCCCAAAGTGTTACCTAAGTGTGCCCTAAGTGTTACCTAAGTGTGCCCAAAGTTGTTACCTAAGTGTGCCCAAAGTGTTACCTAAGTGTGCCCTAAGTGTTACCTAAGTGTTACCTAAGTGTTACCTAAGTGTGCCCTAAGTGTGCCCCAAGTGTTACCTAAGTGTGCCCTAAGTGTTACCTAAGTGTTACCTAAGTGTGGCCTAAGTGTTACCTAAGTGTGCCCAAAGTGTTACCTAAGTGTGCCCAAAGTGTTACCTAAGTGTGCCCTAAGTGTTACCTAAGTATGCCCTAAGTGTTACCCAAGTGTTACCTAAGTGTTACCTAAGTGTTACCTAAGTGTTACCTAAGTGTTACCTAAGTGTGCCCTAAGTGTGCCCTAAGTGTTACCTAAGTGTGCCCTAAGTGTTACCTAAGTGTGCCCTAAGTGTTACCTAAGTGTTACCTAAGTGTGCCCAAAGTGTTACCTAAGTGTGCCCTAAGTGTTAACTAAGTGTTACCTAAGTGTTACCTAAGTATTACCTAAGTGTGCCCTAAGTGTTACCTAAGTGTGCCCTAAGTGTTACCTAAGTGTTACCTAAGTGTTACCTAAGTGTTACCTAAGTAATACCTAAGTGTTACCTAAGTGTTACCTAAGTGTTACCTAAGTGTTACCTAAGTGTTACCTAAGTGTTACCTAAGTGTTACCTAAGTATTACCTAAGTGTGCCCTAAGTGTTACCTAAGTGTGCCCTAAGTGTTACCTAAGTGTGCCCTAAGTGTTACCTAAGTGTGCCCTAAGTGTTACCTAAGTGTTACCTAAGTGTTACCTAAGTGTTACCTAAGTGTTACCTAAGTGTTACCTAAGTGTTACCTAAGTGTTACCTAAGTGTTACCTAAGTGTTACCTAAGTGTTGCCTAAGTGTTGCCTAAGTGTTGCCTAAGTGTTGCCTAAGTGTTGCCTAAGTGTTGCCTAAGTGTTACCTAAGTGTTACCTAAGTGTTACCTAAGTGTGCCCTAAGTGTTACCTAAGTGTGCCCAAAGTGTTACCTAAGTGTGCCCAAAGTGTTACCTAAGTGTGCCCTAAGTGTTACCTAAGTGTTACCTAAGTGTTACCTAAGTGTGCCCTAAGTGTGCCCCAAGTGTTACCTAAGTGTGCCCTAAGTGTTACCTAAGTGTTACCTAAGTGTGCCCTAAGTGTTACCTAAGTGTGCCCAAAGTGTTACCTAAGTGTGCCCAAAGTGTTACCTAAGTGTGCCCTAAGTGTTACCTAAGTATGCCCTAAGTGTTACCCAAGTGTTACCTAAGTGTTACCTAAGTGTTACCTAAGTGTTACCTAAGTGTTACCTAAGTGTGCCCTAAGTGTGCCCTAAGTGTTACCTAAGTGTGCCCTAAGTGTTACCTAAGTGTGCCCTAAGTGTTACCTAAGTGTTACCTAAGTGTGCCCTAAGTGTTACCTAAGTGTGCCCTAAGTGTTACCTAAGTGTTACCTAAGTGTTACCTAAGTGTTACCTAAGTGTTACCTAAGTGTTACCTAAGTGTTACCTAAGTGTGCCCTAAGTGTTACCTAAGTTGGCCCTAAGTGTTACCTAAGTTACCTAAGTGTTACCTAAGTGTTACCTAAGTGTTACCTAAGTGTTACCTAAGTGTTACCTAAGTGTTACATAAGTGTTACCTAAGTGTGCCCTAAGTGTGCCCTAAGTGTTACCTAAGTGTGCCCAAAGTGTTACCCAAGTGTGCCCAAAGTGTTACCTAAGTGTGCCCTAAGTGTTACCTAAGTGTGCCCTAAGTGTTACCTAAGTGTTACCTAAGTGTTACCTAAGTGTGCCCTAAGTGTTACCTAAGTGTTGCCTAAGTGTTACCTAAGTGTTACCTAAGTGTTACCTAAGTGTGCCCTAAGTGTTACCTAAGTGTGCCCAAAGTGTTACCTAAGTGTGCCCAAAGTGTTACTTAAGTGTGCCCAAAGTGTTACCTAAGTGTTACCTAAGTGTTACCTAAGTGTTACCTAAGTGTTACCTAAGTGTTACCTAAGTGTTACCTAAGTGTTGCCTAAGTGTTGCCTAAGTGTTGCCTAAGTGTTGCCTAAGTGTTGCCTAAGTGTTGCCTAAGTGTTACCTAAGTGTTACCTAAGTGTTACCTAAGTGTGCCCTAAGTGTTACCTAAGTGTGCCCAAAGTGTTACCTAAGTGTGCCCAAAGTGTTACCTAAGTGTGCCCTAAGTGTTACCTAAGTGTTACCTAAGTGTTACCTAAGTGTGCCCTAAGTGTGCCCCAAGTGTTACCTAAGTGTGCCCTAAGTGTTACCTAAGTGTTACCTAAGTGTGCCCAAAGTGTTACCTAAGTGTGCCCTAAGTGTTACCTAAGTATGCCCTAAGTGTTACCCAAGTGTTACCTAAGTGTTACCTAAGTGTTACCTAAGTGTTACCTAAGTGTTACCTAAGTGTGCCCTAAGTGTGCCCTAAGTGTTACCTAAGTATGCCCTAAGTGTTACCTAAGTGTGCCCTAAGTGTTACCTAAGTGTTACCTAAGTGTGCCCTAAGTGTTACCTAAGTGTGCCCTAAGTGTTACCTAAGTGTTACCTAAGTGTTACCTAAGTGTTACCTAAGTGTTACCTAAGTGTTACCTAAGTGTTACCTAAGTGTGCCCTAAGTGTTACCTAAGTTGGCCCTAAGTGTTACCTAAGTTACCTAAGTGTTACCTAAGTGTTACCTAAGTGTTACCTAAGTGTTACCTAAGTGTTACCTAAGTGTTACATAAGTGTTACCTAAGTGTGCCCTAAGTGTGCCCTAAGTGTTACCTAAGTGTGCCCAAAGTGTTACCCAAGTGTGCCCAAAGTGTTACCTAAGTGTGCCCTAAGTGTTACCTAAGTGTGCCCTAAGTGTTACCTAAGTGTTACCTAAGTGTTACCTAAGTGTGCCCTAAGTGTTACCTAAGTGTTGCCTAAGTGTTACCTAAGTGTTACCTAAGTGTTACCTAAGTGTGCCCTAAGTGTTACCTAAGTGTGCCCAAAGTGTTACCTAAGTGTGCCCAAAGTGTTACTTAAGTGTGCCCAAAGTGTTACCTAAGTGTGCCCTAAGTGTTACCTAAGTGTTACCTAAGTGTTACCTAAGTGTGCCCTAAGTGTTACCTAAGTGTGCCCAAAGTGTTACCTAAGTGTGCCCTAAGTGTTACCTAAGTGTTACCTAAGTGTTACCTAAGTGTGCCCTAAGTGTGCCCCAAGTGTTACCTAAGTGTGCCCTAAGTGTTACCTAAGTGTTACCTAAGTGTGCCCTAAGTGTTACCTAAGTGTGCCCAAAGTGTTACCTAAGTGTGCCCAAAGTGTTACCTAAGTGTGCCCTAAGTGTTACCTAAGTATGCCCTAAGTGTTACCCAAGTGTTACCTAAGTGTTACCTAAGTGTTACCTAAGTGTTTCCTAAGTGTTACCTAAGTGTGCCCTAAGTGTGCCCTAAGTGTTACCTAAGTGTGCCCTAAGTGTTACCTAAGTGTGCCCTAAGTGTTACCTAAGTGTTACCTAAGTGTGCCCTAAGTGTTACCTAAGTGTGCCCTAAGTGTTACCTAAGTGTTACCTAAGTGTTACCTAAGTGTTACCTAAGTGTTACCTAAGTGTTACCTAAGTGTGCCCTAAGTGTTACCTAAGTTGGCCCTAAGTGTTACCTAAGTTACCTAAGTGTTACCTAAGTGTTACCTAAGTGTTACCTAAGTGTTACCTAAGTGTTACCTAAGTGTTACATAAGTGTTACCTAAGTGTGCCCTAAGTGTGCCCTAAGTGTTACCTAAGTGTGCCCAAAGTGTTACCCAAGTGTGCCCAAAGTGTTACCTAAGTGTGCCCTAAGTGTTACCTAAGTGTGCCCTAAGTGTTACCTAAGTGTTACCTAAGTGTTACCTAAGTGTGCCCTAAGTGTTACCTAAGTGTGCCCAAAGTGTTACCTAAGTGTTGCCTAAGTGTTACCTAAGTGTTACCTAAGTGTTACCTAAGTGTGCCCTAAGTGTTACCTAAGTGTGCCCAAAGTGTTACCTAAGTGTGCCCAAAGTGTTACTTAAGTGTGCCCAAAGTGTTACCTAAGTGTGCCCTAAGTGTTACCTAAGTGTTACCTAAGTGTTACCTAAGTGTGCCCTAAGTGTTACCTAAGTGTGCCCAAAGTGTTACCTAAGTGTGCCCTAAGTGTTACCTAAGTGTTACCTAAGTGTTACCTAAGTGTGCCCTAAGTGTGCCCCAAGTGTTACCTAAGTGTGCCCTAAGTGTTACCTAAGTGTGCCCTAAGTGTGCCCCAAGTGTTACCTAAGTGTGCCCTAAGTGTTACCTAAGTGTTACCTAAGTGTGCCCTAAGTGTTACCTAAGTGTGCCCAAAGTGTTACCTAAGTGTGCCCAAAGTGTTACCTAAGTGTGCCCTAAGTGTTACCTAAGTATGCCCTAAGTGTTACCCAAGTGTTACCTAAGTGTTACCTAAGTGTTACCTAAGTGTTACCTAAGTGTTACCTAAGTGTGCCCTAAGTGTGCCCTAAGTGTTACCTAAGTATGCCCTAAGTGTTACCTAAGTGTGCCCTAAGTGTTACCTAAGTGTTACCTAAGTGTGCCCTAAGTGTTACCTAAGTGTGCCCTAAGTGTTACCTAAGTGTTACCTAAGTGTTACCTAAGTGTTACCTAAGTGTTACCTAAGTGTTACCTAAGTGTTACCTAAGTGTGCCCTAAGTGTTACCTAAGTTGGCCCTAAGTGTTACCTAAGTTACCTAAGTGTTACCTAAGTGTTACCTAAGTGTTACCTAAGTGTTACCTAAGTGTTACCTAAGTGTTACATAAGTGTTACCTAAGTGTGCCCTAAGTGTGCCCTAAGTGTTACCTAAGTGTGCCCAAAGTGTTACCCAAGTGTGCCCAAAGTGTTACCTAAGTGTGCCCTAAGTGTTACCTAAGTGTGCCCTAAGTGTTACCTAAGTGTTACCTAAGTGTTACCTAAGTGTGCCCTAAGTGTTACCTAAGTGTTGCCTAAGTGTTACCTAAGTGTTACCTAAGTGTTACCTAAGTGTGCCCTAAGTGTTACCTAAGTGTGCCCAAAGTGTTACCTAAGTGTGCCCAAAGTGTTACTTAAGTGTGCCCAAAGTGTTACCTAAGTGTGCCCTAAGTGTTACCTAAGTGTTACCTAAGTGTTACCTAAGTGTGCCCTAAGTGTTACCTAAGTGTGCCCAAAGTGTTACCTAAGTGTGCCCTAAGTGTTACCTAAGTGTTACCTAAGTGTTACCTAAGTGTGCCCTAAGTGTGCCCCAAGTGTTACCTAAGTGTGCCCTAAGTGTTACCTAAGTGTTACCTAAGTGTGCCCTAAGTGTTACCTAAGTGTGCCCAAAGTGTTACCTAAGTGTGCCCAAAGTGTTACCTAAGTGTGCCCTAAGTGTTACCTAAGTATGCCCTAAGTGTTACCTAAGTGTTACCTAAGTGTTACCTAAGTGTTACCTAAGTGTTTCCTAAGTGTTACCTAAGTGTGCCCTAAGTGTGCCCTAAGTGTTACCTAAGTGTGCCCTAAGTGTTACCTAAGTGTGCCCTAAGTGTTACCTAAGTGTTACCTAAGTGTGCCCTAAGTGTTACCTAAGTGTGCCCTAAGTGTTACCTAAGTGTTACCTAAGTGTTACCTAAGTGTTACCTAAGTGTTACCTAAGTGTTACCTAAGTGTGCCCTAAGTGTTACCTAAGTTGGCCCTAAGTGTTACCTAAGTTACCTAAGTGTTACCTAAGTGTTACCTAAGTGTTACCTAAGTGTTACCTAAGTGTTACCTAAGTGTTACATAAGTGTTACCTAAGTGTGCCCTAAGTGTGCCCTAAGTGTTACCTAAGTGTGCCCAAAGTGTTACCCAAGTGTGCCCAAAGTGTTACCTAAGTGTGCCCTAAGTGTTACCTAAGTGTGCCCTAAGTGTTACCTAAGTGTTACCTAAGTGTTACCTAAGTGTGCCCTAAGTGTTACCTAAGTGTGCCCAAAGTGTTACCTAAGTGTTGCCTAAGTGTTACCTAAGTGTTACCTAAGTGTTACCTAAGTGTGCCCTAAGTGTTACCTAAGTGTGCCCAAAGTGTTACCTAAGTGTGCCCAAAGTGTTACTTAAGTGTGCCCAAAGTGTTACCTAAGTGTGCCCTAAGTGTTACCTAAGTGTTACCTAAGTGTTACCTAAGTGTGCCCTAAGTGTTACCTAAGTGTGCCCAAAGTGTTACCTAAGTGTGCCCTAAGTGTTACCTAAGTGTTACCTAAGTGTTACCTAAGTGTGCCCTAAGTGTGCCCCAAGTGTTACCTAAGTGTGCCCTAAGTGTTACCTAAGTGTTACCTAAGTGTGCCCTAAGTGTTACCTAAGTGTGCCCAAAGTGTTACCTAAGTGTGCCCAAAGTGTTACCTAAGTGTGCCCTAAGTGTTACCTAAGTATGCCCTAAGTGTTACCCAAGTGTTACCTAAGTGTTACCTAAGTGTTACCTAAGTGTTTCCTAAGTGTTACCTAAGTGTGCCCTAAGTGTGCCCTAAGTGTTACCTAAGTGTGCCCTAAGTGTTACCTAAGTGTGCCCTAAGTGTTACCTAAGTGTTACCTAAGTGTGCCCTAAGTGTTACCTAAGTGTGCCCTAAGTGTTACCTAAGTGTTACCTAAGTGTTACCTAAGTGTTACCTAAGTGTTACCTAAGTGTTACCTAAGTGTTACCTAAGTGTTACCTAAGTGTGCCCTAAGTGTTACCTAAGTGTGCCCTAAGTGTTACCTGAGTTACCTAAGTGTTACCTAAGTGTTACCTAAGTGTTACCTAAGTGTTACCTAAGTGTTACCTAAGTGTTACCTAAGTGTTACCTAAGTGTTACCTAAGTGTGCCCTAAGTGTGTCCTAAGTGTTACCTAAGTGTGCCCAAAGTGTTACCCAAGTGTGCCCAAAGTGTTACCTAAGTGTTACCTAAGTGTTACCTAAGTGTTACCTAAGTGTGCCCTAAGTGTTACCTAAGTGTGCCCAAAGTGTTACCTAAGTGTGCCCTAAGTGTTACCTAAGTATGCCCTAAGTGTTACCCAAGTGTTACCTAAGTGTTACCTAAGTGTTACCTAAGTGTTACCTAAGTGTTACCTAAGTGTTACCTAAGTGTTACCTAAGTGTGCCCTAAGTGTTACCTAAGTTGGCCCTAAGTGTTACCTAAGTTACCTAAGTGTTACCTAAGTGTTACCTAAGTGTTACCTAAGTGTTACCTAAGTGTTACCTAAGTGTTACATAAGTGTTACCTAAGTGTGCCCTAAGTGTGCCCTAAGTGTTACCTAAGTGTGCCCAAAGTGTTACCCAAGTGTGCCCAAAGTGTTACCTAAGTGTGCCCTAAGTGTTACCTAAGTGTGCCCTAAGTGTTACCTAAGTGTTACCTAAGTGTTACCTAAGTGTGCCCAAAGTGTTACCTAAGTGTGCCCTAAGTGTTACCTAAGTATGCCCTAAGTGTTACCCAAGTGTTACCTAAGTGTTACCTAAGTGTTACCTAAGTGTTTCCTAAGTGTTACCTAAGTGTGCCCTAAGTGTGCCCTAAGTGTTACCTAAGTGTGCCCTAAGTGTTACCTAAGTGTGCCCTAAGTGTTACCTAAGTGTTACCTAAGTGTGCCCTAAGTGTTACCTAAGTGTGCCCTAAGTGTTACCTAAGTGTTACCTAAGTGTTACCTAAGTGTTACCTAAGTGTTACCTAAGTGTTACCTAAGTGTTACCTAAGTGTTACCTAAGTGTGCCCTAAGTGTTACCTAAGTGTGCCCTAAGTGTTACCTGAGTTACCTAAGTGTTACCTAAGTGTTACCTAAGTGTTACCTAAGTGTTACCTAAGTGTTACCTAAGTGTTACCTAAGTGTTACCTAAGTGTTACCTAAGTGTGCCCTAAGTGTGTCCTAAGTGTTACCTAAGTGTGCCCAAAGTGTTACCCAAGTGTGCCCAAAGTGTTACCTAAGTGTTACCTAAGTGTTACCTAAGTGTTACCTAAGTGTGCCCTAAGTGTTACCTAAGTGTGCCCAAAGTGTTACCTAAGTGTGCCCTAAGTGTTACCTAAGTATGCCCTAAGTGTTACCCAAGTGTTACCTAAGTGTTACCTAAGTGTTACCTAAGTGTTACCTAAGTGTTACCTAAGTGTTACCTAAGTGTTACCTAAGTGTGCCCTAAGTGTTACCTAAGTTGGCCCTAAGTGTTACCTAAGTTACCTAAGTGTTACCTAAGTGTTACCTAAGTGTTACCTAAGTGTTACCTAAGTGTTACCTAAGTGTTACATAAGTGTTACCTAAGTGTGCCCTAAGTGTGCCCTAAGTGTTACCTAAGTGTGCCCAAAGTGTTACCCAAGTGTGCCCAAAGTGTTACCTAAGTGTGCCCTAAGTGTTACCTAAGTGTGCCCTAAGTGTTACCTAAGTGTTACCTAAGTGTTACCTAAGTGTGCCCTAAGTGTTACCTAAGTGTGCCCAAAGTGTTACCTAAGTGTTGCCTAAGTGTTACCTAAGTGTTACCTAAGTGTTACCTAAGTGTGCCCTAAGTGTTACCTAAGTGTGCCCAAAGTGTTACCTAAGTGTGCCCAAAGTGTTACTTAAGTGTGCCCAAAGTGTTACCTAAGTGTGCCCTAAGTGTTACCTAAGTGTTACCTAAGTGTTACCTAAGTGTGCCCTAAGTGTTACCTAAGTGTGCCCAAAGTGTTACCTAAGTGTGCCCTAAGTGTTACCTAAGTGTTACCTAAGTGTTACCTAAGTGTGCCCTAAGTGTGCCCCAAGTGTTACCTAAGTGTGCCCAAAGTGTTACCTAAGTGTGCCCTAAGTGTTACCTAAGTGTTACCTAAGTGTTACCTAAGTGTGCCCTAAGTGTGCCCCAAGTGTTACCTAAGTGTGCCCTAAGTGTTACCTAAGTGTTACCTAAGTGTGCCCTAAGTGTTACCTAAGTGTGCCCAAAGTGTTACCTAAGTGTGCCCAAAGTGTTACCTAAGTGTGCCCTAAGTGTTACCTAAGTATGCCCTAAGTGTTACCCAAGTGTTACCTAAGTGTTACCTAAGTGTTACCTAAGTGTTACCTAAGTGTTACCTAAGTGTGCCCTAAGTGTGCCCTAAGTGTTACCTAAGTGTGCCCTAAGTGTTACCTAAGTGTGCCCTAAGTGTTACCTAAGTGTTACCTAAGTGTGCCCTAAGTGTTACCTAAGTGTGCCCTAAGTGTTACCTAAGTGTTACCTAAGTGTTACCTAAGTGTTACCTAAGTGTTACCTAAGTGTTACCTAAGTGTTACCTAAGTGTGCCCTAAGTGTTACCTAAGTTGGCCCTAAGTGTTACCTAAGTTACCTAAGTGTTACCTAAGTGTTACCTAAGTGTTACCTAAGTGTTACCTAAGTGTTACCTAAGTGTTACATAAGTGTTACCTAAGTGTGCCCTAAGTGTGCCCTAAGTGTTACCTAAGTGTGCCCAAAGTGTTACCCAAGTGTGCCCAAAGTGTTACCTAAGTGTGCCCTAAGTGTTACCTAAGTGTGCCCTAAGTGTTACCTAAGTGTTACCTAAGTGTTACCTAAGTGTGCCCTAAGTGTTACCTAAGTGTTGCCTAAGTGTTACCTAAGTGTTACCTAAGTGTTACCTAAGTGTTACCTAAGTGTTACCTAAGTGTTACCTAAGTGTTACCTAAGTATTACCTAAGTGTTACCTAAGTGTTACCTAAGTGTTACCTAAGTGTTACCTAAGTGTTACCTAAGTGTTACCTAAGTGTGCCCTAAGTGTGCCCTAAGTGTTACCTAAGTGTGCCCAAAGTGTTACCCAAGTGTGCCCAAAGTGTTACCTAAGTGTGCCCTAAGTGTTACCTAAGTGTGCCCTAAGTGTTACCTAAGTGTGCCCAAAGTGTTACCTAAGTGTGCCCAAAGTTGTTACCTAAGTGTGCCCTAAGTGTTACCTAAGTGTGCCCTAAGTGTTACCTAAGTGTTACCTAAGTGTGCCCTAAGTGTTACCTAAGTGTTACCTAAGTGTGGCCTAAGTGTTACCTAAGTGTGCCCAAAGTGTTACCTAAGTGTGCCCAAAGTGTTACCTAAGTGTGCCCTAAGTGTTACCTAAGTATGCCCTAAGTGTTACCCAAGTGTTACCTAAGTGTTACCTAAGTGTTACCTAAGTGTTACCTAAGTGTTACCTAAGTGTGCCCTAAGTGTGCCCTAAGTGTTACCTAAGTGTGCCCTAAGTGTTACCTAAGTGTGCCCTAAGTGTTACCTAAGTGTTACCTAAGTGTGCCCAAAGTGTTACCTAAGTGTGCCCTAAGTGTTAACTAAGTGTTACCTAAGTGTTACCTAAGTATTACCTAAGTGTGCCCTAAGTGTTACCTAAGTGTGCCCTAAGTGTTACCTAAGTGTTACCTAAGTGTTACCTAAGTGTTACCTAAGTATTACCTAAGTGTTACCTAAGTGTTACCTAAGTGTTACCTAAGTGTTACCTAAGTGTTACCTAAGTGTTACCTAAGTGTTACCTAAGTATTACCTAAGTGTGCCCTAAGTGTTACCTAAGTGTGCCCTAAGTGTTACCTAAGTGTGCCCTAAGTGTTACCTAAGTGTGCCCTAAGTGTTACCTAAGTGTTACCTAAGTGTTACCTAAGTGTTACCTAAGTGTTACCTAAGTGTTACCTAAGTGTTACCTAAGTGTTACCTAAGTGTTACCTAAGTGTTACCTAAGTGTTGCCTAAGTGTTGCCTAAGTGTTGCCTAAGTGTTGCCTAAGTGTTGCCTAAGTGTTGCCTAAGTGTTACCTAAGTGTTACCTAAGTGTTACCTAAGTGTGCCCAAAGTGTTACCTAAGTGTGCCCAAAGTGTTACCTAAGTGTGCCCTAAGTGTTACCTAAGTATGCCCTAAGTGTTACCCAAGTGTTACCTAAGTGTTACCTAAGTGTTACCTAAGTGTTTCCTAAGTGTTACCTAAGTGTGCCCTAAGTGTGCCCTAAGTGTTACCTAAGTGTGCCCTAAGTGTTACCTAAGTGTGCCCTAAGTGTTACCTAAGTGTGCCCTAAGTGTGCCCTAAGTGTTACCTAAGTGTGCCCTAAGTGTTACCTAAGTGTTACCTAAGTGTTACCTAAGTGTTACCTAAGTGTTACCTAAGTGTTACCTAAGTGTTACCTAAGTGTTACCTAAGTGTGCCCTAAGTGTTACCTAAGTGTGCCCTAAGTGTTACCTGAGTTACCTAAGTGTTACCTAAGTGTTACCTAAGTGTTACCTAAGTGTTACCTAAGTGTTACCTAAGTGTTACCTAAGTGTTACCTAAGTGTTACCTAAGTGTGCCCTAAGTGTGTCCTAAGTGTTACCTAAGTGTGCCCAAAGTGTTACCCAAGTGTGCCCAAAGTGTTACCTAAGTGTGCCCTAAGTGTTACCTAAGTGTGCCCTAAGTGTTACCTAAGTATGCCCTAAGTGTGCCCTAAGTGTTACCTAAGTGTGCCCTAAGTGTTACCTAAGTGTGCCCTAAGTGTTACCTAAGTGTGCCCTAAGTGTTACCTAAGTGTTACCTAAGTGTTACCTAAGTGTTGCCTAAGTGTTGCCTAAGTGTTGCCTAAGTGTTGCCTAAGTGTTACCTAAGTGTTACCTAAGTGTTACCTAAGTGTTACCTAAGTGTTACCTAAGTGTGCCCTAAGTGTTACCTAAGTGTGCCCAAAGTGTTACCTAAGTGTGCCCTAAGTGTTACCTAAGTGTTACCTAAGTGTTACCCAAGTGTGCCCTAAGTGTTACCTAAGTGTGCCCAAAGTGTTACCTAAGTTGGCCCTAAGTGTTACCTAAGTTACCTAAGTGTTACCTAAGTGTTACCTAAGTGTTACCTAAGTGTTACCTAAGTGTTACCTAAGTGTTACCTAAGTGTGCCCTAAGTGTGCCCTAAGTGTTACCTAAGTGTGCCCAAAGTGTTACCTAAGTGTGCCCTAAGTGTTACCTAAGTGTTACCTAAGTGTTACCTAAGTGTGCCCTAAGTGTGCCCTAAGTGTGCCCTAAGTGTTACCTAAGTGTGCCCAAAGTGTTACCCAAGTGTGCCCAAAGTGTTACCTAAGTGTGCCCTAAGTGTTACCTAAGTGTGCCCTAAGTGTTACCTAAGTATGCCCTAAGTGTTACCTAAGTGTTACCCAAGTGTTACCTAAGTGTTACCTAAGTGTGCCCTAAGTGTGCCCTAAGTGTTACCTAAGTGTGCCCTAAGTGTTACCTAAGTGTGCCCTAAGTGTTACCTAAGTGTTACCTAAGTGTTACCTAAGTGTTACCTAAGTGTTACCTAAGTATTACCTAAGTGTTACCTAAGTGTTACCTAAGTGTTACCTAAGTGTTACCTAAGTGTTACCTAAGTGTTACCTAAGTGTGCCCTAAGTGTTACCTAAGTTGGCCCTAAGTGTTACCTAAGTTACCTAAGTGTTACCTAAGTGTTACCTAAGTGTTACCTAAGTGTTACCTAAGTGTTACCTAAGTGTTACATAAGTGTTACCTAAGTGTGCCCTAAGTGTGCCCTAAGTGTTACCTAAGTGTGCCCAAAGTGTTACCCAAGTGTGCCCAAAGTGTTACCTAAGTGTGCCCTAAGTGTTACCTAAGTGTGCCCTAAGTGTTACCTAAGTGTTACCTAAGTGTGCCCTAAGTGTTACCTAAGTGTGCCCAAAGTGTTACCTAAGTGTGCCCTAAGTGTTACCTAAGTATGCCCTAAGTGTTACCCAAGTGTTACCTAAGTGTTACCTAAGTGTTACCTAAGTGTTTCCTAAGTGTTACCTAAGTGTGCCCTAAGTGTGCCCTAAGTGTTACCTAAGTGTTACCTAAGTGTTACCTAAGTGTGCCCTAAGTGTGCCCCAAGTGTTACCTAAGTGTGCCCTAAGTGTTACCTAAGTGTTACCTAAGTGTGCCCTAAGTGTTACCTAAGTGTGCCCAAAGTGTTACCTAAGTGTGCCCAAAGTGTTACCTAAGTGTGCCCTAAGTGTTACCTAAGTATGCCCTAAGTGTTACCCAAGTGTTACCTAAGTGTTACCTAAGTGTTACCTAAGTGTTTCCTAAGTGTTACCTAAGTGTGCCCTAAGTGTGCCCTAAGTGTTACCTAAGTGTGCCCTAAGTGTTACCTAAGTGTGCCCTAAGTGTTACCTAAGTGTTACCTAAGTGTGCCCTAAGTGTTACCTAAGTGTGCCCTAAGTGTTACCTAAGTGTTACCTAAGTGTTACCTAAGTGTTACCTAAGTGTTACCTAAGTGTTACCTAAGTGTTACCTAAGTGTTACCTAAGTGTGCCCTAAGTGTTACCTAAGTTGGCCCTAAGTGTTACCTAAGTTACCTAAGTGTTACCTAAGTGTTACCTAAGTGTTACCTAAGTGTTACCTAAGTGTTACCTAAGTGTTACATAAGTGTTACCTAAGTGTGCCCTAAGTGTGCCCTAAGTGTTACCTAAGTGTGCCCAAAGTGTTACCCAAGTGTGCCCAAAGTGTTACCTAAGTGTGCCCTAAGTGTTACCTAAGTGTGCCCTAAGTGTTACCTAAGTGTTACCTAAGTGTTACCTAAGTGTGCCCTAAGTGTTACCTAAGTGTGCCCAAAGTGTTACCTAAGTGTTGCCTAAGTGTTACCTAAGTGTTACCTAAGTGTTACCTAAGTGTGCCCTAAGTGTTACCTAAGTGTGCCCAAAGTGTTACCTAAGTGTGCCCAAAGTGTTACTTAAGTGTGCCCAAAGTGTTACCTAAGTGTGCCCTAAGTGTTACCTAAGTGTTACCTAAGTGTTACCTAAGTGTGCCCTAAGTGTTACCTAAGTGTGCCCAAAGTGTTACCTAAGTGTGCCCTAAGTGTTACCTAAGTGTTACCTAAGTGTTACCTAAGTGTGCCCTAAGTGTGCCCCAAGTGTTACCTAAGTGTGCCCTAAGTGTTACCTAAGTGTTACCTAAGTGTGCCCTAAGTGTTACCTAAGTGTGCCCAAAGTGTTACCTAAGTGTGCCCAAAGTGTTACCTAAGTGTGCCCTAAGTGTTACCTAAGTATGCCCTAAGTGTTACCCAAGTGTTACCTAAGTGTTACCTAAGTGTTACCTAAGTGTTTCCTAAGTGTTACCTAAGTGTGCCCTAAGTGTGCCCTAAGTGTTACCTAAGTGTGCCCTAAGTGTTACCTAAGTGTGCCCTAAGTGTTACCTAAGTGTTACCTAAGTGTGCCCTAAGTGTTACCTAAGTGTGCCCTAAGTGTTACGTAAGTGTTACCTAAGTGTTACCTAAGTGTTACCTAAGTGTTACCTAAGTGTTACCTAAGTGTTACCTAAGTGTTACCTAAGTGTGCCCTAAGTGTTACCTAAGTGTGCCCTAAGTGTTACCTGAGTTACCTAAGTGTTACCTAAGTGTTACCTAAGTGTTACCTAAGTGTTACCTAAGTGTTACCTAAGTGTTACCTAAGTGTTACCTAAGTGTTACCTAAGTGTGCCCTAAGTGTGTCCTAAGTGTTACCTAAGTGTGCCCAAAGTGTTACCCAAGTGTGCCCAAAGTGTTACCTAAGTGTGCCCTAAGTGTTACCTAAGTGTGCCCAAAGTTGTTACCTAAGTGTGCCCAAAGTGTTACCTAAGTGTGCCCTAAGTGTTACCTAAGTGTTACCTAAGTGTTACCTAAGTGTGCCCTAAGTGTGCCCCAAGTGTTACCTAAGTGTGCCCTAAGTGTTACCTAAGTGTTACCTAAGTGTGGCCTAAGTGTTACCTAAGTGTGCCCAAAGTGTTACCTAAGTGTGCCCAAAGTGTTACCTAAGTGTGCCCTAAGTGTTACCTAAGTGTTACCTAAGTGTTACCTAAGTGTGCCCTAAGTGTGCCCCAAGTGTTACCTAAGTATGCCCTAAGTGTTACCCAAGTGTTACCTAAGTGTTACCTAAGTGTTACCTAAGTGTTACCTAAGTGTTACCTAAGTGTGCCCTAAGTGTGCCCTAAGTGTTACCTAAGTGTTACCTAAGTGTTACCTAAGTGTGCCCTAAGTGTGCCCCAAGTGTTACCTAAGTATGCCCTAAGTGTTACCCAAGTGTTACCTAAGTGTTACCTAAGTGTTACCTAAGTGTTACCTAAGTGTTACCTAAGTGTGCCCTAAGTGTGCCCTAAGTGTTACCTAAGTGTGCCCTAAGTGTTACCTAAGTGTGCCCTAAGTGTTACCTAAGTGTTACCTAAGTGTGCCCAAAGTGTTACCTAAGTGTGCCCTAAGTGTTAACTAAGTGTTACCTAAGTGTTACCTAAGTATTACCTAAGTGTGCCCTAAGTGTTACCTAAGTGTGCCCTAAGTGTTACCTAAGTGTTACCTAAGTGTTACCTAAGTGTTACCTAAGTATTACCTAAGTGTTACCTAAGTGTTACCTAAGTGTTACCTAAGTGTTACCTAAGTGTTACCTAAGTGTTACCTAAGTGTTACCTAAGTATTACCTAAGTGTGCCCTAAGTGTTACCTAAGTGTGCCCTAAGTGTTACCTAAGTGTGCCCTAAGTGTTACCTAAGTGTGCCCTAAGTGTTACCTAAGTGTTACCTAAGTGTTACCTAAGTGTTACCTAAGTGTTACCTAAGTGTTACCTAAGTGTTACCTAAGTGTTACCTAAGTGTTACCTAAGTGTTACCTAAGTGTTGCCTAAGTGTTGCCTAAGTGTTACCCAAGTGTTACCTAAGTGTTACCTAAGTGTTACCTAAGTGTTACCTAAGTGTTACCTAAGTGTGCCCTAAGTGTGCCCTAAGTGTTACCTAAGTGTGCCCTAAGTGTTACCTAAGTGTGCCCTAAGTGTTACCTAAGTGTTACCTAAGTGTGCCCTAAGTGTTACCTAAGTGTGCCCTAAGTGTTACCTAAGTGTTACCTAAGTGTTACCTAAGTGTTACCTAAGTGTTACCTAAGTGTTACCTAAGTGTGCCCTAAGTGTTACCTAAGTTGGCCCTAAGTGTTACCTAAGTTACCTAAGTGTTACCTAAGTGTTACCTAAGTGTTACCTAAGTGTTACCTAAGTGTTACCTAAGTGTTACATAAGTGTTACCTAAGTGTGCCCTAAGTGTGCCCTAAGTGTTACCTAAGTGTGCCCAAAGTGTTACCCAAGTGTGCCCAAAGTGTTACCTAAGTGTGCCCTAAGTGTTACCTAAGTGTGCCCTAAGTGTTACCTAAGTGTTACCTAAGTGTTACCTAAGTGTGCCCTAAGTGTTACCTAAGTGTTGCCTAAGTGTTACCTAAGTGTTGCCTAAGTGTTACCTAAGTGTTACCTAAGTGTTACCTAAGTGTGCCCTAAGTGTTACCTAAGTGTGCCCAAAGTGTTACCTAAGTGTGCCCAAAGTGTTACTTAAGTGTGCCCAAAGTGTTACCTAAGTGTTACCTAAGTGTTACCTAAGTGTTACCTAAGTGTTACCTAAGTGTTACCTAAGTGTTACCTAAGTGTTGCCTAAGTGTTGCCTAAGTGTTGCCTAAGTGTTGCCTAAGTGTTGCCTAAGTGTTGCCTAAGTGTTACCTAAGTGTTACCTAAGTGTTACCTAAGTGTGCCCTAAGTGTTACCTAAGTGTGCCCAAAGTGTTACCTAAGTGTGCCCAAAGTGTTACCTAAGTGTGCCCTAAGTGTTACCTAAGTGTTACCTAAGTGTTACCTAAGTGTGCCCTAAGTGTGCCCCAAGTGTTACCTAAGTGTGCCCTAAGTGTTACCTAAGTGTTACCTAAGTGTGGCCTAAGTGTTACCTAAGTGTGCCCAAAGTGTTACCTAAGTGTGCCCAAAGTGTTACCTAAGTGTGCCCTAAGTGTTACCTAAGTATGCCCTAAGTGTTACCCAAGTGTTACCTAAGTGTTACCTAAGTGTTACCTAAGTGTTACCTAAGTGTTACCTAAGTGTGCCCTAAGTGTGCCCTAAGTGTTACCTAAGTGTGCCCTAAGTGTTACCTAAGTGTGCCCTAAGTGTTACCTAAGTGTTACCTAAGTGTGCCCAAAGTGTTACCTAAGTGTGCCCTAAGTGTTAACTAAGTGTTACCTAAGTGTTACCTAAGTATTACCTAAGTGTGCCCTAAGTGTTACCTAAGTGTGCCCTAAGTGTTACCTAAGTGTTACCTAAGTGTTACCTAAGTGTTACCTAAGTATTACCTAAGTGTTACCTAAGTGTTACCTAAGTGTTACCTAAGTGTTACCTAAGTGTTACCTAAGTGTTACCTAAGTGTTACCTAAGTATTACCTAAGTGTGCCCTAAGTGTTACCTAAGTGTGCCCTAAGTGTTACCTAAGTGTGCCCTAAGTGTTACCTAAGTGTGCCCTAAGTGTTACCTAAGTGTTACCTAAGTGTTACCTAAGTGTTACCTAAGTGTTACCTAAGTGTTACCTAAGTGTTACCTAAGTGTTACCTAAGTGTTACCTAAGTGTTACCTAAGTGTTGCCTAAGTGTTGCCTAAGTGTTGCCTAAGTGTTGCCTAAGTGTTGCCTAAGTGTTGCCTAAGTGTTACCTAAGTGTTACCTAAGTGTTACCTAAGTGTGCCCTAAGTGTTACCTAAGTGTGCCCAAAGTGTTACCTAAGTGTGCCCAAAGTGTTACCTAAGTGTGCCCTAAGTGTTACCTAAGTGTTACCTAAGTGTTACCTAAGTGTGCCCTAAGTGTGCCCCAAGTGTTACCTAAGTGTGCCCTAAGTGTTACCTAAGTGTTACCTAAGTGTGCCCTAAGTGTTACCTAAGTGTGCCCAAAGTGTTACCTAAGTGTGCCCAAAGTGTTACCTAAGTGTGCCCTAAGTGTTACCTAAGTATGCCCTAAGTGTTACCCAAGTGTTACCTAAGTGTTACCTAAGTGTTACCTAAGTGTTACCTAAGTGTTACCTAAGTGTGCCCTAAGTGTGCCCTAAGTGTTACCTAAGTGTGCCCTAAGTGTTACCTAAGTGTGCCCTAAGTGTTACCTAAGTGTTACCTAAGTGTGCCCTAAGTGTTACCTAAGTGTGCCCTAAGTGTTACCTAAGTGTTACCTAAGTGTTACCTAAGTGTTACCTAAGTGTTACCTAAGTGTTACCTAAGTGTTACCTAAGTGTGCCCTAAGTGTTACCTAAGTTGGCCCTAAGTGTTACCTAAGTTACCTAAGTGTTACCTAAGTGTTACCTAAGTGTTACCTAAGTGTTACCTAAGTGTTACCTAAGTGTTACATAAGTGTTACCTAAGTGTGCCCTAAGTGTGCCCTAAGTGTTACCTAAGTGTGCCCAAAGTGTTACCCAAGTGTGCCCAAAGTGTTACCTAAGTGTGCCCTAAGTGTTACCTAAGTGTGCCCTAAGTGTTACCTAAGTGTTACCTAAGTGTGCCCTAAGTGTTACCTAAGTGTGCCCAAAGTGTTACCTAAGTGTGCCCTAAGTGTTACCTAAGTATGCCCTAAGTGTTACCCAAGTGTTACCTAAGTGTTACCTAAGTGTTACCTAAGTGTTTCCTAAGTGTTACCTAAGTGTGCCCTAAGTGTGCCCTAAGTGTTACCTAAGTGTTACCTAAGTGTTACCTAAGTGTGCCCTAAGTGTGCCCCAAGTGTTACCTAAGTGTGCCCTAAGTGTTACCTAAGTGTTACCTAAGTGTGCCCTAAGTGTTACCTAAGTGTGCCCAAAGTGTTACCTAAGTGTGCCCAAAGTGTTACCTAAGTGTGCCCTAAGTGTTACCTAAGTGTGCCCTAAGTGTTACCCAAGTGTTACCTAAGTGTTACCTAAGTGTTACCTAAGTGTTTCCTAAGTGTTACCTAAGTGTGCCCTAAGTGTGCCCTAAGTGTTACCTAAGTGTGCCCTAAGTGTTACCTAAGTGTGCCCTAAGTGTTACCTAAGTGTTACCTAAGTGTGCCCTAAGTGTTACCTAAGTGTGCCCTAAGTGTTACCTAAGTGTTACCTAAGTGTTACCTAAGTGTTACCTAAGTGTTACCTAAGTGTTACCTAAGTGTTACCTAAGTGTTACCTAAGTGTGCCCTAAGTGTTACCTAAGTTGGCCCTAAGTGTTACCTAAGTTACCTAAGTGTTACCTAAGTGTTACCTAAGTGTTACCTAAGTGTTACCTAAGTGTTACATAAGTGTTACCTAAGTGTGCCCTAAGTGTGCCCTAAGTGTTACCTAAGTGTGCCCAAAGTGTTACCCAAGTGTGCCCAAAGTGTTACCTAAGTGTGCCCTAAGTGTTACCTAAGTGTGCCCTAAGTGTTACCTAAGTGTTACCTAAGTGTTACCTAAGTGTGCCCTAAGTGTTACCTAAGTGTGCCCAAAGTGTTACCTAAGTGTTGCCTAAGTGTTACCTAAGTGTTACCTAAGTGTTACCTAAGTGTGCCCTAAGTGTTACCTAAGTGTGCCCAAAGTGTTACCTAAGTGTGCCCAAAGTGTTACTTAAGTGTGCCCAAAGTGTTACCTAAGTGTGCCCTAAGTGTTACCTAAGTGTTACCTAAGTGTTACCTAAGTGTGCCCTAAGTGTTACCTAAGTGTGCCCAAAGTGTTACCTAAGTGTGCCCTAAGTGTTACCTAAGTGTTACCTAAGTGTTACCTAAGTGTGCCCTAAGTGTGCCCCAAGTGTTACCTAAGTGTGCCCTAAGTGTTACCTAAGTGTTACCTAAGTGTGCCCTAAGTGTTACCTAAGTGTGCCCAAAGTGTTACCTAAGTGTGCCCAAAGTGTTACCTAAGTGTGCCCTAAGTGTTACCTAAGTATGCCCTAAGTGTTACCCAAGTGTTACCTAAGTGTTACCTAAGTGTTACCTAAGTGTTTCCTAAGTGTTACCTAAGTGTGCCCTAAGTGTGCCCTAAGTGTTACCTAAGTGTGCCCTAAGTGTTACCTAAGTGTGCCCTAAGTGTTACCTAAGTGTTACCTAAGTGTGCCCTAAGTGTTACCTAAGTGTGCCCTAAGTGTTACGTAAGTGTTACCTAAGTGTTACCTAAGTGTTACCTAAGTGTTACCTAAGTGTTACCTAAGTGTTACCTAAGTGTTACCTAAGTGTGCCCTAAGTGTTACCTAAGTGTGCCCTAAGTGTTACCTGAGTTACCTAAGTGTTACCTAAGTGTTACCTAAGTGTTACCTAAGTGTTACCTAAGTGTTACCTAAGTGTTACCTAAGTGTTACCTAAGTGTTACCTAAGTGTGCCCTAAGTGTGTCCTAAGTGTTACCTAAGTGTGCCCAAAGTGTTACCCAAGTGTGCCCAAAGTGTTACCTAAGTGTGCCCTAAGTGTTACCTAAGTGTGCCCAAAGTTGTTACCTAAGTGTGCCCAAAGTGTTACCTAAGTGTGCCCTAAGTGTTACCTAAGTGTTACCTAAGTGTTACCTAAGTGTGCCCTAAGTGTGCCCCAAGTGTTACCTAAGTGTGCCCTAAGTGTTACCTAAGTGTTACCTAAGTGTGGCCTAAGTGTTACCTAAGTGTGCCCAAAGTGTTACCTAAGTGTGCCCAAAGTGTTACCTAAGTGTGCCCTAAGTGTTACCTAAGTGTGCCCTAAGTGTTACCCAAGTGTTACCTAAGTGTTACCTAAGTGTTACCTAAGTGTTACCTAAGTGTTACCTAAGTGTGCCCTAAGTGTGCCCTAAGTGTTACCTAAGTGTGCCCTAAGTGTTACCTAAGTGTGCCCTAAGTGTTACCTAAGTGTTACCTAAGTGTGCCCAAAGTGTTACCTAAGTGTGCCCTAAGTGTTAACTAAGTGTTACCTAAGTGTTACCTAAGTATTACCTAAGTGTGCCCTAAGTGTTACCTAAGTGTGCCCTAAGTGTTACCTAAGTGTTACCTAAGTGTTACCTAAGTGTTACCTAAGTATTACCTAAGTGTTACCTAAGTGTTACCTAAGTGTTACCTAAGTGTTACCTAAGTGTTACCTAAGTGTTACCTAAGTGTTACCTAAGTATTACCTAAGTGTGCCCTAAGTGTTACCTAAGTGTGCCCTAAGTGTTACCTAAGTGTGCCCTAAGTGTTACCTAAGTGTGCCCTAAGTGTTACCTAAGTGTTACCTAAGTGTGCCCTAAGTGTTACCTAAGTGTTACCTAAGTGTTACCTAAGTGTTACCTAAGTATTACCTAAGTGTTTCCTAAGTGTTACCTAAGTGTGCCCTAAGTGTGCCCTAAGTGTTACCTAAGTGTGCCCTAAGTGTTACCTAAGTGTGCCCTAAGTGTTACCTAAGTGTTACCTAAGTGTGCCCTAAGTGTTACCTAAGTGTGCCCTAAGTGTTACGTAAGTGTTACCTAAGTGTTACCTAAGTGTTACCTAAGTGTTACCTAAGTGTTACCTAAGTGTTACCTAAGTGTTACCTAAGTGTGCCCTAAGTGTTACCTAAGTGTGCCCTAAGTGTTACCTGAGTTACCTAAGTGTTACCTAAGTGTTACCTAAGTGTTACCTAAGTGTTACCTAAGTGTTACCTAAGTGTTACCTAAGTGTTACCTAAGTGTTACCTAAGTGTGCCCTAAGTGTGTCCTAAGTGTTACCTAAGTGTGCCCAAAGTGTTACCCAAGTGTGCCCAAAGTGTTACCTAAGTGTGCCCTAAGTGTTACCTAAGTGTGCCCAAAGTTGTTACCTAAGTGTGCCCAAAGTGTTACCTAAGTGTGCCCTAAGTGTTACCTAAGTGTTACCTAAGTGTTACCTAAGTGTGCCCTAAGTGTGCCCCAAGTGTTACCTAAGTGTGCCCTAAGTGTTACCTAAGTGTTACCTAAGTGTGGCCTAAGTGTTACCTAAGTGTGCCCAAAGTGTTACCTAAGTGTGCCCAAAGTGTTACCTAAGTGTGCCCTAAGTGTTACCTAAGTATGCCCTAAGTGTTACCCAAGTGTTACCTAAGTGTTACCTAAGTGTTACCTAAGTGTTACCTAAGTGTTACCTAAGTGTGCCCTAAGTGTGCCCTAAGTGTTACCTAAGTGTGCCCTAAGTGTTACCTAAGTGTGCCCTAAGTGTTACCTAAGTGTTACCTAAGTGTGCCCTAAGTGTTACCTAAGTGTGCCCTAAGTGTTACCTAAGTGTTACCTAAGTGTTACCTAAGTGTTACCTAAGTGTTACCTAAGTGTTACCTAAGTGTTACCTAAGTGTGCCCTAAGTGTTACCTAAGTTGGCCCTAAGTGTTACCTAAGTTACCTAAGTGTTACCTAAGTGTTACCTAAGTGTTACCTAAGTGTTACCTAAGTGTTACCTAAGTGTTACATAAGTGTTACCTAAGTGTGCCCTAAGTGTGCCCTAAGTGTTACCTAAGTGTGCCCAAAGTGTTACCCAAGTGTGCCCAAAGTGTTACCTAAGTGTGCCCTAAGTGTTACCTAAGTGTGCCCTAAGTGTTACCTAAGTGTTACCTAAGTGTGCCCTAAGTGTTACCTAAGTGTGCCCTAAGTGTTACCTAAGTATGCCCTAAGTGTTACCCAAGTGTTACCTAAGTGTTACCTAAGTGTTACCTAAGTGTTACCTAAGTGTTACCTAAGTGTGCCCTAAGTGTGCCCTAAGTGTTACCTAAGTGTGCCCTAAGTGTTACCTAAGTGTGCCCTAAGTGTTACCTAAGTGTTACCTAAGTGTGCCCAAAGTGTTACCTAAGTGTGCCCTAAGTGTTAACTAAGTGTTACCTAAGTGTTACCTAAGTATTACCTAAGTGTGCCCTAAGTGTTACCTAAGTGTGCCCTAAGTGTTACCTAAGTGTTACCTAAGTGTTACCTAAGTGTTACCTAAGTAATACCTAAGTGTTACCTAAGTGTTACCTAAGTGTTACCTAAGTGTTACCTAAGTGTTACCTAAGTGTTACCTAAGTGTTACCTAAGTATTACCTAAGTGTGCCCTAAGTGTTACCTAAGTGTGCCCTAAGTGTTACCTAAGTGTGCCCTAAGTGTTACCTAAGTGTGCCCTAAGTGTTACCTAAGTGTTACCTAAGTGTTACCTAAGTGTTACCTAAGTGTTACCTAAGTGTTACCTAAGTGTTACCTAAGTGTTACCTAAGTGTTACCTAAGTGTTACCTAAGTGTTGCCTAAGTGTTGCCTAAGTGTTGCCTAAGTGTTGCCTAAGTGTTGCCTAAGTGTTGCCTAAGTGTTACCTAAGTGTTACCTAAGTGTTACCTAAGTGTGCCCTAAGTGTTACCTAAGTGTGCCCAAAGTGTTACCTAAGTGTGCCCAAAGTGTTACCTAAGTGTGCCCTAAGTGTTACCTAAGTGTTACCTAAGTGTTACCTAAGTGTGCCCTAAGTGTGCCCCAAGTGTTACCTAAGTGTGCCCTAAGTGTTACCTAAGTGTTACCTAAGTGTGCCCTAAGTGTTACCTAAGTGTGCCCAAAGTGTTACCTAAGTGTGCCCAAAGTGTTACCTAAGTGTGCCCTAAGTGTTACCTAAGTATGCCCTAAGTGTTACCCAAGTGTTACCTAAGTGTTACCTAAGTGTTACCTAAGTGTTACCTAAGTGTTACCTAAGTGTGCCCTAAGTGTGCCCTAAGTGTTACCTAAGTGTGCCCTAAGTGTTACCTAAGTGTGCCCTAAGTGTTACCTAAGTGTTACCTAAGTGTGCCCTAAGTGTTACCTAAGTGTGCCCTAAGTGTTACCTAAGTGTTACCTAAGTGTTACCTAAGTGTTACCTAAGTGTTACCTAAGTGTTACCTAAGTGTTACCTAAGTGTGCCCTAAGTGTTACCTAAGTTGGCCCTAAGTGTTACCTAAGTTACCTAAGTGTTACCTAAGTGTTACCTAAGTGTTACCTAAGTGTTACCTAAGTGTTACCTAAGTGTTACATAAGTGTTACCTAAGTGTGCCCTAAGTGTGCCCTAAGTGTTACCTAAGTGTGCCCAAAGTGTTACCCAAGTGTGCCCAAAGTGTTACCTAAGTGTGCCCTAAGTGTTACCTAAGTGTGCCCTAAGTGTTACCTAAGTGTTACCTAAGTGTTACCTAAGTGTGCCCTAAGTGTTACCTAAGTGTTGCCTAAGTGTTACCTAAGTGTTACCTAAGTGTTACCTAAGTGTGCCCTAAGTGTTACCTAAGTGTGCCCAAAGTGTTACCTAAGTGTGCCCAAAGTGTTACTTAAGTGTGCCCAAAGTGTTACCTAAGTGTTACCTAAGTGTTACCTAAGTGTTACCTAAGTGTTACCTAAGTGTTACCTAAGTGTTACCTAAGTGTTGCCTAAGTGTTGCCTAAGTGTTGCCTAAGTGTTGCCTAAGTGTTGCCTAAGTGTTGCCTAAGTGTTACCTAAGTGTTACCTAAGTGTTACCTAAGTGTGCCCTAAGTGTTACCTAAGTGTGCCCAAAGTGTTACCTAAGTGTGCCCAAAGTGTTACCTAAGTGTGCCCTAAGTGTTACCTAAGTGTTACCTAAGTGTTACCTAAGTGTGCCCTAAGTGTGCCCTAAGTGTTACCTAAGTGTGCCCTAAGTGTTACCTAAGTGTTACCTAAGTGTGCCCTAAGTGTTACCTAAGTGTGCCCAAAGTGTTACCTAAGTGTGCCCAAAGTGTTACCTAAGTGTGCCCTAAGTGTTACCTAAGTATGCCCTAAGTGTTACCCAAGTGTTACCTAAGTGTTACCTAAGTGTTACCTAAGTGTTACCTAAGTGTTACCTAAGTGTGCCCTAAGTGTGCCCTAAGTGTTACCTAAGTATGCCCTAAGTGTTACCTAAGTGTGCCCTAAGTGTTACCTAAGTGTTACCTAAGTGTGCCCTAAGTGTTACCTAAGTGTGCCCTAAGTGTTACCTAAGTGTTACCTAAGTGTTACCTAAGTGTTACCTAAGTGTTACCTAAGTGTTACCTAAGTGTTACCTAAGTGTGCCCTAAGTGTTACCTAAGTTGGCCCTAAGTGTTACCTAAGTTACCTAAGTGTTACCTAAGTGTTACCTAAGTGTTACCTAAGTGTTACCTAAGTGTTACCTAAGTGTTACATAAGTGTTACCTAAGTGTGCCCTAAGTGTGCCCTAAGTGTTACCTAAGTGTGCCCAAAGTGTTACCCAAGTGTGCCCAAAGTGTTACCTAAGTGTGCCCTAAGTGTTACCTAAGTGTGCCCTAAGTGTTACCTAAGTGTTACCTAAGTGTTACCTAAGTGTGCCCTAAGTGTTACCTAAGTGTTGCCTAAGTGTTACCTAAGTGTTACCTAAGTGTTACCTAAGTGTGCCCTAAGTGTTACCTAAGTGTGCCCAAAGTGTTACCTAAGTGTGCCCAAAGTGTTACTTAAGTGTGCCCAAAGTGTTACCTAAGTGTGCCCTAAGTGTTACCTAAGTGTTACCTAAGTGTTACCTAAGTGTGCCCTAAGTGTTACCTAAGTGTGCCCAAAGTGTTACCTAAGTGTGCCCTAAGTGTTACCTAAGTGTTACCTAAGTGTTACCTAAGTGTGCCCTAAGTGTGCCCCAAGTGTTACCTAAGTGTGCCCTAAGTGTTACCTAAGTGTTACCTAAGTGTGCCCTAAGTGTTACCTAAGTGTGCCCAAAGTGTTACCTAAGTGTGCCCAAAGTGTTACCTAAGTGTGCCCTAAGTGTTACCTAAGTATGCCCTAAGTGTTACCCAAGTGTTACCTAAGTGTTACCTAAGTGTTACCTAAGTGTTTCCTAAGTGTTACCTAAGTGTGCCCTAAGTGTGCCCTAAGTGTTACCTAAGTGTGCCCTAAGTGTTACCTAAGTGTGCCCTAAGTGTTACCTAAGTGTTACCTAAGTGTGCCCTAAGTGTTACCTAAGTGTGCCCTAAGTGTTACCTAAGTGTTACCTAAGTGTTACCTAAGTGTTACCTAAGTGTTACCTAAGTGTTACCTAAGTGTGCCCTAAGTGTTACCTAAGTTGGCCCTAAGTGTTACCTAAGTTACCTAAGTGTTACCTAAGTGTTACCTAAGTGTTACCTAAGTGTTACCTAAGTGTTACCTAAGTGTTACATAAGTGTTACCTAAGTGTGCCCTAAGTGTGCCCTAAGTGTTACCTAAGTGTGCCCAAAGTGTTACCCAAGTGTGCCCAAAGTGTTACCTAAGTGTGCCCTAAGTGTTACCTAAGTGTGCCCTAAGTGTTACCTAAGTGTTACCTAAGTGTTACCTAAGTGTGCCCTAAGTGTTACCTAAGTGTGCCCAAAGTGTTACCTAAGTGTTGCCTAAGTGTTACCTAAGTGTTACCTAAGTGTTACCTAAGTGTGCCCTAAGTGTTACCTAAGTGTGCCCAAAGTGTTACCTAAGTGTGCCCAAAGTGTTACTTAAGTGTGCCCAAAGTGTTACCTAAGTGTGCCCTAAGTGTTACCTAAGTGTTACCTAAGTGTTACCTAAGTGTGCCCTAAGTGTTACCTAAGTGTGCCCAAAGTGTTACCTAAGTGTGCCCTAAGTGTTACCTAAGTGTTACCTAAGTGTTACCTAAGTGTGCCCTAAGTGTGCCCCAAGTGTTACCTAAGTGTGCCCTAAGTGTTACCTAAGTGTTACCTAAGTGTGCCCTAAGTGTTACCTAAGTGTGCCCAAAGTGTTACCTAAGTGTGCCCAAAGTGTTACCTAAGTGTGCCCTAAGTGTTACCTAAGTATGCCCTAAGTGTTACCCAAGTGTTACCTAAGTGTTACCTAAGTGTTACCTAAGTGTTTCCTAAGTGTTACCTAAGTGTGCCCTAAGTGTGCCCTAAGTGTTACCTAAGTGTGCCCTAAGTGTTACCTAAGTGTGCCCTAAGTGTTACCTAAGTGTTACCTAAGTGTGCCCTAAGTGTTACCTAAGTGTGCCCTAAGTGTTACCTAAGTGTTACCTAAGTGTTACCTAAGTGTTACCTAAGTGTTACCTAAGTGTTACCTAAGTGTTACCTAAGTGTGCCCAAAGTGTTACCTAAGTTGGCCCTAAGTGTTACCTAAGTTACCTAAGTGTTACCTAAGTGTTACCTAAGTGTTACCTAAGTGTTACCTAAGTGTTACCTAAGTGTTACCTAAGTGTGCCCTAAGTGTGCCCTAAGTGTTACCTAAGTGTGCCCAAAGTGTTACCTAAGTGTGCCCTAAGTGTTACCTAAGTGTTACCTAAGTGTTACCTAAGTGTGCCCTAAGTGTGCCCTAAGTGTGCCCTAAGTGTTACCTAAGTGTGCCCAAAGTGTTACCCAAGTGTGCCCAAAGTGTTACCTAAGTGTGCCCTAAGTGTTACCTAAGTGTGCCCTAAGTGTTACCTAAGTATGCCCTAAGTGTTACCTAAGTGTTACCCAAGTGTTACCTAAGTGTTACCTAAGTGTGCCCTAAGTGTGCCCTAAGTGTTACCTAAGTGTGCCCTAAGTGTTACCTAAGTGTGCCCTAAGTGTTACCTAAGTGTTACCTAAGTGTTACCTAAGTGTTACCTAAGTGTTACCTAAGTATTACCTAAGTGTTACCTAAGTGTTACCTAAGTGTTACCTAAGTGTTACCTAAGTGTTACCTAAGTGTTACCTAAGTGTGCCCTAAGTGTGCCCTAAGTGTTACCTAAGTGTGCCCAAAGTGTTACCCAAGTGTGCCCAAAGTGTTACCTAAGTGTGCCCTAAGTGTTACCTAAGTGTGCCCTAAGTGTTACCTAAGTGTGCCCAAAGTGTTACCTAAGTGTGCCCAAAGTTGTTACCTAAGTGTGCCCAAAGTGTTACCTAAGTGTGCCCTAAGTGTTACCTAAGTGTTACCTAAGTGTTACCTAAGTGTGCCCTAAGTGTGCCCCAAGTGTTACCTAAGTGTGCCCTAAGTGTTACCTAAGTGTTACCTAAGTGTGGCCTAAGTGTTACCTAAGTGTGCCCAAAGTGTTACCTAAGTGTGCCCAAAGTGTTACCTAAGTGTGCCCTAAGTGTTACCTAAGTATGCCCTAAGTGTTACCCAAGTGTTACCTAAGTGTTACCTAAGTGTTACCTAAGTGTTACCTAAGTGTTACCTAAGTGTGCCCTAAGTGTGCCCTAAGTGTTACCTAAGTGTGCCCTAAGTGTTACCTAAGTGTGCCCTAAGTGTTACCTAAGTGTTACCTAAGTGTGCCCAAAGTGTTACCTAAGTGTGCCCTAAGTGTTAACTAAGTGTTACCTAAGTGTTACCTAAGTATTACCTAAGTGTGCCCTAAGTGTTACCTAAGTGTGCCCTAAGTGTTACCTAAGTGTTACCTAAGTGTTACCTAAGTGTTACCTAAGTATTACCTAAGTGTTACCTAAGTGTTACCTAAGTGTTACCTAAGTGTTACCTAAGTGTTACCTAAGTGTTACCTAAGTGTTACCTAAGTATTACCTAAGTGTGCCCTAAGTGTTACCTAAGTGTGCCCTAAGTGTTACCTAAGTGTGCCCTAAGTGTTACCTAAGTGTGCCCTAAGTGTTACCTAAGTGTTACCTAAGTGTTACCTAAGTGTTACCTAAGTGTTACCTAAGTGTTACCTAAGTGTTACCTAAGTGTTACCTAAGTGTTACCTAAGTGTTACCTAAGTGTTGCCTAAGTGTTGCCTAAGTGTTGCCTAAGTGTTGCCTAAGTGTTGCCTAAGTGTTGCCTAAGTGTTACCTAAGTGTTACCTAAGTGTTACCTAAGTGTGCCCTAAGTGTTACCTAAGTGTGCCCAAAGTGTTACCTAAGTGTGCCCAAAGTGTTACCTAAGTGTGCCCTAAGTGTTACCTAAGTGTTACCTAAGTGTTACCTAAGTGTGCCCTAAGTGTGCCCCAAGTGTTACCTAAGTGTGCCCTAAGTGTTACCTAAGTGTTACCTAAGTGTGCCCTAAGTGTTACCTAAGTGTGCCCAAAGTGTTACCTAAGTGTGCCCAAAGTGTTACCTAAGTGTGCCCTAAGTGTTACCTAAGTATGCCCTAAGTGTTACCCAAGTGTTACCTAAGTGTTACCTAAGTGTTACCTAAGTGTTACCTAAGTGTTACCTAAGTGTGCCCTAAGTGTGCCCTAAGTGTTACCTAAGTGTGCCCTAAGTGTTACCTAAGTGTGCCCTAAGTGTTACCTAAGTGTTACCTAAGTGTGCCCTAAGTGTTACCTAAGTGTGCCCTAAGTGTTACCTAAGTGTTACCTAAGTGTTACCTAAGTGTTACCTAAGTGTTACCTAAGTGTTACCTAAGTGTTACCTAAGTGTGCCCTAAGTGTTACCTAAGTTGGCCCTAAGTGTTACCTAAGTTACCTAAGTGTTACCTAAGTGTTACCTAAGTGTTACCTAAGTGTTACCTAAGTGTTACCTAAGTGTTACATAAGTGTTACCTAAGTGTGCCCTAAGTGTGCCCTAAGTGTTACCTAAGTGTGCCCAAAGTGTTACCCAAGTGTGCCCAAAGTGTTACCTAAGTGTGCCCTAAGTGTTACCTAAGTGTGCCCTAAGTGTTACCTAAGTGTTACCTAAGTGTGCCCTAAGTGTTACCTAAGTGTGCCCAAAGTGTTACCTAAGTGTGCCCTAAGTGTTACCTAAGTATGCCCTAAGTGTTACCCAAGTGTTACCTAAGTGTTACCTAAGTGTTACCTAAGTGTTTCCTAAGTGTTACCTAAGTGTGCCCTAAGTGTGCCCTAAGTGTTACCTAAGTGTTACCTAAGTGTTACCTAAGTGTGCCCTAAGTGTGCCCCAAGTGTTACCTAAGTGTGCCCTAAGTGTTACCTAAGTGTTACCTAAGTGTGCCCTAAGTGTTACCTAAGTGTGCCCAAAGTGTTACCTAAGTGTGCCCAAAGTGTTACCTAAGTGTGCCCTAAGTGTTACCTAAGTATGCCCTAAGTGTTACCCAAGTGTTACCTAAGTGTTACCTAAGTGTTACCTAAGTGTTTCCTAAGTGTTACCTAAGTGTGCCCTAAGTGTGCCCTAAGTGTTACCTAAGTGTGCCCTAAGTGTTACCTCAGTGTGCCCTAAGTGTTACCTAAGTTACCTAAGTGTTACCTAAGTATGCCCTAAGTGTTACCCAAGTGTTACCTAAGTGTTACCTAAGTGTTACCTAAGTGTTACCTAAGTGTTACCTAAGTGTGCCCTAAGTGTGCCCTAAGTGTTACCTAAGTGTGCCCTAAGTGTTACCTAAGTGTGCCCTAAGTGTTACCTAAGTGTTACCTAAGTGTGCCCAAAGTGTTACCTAAGTGTGCCCTAAGTGTTAACTAAGTGTTACCTAAGTGTTACCTAAGTATTACCTAAGTGTGCCCTAAGTGTTACCTAAGTGTGCCCTAAGTGTTACCTAAGTGTTACCTAAGTGTTACCTAAGTGTTACCTAAGTATTACCTAAGTGTTACCTAAGTGTTACCTAAGTGTTACCTAAGTGTTACCTAAGTGTTACCTAAGTGTTACCTAAGTGTTACCTAAGTATTACCTAAGTGTGCCCTAAGTGTTACCTAAGTGTGCCCTAAGTGTTACCTAAGTGTGCCCTAAGTGTTACCTAAGTGTGCCCTAAGTGTTACCTAAGTGTTACCTAAGTGTTACCTAAGTGTTACCTAAGTGTTACCTAAGTGTTACCTAAGTGTTACCTAAGTGTTACCTAAGTGTTACCTAAGTGTTACCTAAGTGTTGCCTAAGTGTTGCCTAAGTGTTGCCTAAGTGTTGCCTAAGTGTTGCCTAAGTGTTGCCTAAGTGTTACCTAAGTGTTACCTAAGTGTTACCTAAGTGTGCCCTAAGTGTTACCTAAGTGTGCCCAAAGTGTTACCTAAGTGTGCCCAAAGTGTTACCTAAGTGTGCCCTAAGTGTTACCTAAGTGTTACCTAAGTGTTACCTAAGTGTGCCCTAAGTGTGCCCCAAGTGTTACCTAAGTGTGCCCTAAGTGTTACCTAAGTGTTACCTAAGTGTGCCCTAAGTGTTACCTAAGTGTGCCCAAAGTGTTACCTAAGTGTGCCCAAAGTGTTACCTAAGTGTGCCCTAAGTGTTACCTAAGTATGCCCTAAGTGTTACCCAAGTGTTACCTAAGTGTTACCTAAGTGTTACCTAAGTGTTACCTAAGTGTTACCTAAGTGTGCCCTAAGTGTGCCCTAAGTGTTACCTAAGTGTGCCCTAAGTGTTACCTAAGTGTGCCCTAAGTGTTACCTAAGTGTTACCTAAGTGTGCCCTAAGTGTTACCTAAGTGTGCCCTAAGTGTTACCTAAGTGTTACCTAAGTGTTACCTAAGTGTTACCTAAGTGTTACCTAAGTGTTACCTAAGTGTTACCTAAGTGTGCCCTAAGTGTTACCTAAGTTGGCCCTAAGTGTTACCTAAGTTACCTAAGTGTTACCTAAGTGTTACCTAAGTGTTACCTAAGTGTTACCTAAGTGTTACCTAAGTGTTACATAAGTGTTACCTAAGTGTGCCCTAAGTGTGCCCTAAGTGTTACCTAAGTGTGCCCAAAGTGTTACCCAAGTGTGCCCAAAGTGTTACCTAAGTGTGCCCTAAGTGTTACCTAAGTGTGCCCTAAGTGTTACCTAAGTGTTACCTAAGTGTGCCCTAAGTGTTACCTAAGTGTGCCCAAAGTGTTACCTAAGTGTGCCCTAAGTGTTACCTAAGTATGCCCTAAGTGTTACCCAAGTGTTACCTAAGTGTTACCTAAGTGTTACCTAAGTGTTTCCTAAGTGTTACCTAAGTGTGCCCTAAGTGTGCCCTAAGTGTTACCTAAGTGTTACCTAAGTGTTACCTAAGTGTGCCCTAAGTGTGCCCCAAGTGTTACCTAAGTGTGCCCTAAGTGTTACCTAAGTGTTACCTAAGTGTGCCCTAAGTGTTACCTAAGTGTGCCCAAAGTGTTACCTAAGTGTGCCCAAAGTGTTACCTAAGTGTGCCCTAAGTGTTACCTAAGTATGCCCTAAGTGTTACCCAAGTGTTACCTAAGTGTTACCTAAGTGTTACCTAAGTGTTTCCTAAGTGTTACCTAAGTGTGCCCTAAGTGTGCCCTAAGTGTTACCTAAGTGTGCCCTAAGTGTTACCTAAGTGTGCCCTAAGTGTTACCTAAGTGTTACCTAAGTGTGCCCTAAGTGTTACCTAAGTGTGCCCTAAGTGTTACCTAAGTGTTACCTAAGTGTTACCTAAGTGTTACCTAAGTGTTACCTAAGTGTTACCTAAGTGTTACCTAAGTGTTACCTAAGTGTGCCCTAAGTGTTACCTAAGTTGGCCCTAAGTGTTACCTAAGTTACCTAAGTGTTACCTAAGTGTTACCTAAGTGTTACCTAAGTGTTACCTAAGTGTTACCTAAGTGTTACATAAGTGTGACCTAAGTGTGCCCTAAGTGTGCCCTAAGTGTTACCTAAGTGTGCCCAAAGTGTTACCCAAGTGTGCCCAAAGTGTTACCTAAGTGTGCCCTAAGTGTTACCTAAGTGTGCCCTAAGTGTTACCTAAGTGTTACCTAAGTGTTACCTAAGTGTGCCCTAAGTGTTACCTAAGTGTGCCCAAAGTGTTACCTAAGTGTTGCCTAAGTGTTACCTAAGTGTTACCTAAGTGTTACCTAAGTGTGCCCTAAGTGTTACCTAAGTGTGCCCAAAGTGTTACCTAAGTGTGCCCAAAGTGTTACTTAAGTGTGCCCAAAGTGTTACCTAAGTGTGCCCTAAGTGTTACCTAAGTGTTACCTAAGTGTTACCTAAGTGTGCCCTAAGTGTTACCTAAGTGTGCCCAAAGTGTTACCTAAGTGTGCCCTAAGTGTTACCTAAGTGTTACCTAAGTGTTACCTAAGTGTGCCCTAAGTGTGCCCCAAGTGTTACCTAAGTGTGCCCTAAGTGTTACCTAAGTGTTACCTAAGTGTGCCCTAAGTGTTACCTAAGTGTGCCCAAAGTGTTACCTAAGTGTGCCCAAAGTGTTACCTAAGTGTGCCCTAAGTGTTACCTAAGTATGCCCTAAGTGTTACCCAAGTGTTACCTAAGTGTTACCTAAGTGTTACCTAAGTGTTTCCTAAGTGTTACCTAAGTGTGCCCTAAGTGTGCCCTAAGTGTTACCTAAGTGTGCCCTAAGTGTTACCTAAGTGTGCCCTAAGTGTTACCTAAGTGTTACCTAAGTGTGCCCTAAGTGTTACCTAAGTGTGCCCTAAGTGTTACGTAAGTGTTACCTAAGTGTTACCTAAGTGTTACCTAAGTGTTACCTAAGTGTTACCTAAGTGTTACCTAAGTGTTACCTAAGTGTGCCCTAAGTGTTACCTAAGTGTGCCCTAAGTGTTACCTGAGTTACCTAAGTGTTACCTAAGTGTTACCTAAGTGTTACCTAAGTGTTACCTAAGTGTTACCTAAGTGTTACCTAAGTGTTACCTAAGTGTTACCTAAGTGTGCCCTAAGTGTGTCCTAAGTGTTACCTAAGTGTGCCCAAAGTGTTACCCAAGTGTGCCCAAAGTGTTACCTAAGTGTGCCCTAAGTGTTACCTAAGTGTGCCCAAAGTTGTTACCTAAGTGTGCCCAAAGTGTTACCTAAGTGTGCCCTAAGTGTTACCTAAGTGTTACCTAAGTGTTACCTAAGTGTGCCCTAAGTGTGCCCCAAGTGTTACCTAAGTGTGCCCTAAGTGTTACCTAAGTGTTACCTAAGTGTGGCCTAAGTGTTACCTAAGTGTGCCCAAAGTGTTACCTAAGTGTGCCCAAAGTGTTACCTAAGTGTGCCCTAAGTGTTACCTAAGTATGCCCTAAGTGTTACCCAAGTGTTACCTAAGTGTTACCTAAGTGTTACCTAAGTGTTACCTAAGTGTTACCTAAGTGTGCCCTAAGTGTGCCCTAAGTGTTACCTAAGTGTGCCCTAAGTGTTACCTAAGTGTGCCCTAAGTGTTACCTAAGTGTTACCTAAGTGTGCCCAAAGTGTTACCTAAGTGTGCCCTAAGTGTTAACTAAGTGTTACCTAAGTGTTACCTAAGTATTACCTAAGTGTGCCCTAAGTGTTACCTAAGTGTGCCCTAAGTGTTACCTAAGTGTTACCTAAGTGTTACCTAAGTGTTACCTAAGTATTACCTAAGTGTTACCTAAGTGTTACCTAAGTGTTACCTAAGTGTTACCTAAGTGTTACCTAAGTGTTACCTAAGTGTTACCTAAGTATTACCTAAGTGTGCCCTAAGTGTTACCTAAGTGTGCCCTAAGTGTTACCTAAGTGTGCCCTAAGTGTTACCTAAGTGTGCCCTAAGTGTTACCTAAGTGTTACCTAAGTGTTACCTAAGTGTTACCTAAGTGTTACCTAAGTGTTACCTAAGTGTTACCTAAGTGTTACCTAAGTGTTACCTAAGTGTTACCTAAGTGTTGCCTAAGTGTTGCCTAAGTGTTGCCTAAGTGTTGCCTAAGTGTTGCCTAAGTGTTGCCTAAGTGTTACCTAAGTGTTACCTAAGTGTTACCTAAGTGTGCCCTAAGTGTTACCTAAGTGTGCCCAAAGTGTTACCTAAGTGTGCCCAAAGTGTTACCTAAGTGTGCCCTAAGTGTTACCTAAGTGTTACCTAAGTGTTACCTAAGTGTGCCCTAAGTGTGCCCCAAGTGTTACCTAAGTGTGCCCTAAGTGTTACCTAAGTGTTACCTAAGTGTGCCCTAAGTGTTACCTAAGTGTGCCCAAAGTGTTACCTAAGTGTGCCCAAAGTGTTACCTAAGTGTGCCCTAAGTGTTACCTAAGTATGCCCTAAGTGTTACCCAAGTGTTACCTAAGTGTTACCTAAGTGTTACCTAAGTGTTACCTAAGTGTTACCTAAGTGTGCCCTAAGTGTGCCCTAAGTGTTACCTAAGTGTGCCCTAAGTGTTACCTAAGTGTGCCCTAAGTGTTACCTAAGTGTTACCTAAGTGTGCCCTAAGTGTTACCTAAGTGTGCCCTAAGTGTTACCTAAGTGTTACCTAAGTGTTACCTAAGTGTTACCTAAGTGTTACCTAAGTGTTACCTAAGTGTGCCCTAAGTGTTACCTAAGTTGGCCCTAAGTGTTACCTAAGTTACCTAAGTGTTACCTAAGTGTTACCTAAGTGTTACCTAAGTGTTACCTAAGTGTTACCTAAGTGTTACATAAGTGTTACCTAAGTGTGCCCTAAGTGTGCCCTAAGTGTTACCTAAGTGTGCCCAAAGTGTTACCCAAGTGTGCCCAAAGTGTTACCTAAGTGTGCCCTAAGTGTTACCTAAGTGTGCCCTAAGTGTTACCTAAGTGTTACCTAAGTGTTACCTAAGTGTGCCCTAAGTGTTACCTAAGTGTTGCCTAAGTGTTACCTAAGTGTTGCCTAAGTGTTACCTAAGTGTTACCTAAGTGTTACCTAAGTGTGCCCTAAGTGTTACCTAAGTGTGCCCAAAGTGTTACCTAAGTGTGCCCAAAGTGTTACTTAAGTGTGCCCAAAGTGTTACCTAAGTGTTACCTAAGTGTTACCTAAGTGTTACCTAAGTGTTACCTAAGTGTTACCTAAGTGTTACCTAAGTGTTGCCTAAGTGTTGCCTAAGTGTTGCCTAAGTGTTGCCTAAGTGTTGCCTAAGTGTTGCCTAAGTGTTACCTAAGTGTTACCTAAGTGTTACCTAAGTGTGCCCTAAGTGTTACCTAAGTGTTACCTAAGTGTGCCCAAAGTGTTACCTAAGTGTGCCCTAAGTGTTACCTAAGTATGCCCTAAGTGTTACCCAAGTGTTACCTAAGTGTTACCTAAGTGTTACCTAAGTGTTACCTAAGTGTTACCTAAGTGTGCCCTAAGTGTGCCCTAAGTGTTACCTAAGTGTGCCCTAAGTGTTACCTAAGTGTGCCCTAAGTGTTACCTAAGTGTTACCTAAGTGTGCCCTAAGTGTTACCTAAGTGTGCCCTAAGTGTTACCTAAGTGTTACCTAAGTGTTACCTAAGTGTTACCTAAGTGTTACCTAAGTGTTACCTAAGTGTTACCTAAGTGTGCCCTAAGTGTTACCTAAGTTGGCCCTAAGTGTTACCTAAGTTACCTAAGTGTTACCTAAGTGTTACCTAAGTGTTACCTAAGTGTTACCTAAGTGTTACCTAAGTGTTACATAAGTGTTACCTAAGTGTGCCCTAAGTGTGCCCTAAGTGTTACCTAAGTGTGCCCAAAGTGTTACCCAAGTGTGCCCAAAGTGTTACCTAAGTGTGCCCTAAGTGTTACCTAAGTGTGCCCTAAGTGTTACCTAAGTGTTACCTAAGTGTGCCCTAAGTGTTACCTAAGTGTGCCCAAAGTGTTACCTAAGTGTGCCCTAAGTGTTACCTAAGTATGCCCTAAGTGTTACCCAAGTGTTACCTAAGTGTTACCTAAGTGTTACCTAAGTGTTTCCTAAGTGTTACCTAAGTGTGCCCTAAGTGTGCCCTAAGTGTTACCTAAGTGTTACCTAAGTGTTACCTAAGTGTGCCCTAAGTGTGCCCCAAGTGTTACCTAAGTGTGCCCTAAGTGTTACCTAAGTGTTACCTAAGTGTGCCCTAAGTGTTACCTAAGTGTGCCCAAAGTGTTACCTAAGTGTGCCCAAAGTGTTACCTAAGTGTGCCCTAAGTGTTACCTAAGTATGCCCTAAGTGTTACCCAAGTGTTACCTAAGTGTTACCTAAGTGTTACCTAAGTGTTTCCTAAGTGTTACCTAAGTGTGCCCTAAGTGTGCCCTAAGTGTTACCTAAGTGTGCCCTAAGTGTTACCTCAGTGTGCCCTAAGTGTTACCTAAGTTACCTAAGTGTTACCTAAGTATGCCCTAAGTGTTACCCAAGTGTTACCTAAGTGTTACCTAAGTGTTACCTAAGTGTTACCTAAGTGTTACCTAAGTGTGCCCTAAGTGTGCCCTAAGTGTTACCTAAGTGTGCCCTAAGTGTTACCTAAGTGTGCCCTAAGTGTTACCTAAGTGTTACCTAAGTGTGCCCAAAGTGTTACCTAAGTGTGCCCTAAGTGTTAACTAAGTGTTACCTAAGTGTTACCTAAGTATTACCTAAGTGTGCCCTAAGTGTTACCTAAGTGTGCCCTAAGTGTTACCTAAGTGTTACCTAAGTGTTACCTAAGTGTTACCTAAGTATTACCTAAGTGTTACCTAAGTGTTACCTAAGTGTTACCTAAGTGTTACCTAAGTGTTACCTAAGTGTTACCTAAGTGTTACCTAAGTATTACCTAAGTGTGCCCTAAGTGTTACCTAAGTGTGCCCTAAGTGTTACCTAAGTGTGCCCTAAGTGTTACCTAAGTGTGCCCTAAGTGTTACCTAAGTGTTACCTAAGTGTTACCTAAGTGTTACCTAAGTGTTACCTAAGTGTTACCTAAGTGTTACCTAAGTGTTACCTAAGTGTTACCTAAGTGTTACCTAAGTGTTGCCTAAGTGTTGCCTAAGTGTTGCCTAAGTGTTGCCTAAGTGTTGCCTAAGTGTTGCCTAAGTGTTACCTAAGTGTTACCTAAGTGTTACCTAAGTGTGCCCTAAGTGTTACCTAAGTGTGCCCAAAGTGTTACCTAAGTGTGCCCAAAGTGTTACCTAAGTGTGCCCTAAGTGTTACCTAAGTGTTACCTAAGTGTTACCTAAGTGTGCCCTAAGTGTGCCCCAAGTGTTACCTAAGTGTGCCCTAAGTGTTACCTAAGTGTTACCTAAGTGTGCCCTAAGTGTTACCTAAGTGTGCCCAAAGTGTTACCTAAGTGTGCCCAAAGTGTTACCTAAGTGTGCCCTAAGTGTTACCTAAGTATGCCCTAAGTGTTACCCAAGTGTTACCTAAGTGTTACCTAAGTGTTACCTAAGTGTTACCTAAGTGTTACCTAAGTGTGCCCTAAGTGTGCCCTAAGTGTTACCTAAGTGTGCCCTAAGTGTTACCTAAGTGTGCCCTAAGTGTTACCTAAGTGTTACCTAAGTGTGCCCTAAGTGTTACCTAAGTGTGCCCTAAGTGTTACCTAAGTGTTACCTAAGTGTTACCTAAGTGTTACCTAAGTGTTACCTAAGTGTTACCTAAGTGTTACCTAAGTGTGCCCTAAGTGTTACCTAAGTTGGCCCTAAGTGTTACCTAAGTTACCTAAGTGTTACCTAAGTGTTACCTAAGTGTTACCTAAGTGTTACCTAAGTGTTACCTAAGTGTTACATAAGTGTTACCTAAGTGTGCCCTAAGTGTGCCCTAAGTGTTACCTAAGTGTGCCCAAAGTGTTACCCAAGTGTGCCCAAAGTGTTACCTAAGTGTGCCCTAAGTGTTACCTAAGTGTGCCCTAAGTGTTACCTAAGTGTTACCTAAGTGTGCCCTAAGTGTTACCTAAGTGTGCCCAAAGTGTTACCTAAGTGTGCCCTAAGTGTTACCTAAGTATGCCCTAAGTGTTACCCAAGTGTTACCTAAGTGTTACCTAAGTGTTACCTAAGTGTTTCCTAAGTGTTACCTAAGTGTGCCCTAAGTGTGCCCTAAGTGTTACCTAAGTGTTACCTAAGTGTTACCTAAGTGTGCCCTAAGTGTGCCCCAAGTGTTACCTAAGTGTGCCCTAAGTGTTACCTAAGTGTTACCTAAGTGTGCCCTAAGTGTTACCTAAGTGTGCCCAAAGTGTTACCTAAGTGTGCCCAAAGTGTTACCTAAGTGTGCCCTAAGTGTTACCTAAGTATGCCCTAAGTGTTACCCAAGTGTTACCTAAGTGTTACCTAAGTGTTACCTAAGTGTTTCCTAAGTGTTACCTAAGTGTGCCCTAAGTGTGCCCTAAGTGTTACCTAAGTGTGCCCTAAGTGTTACCTAAGTGTGCCCTAAGTGTTACCTAAGTGTTACCTAAGTGTGCCCTAAGTGTTACCTAAGTGTGCCCTAAGTGTTACCTAAGTGTTACCTAAGTGTTACCTAAGTGTTACCTAAGTGTTACCTAAGTGTTACCTAAGTGTTACCTAAGTGTTACCTAAGTGTGCCCTAAGTGTTACCTAAGTTGGCCCTAAGTGTTACCTAAGTTACCTAAGTGTTACCTAAGTGTTACCTAAGTGTTACCTAAGTGTTACCTAAGTGTTACCTAAGTGTTACATAAGTGTTACCTAAGTGTGCCCTAAGTGTGCCCTAAGTGTTACCTAAGTGTGCCCAAAGTGTTACCCAAGTGTGCCCAAAGTGTTACCTAAGTGTGCCCTAAGTGTTACCTAAGTGTGCCCTAAGTGTTACCTAAGTGTTACCTAAGTGTTACCTAAGTGTGCCCTAAGTGTTACCTAAGTGTGCCCAAAGTGTTACCTAAGTGTTGCCTAAGTGTTACCTAAGTGTTACCTAAGTGTTACCTAAGTGTGCCCTAAGTGTTACCTAAGTGTGCCCAAAGTGTTACCTAAGTGTGCCCAAAGTGTTACTTAAGTGTGCCCAAAGTGTTACCTAAGTGTGCCCTAAGTGTTACCTAAGTGTTACCTAAGTGTTACCTAAGTGTGCCCTAAGTGTTACCTAAGTGTGCCCAAAGTGTTACCTAAGTGTGCCCTAAGTGTTACCTAAGTGTTACCTAAGTGTTACCTAAGTGTGCCCTAAGTGTGCCCCAAGTGTTACCTAAGTGTGCCCTAAGTGTTACCTAAGTGTTACCTAAGTGTGCCCTAAGTGTTACCTAAGTGTGCCCAAAGTGTTACCTAAGTGTGCCCAAAGTGTTACCTAAGTGTGCCCTAAGTGTTACCTAAGTATGCCCTAAGTGTTACCCAAGTGTTACCTAAGTGTTACCTAAGTGTTACCTAAGTGTTTCCTAAGTGTTACCTAAGTGTGCCCTAAGTGTGCCCTAAGTGTTACCTAAGTGTGCCCTAAGTGTTACCTAAGTGTGCCCTAAGTGTTACCTAAGTGTTACCTAAGTGTGCCCTAAGTGTTACCTAAGTGTGCCCTAAGTGTTACGTAAGTGTTACCTAAGTGTTACCTAAGTGTTACCTAAGTGTTACCTAAGTGTTACCTAAGTGTTACCTAAGTGTTACCTAAGTGTGCCCTAAGTGTTACCTAAGTGTGCCCTAAGTGTTACCTGAGTTACCTAAGTGTTACCTAAGTGTTACCTAAGTGTTACCTAAGTGTTACCTAAGTGTTACCTAAGTGTTACCTAAGTGTTACCTAAGTGTTACCTAAGTGTGCCCTAAGTGTGTCCTAAGTGTTACCTAAGTGTGCCCAAAGTGTTACCCAAGTGTGCCCAAAGTGTTACCTAAGTGTGCCCTAAGTGTTACCTAAGTGTGCCCAAAGTTGTTACCTAAGTGTGCCCAAAGTGTTACCTAAGTGTGCCCTAAGTGTTACCTAAGTGTTACCTAAGTGTTACCTAAGTGTGCCCTAAGTGTGCCCCAAGTGTTACCTAAGTGTGCCCTAAGTGTTACCTAAGTGTTACCTAAGTGTGGCCTAAGTGTTACCTAAGTGTGCCCAAAGTGTTACCTAAGTGTGCCCAAAGTGTTACCTAAGTGTGCCCTAAGTGTTACCTAAGTATGCCCTAAGTGTTACCCAAGTGTTACCTAAGTGTTACCTAAGTGTTACCTAAGTGTTACCTAAGTGTTACCTAAGTGTGCCCTAAGTGTGCCCTAAGTGTTACCTAAGTGTGCCCTAAGTGTTACCTAAGTGTGCCCTAAGTGTTACCTAAGTGTTACCTAAGTGTGCCCAAAGTGTTACCTAAGTGTGCCCTAAGTGTTAACTAAGTGTTACCTAAGTGTTACCTAAGTATTACCTAAGTGTGCCCTAAGTGTTACCTAAGTGTGCCCTAAGTGTTACCTAAGTGTTACCTAAGTGTTACCTAAGTGTTACCTAAGTATTACCTAAGTGTTACCTAAGTGTTACCTAAGTGTTACCTAAGTGTTACCTAAGTGTTACCTAAGTGTTACCTAAGTGTTACCTAAGTATTACCTAAGTGTGCCCTAAGTGTTACCTAAGTGTGCCCTAAGTGTTACCTAAGTGTGCCCTAAGTGTTACCTAAGTGTGCCCTAAGTGTTACCTAAGTGTTACCTAAGTGTTACCTAAGTGTTACCTAAGTGTTACCTAAGTGTTACCTAAGTGTTACCTAAGTGTTACCTAAGTGTTACCTAAGTGTTACCTAAGTGTTGCCTAAGTGTTGCCTAAGTGTTGCCTAAGTGTTGCCTAAGTGTTGCCTAAGTGTTGCCTAAGTGTTACCTAAGTGTTACCTAAGTGTTACCTAAGTGTGCCCTAAGTGTTACCTAAGTGTGCCCAAAGTGTTACCTAAGTGTGCCCAAAGTGTTACCTAAGTGTGCCCTAAGTGTTACCTAAGTGTTACCTAAGTGTTACCTAAGTGTGCCCTAAGTGTGCCCCAAGTGTTACCTAAGTGTGCCCTAAGTGTTACCTAAGTGTTACCTAAGTGTGCCCTAAGTGTTACCTAAGTGTGCCCTAAGTGTTACCTAAGTGTGCCCAAAGTGTTACCTAAGTGTGCCCTAAGTGTTACCTAAGTATGCCCTAAGTGTTACCCAAGTGTTACCTAAGTGTTACCTAAGTGTTACCTAAGTGTTACCTAAGTGTTACCTAAGTGTGCCCTAAGTGTGCCCTAAGTGTTACCTAAGTGTGCCCTAAGTGTTACCTAAGTGTGCCCTAAGTGTTACCTAAGTGTTACCTAAGTGTGCCCTAAGTGTTACCTAAGTGTGCCCTAAGTGTTACCTAAGTGTTACCTAAGTGTTACCTAAGTGTTACCTAAGTGTTACCTAAGTGTTACCTAAGTGTGCCCTAAGTGTTACCTAAGTTGGCCCTAAGTGTTACCTAAGTTACCTAAGTGTTACCTAAGTGTTACCTAAGTGTTACCTAAGTGTTACCTAAGTGTTACCTAAGTGTTACATAAGTGTTACCTAAGTGTGCCCTAAGTGTGCCCTAAGTGTTACCTAAGTGTGCCCAAAGTGTTACCCAAGTGTGCCCAAAGTGTTACCTAAGTGTGCCCTAAGTGTTACCTAAGTGTGCCCTAAGTGTTACCTAAGTGTTACCTAAGTGTTACCTAAGTGTGCCCTAAGTGTTACCTAAGTGTTGCCTAAGTGTTACCTAAGTGTTGCCTAAGTGTTACCTAAGTGTTACCTAAGTGTTACCTAAGTGTGCCCTAAGTGTTACCTAAGTGTGCCCAAAGTGTTACCTAAGTGTGCCCAAAGTGTTACTTAAGTGTGCCCAAAGTGTTACCTAAGTGTTACCTAAGTGTTACCTAAGTGTTACCTAAGTGTTACCTAAGTGTTACCTAAGTGTTACCTAAGTGTTGCCTAAGTGTTGCCTAAGTGTTGCCTAAGTGTTGCCTAAGTGTTGCCTAAGTGTTGCCTAAGTGTTACCTAAGTGTTACCTAAGTGTTACCTAAGTGTGCCCTAAGTGTTACCTAAGTGTGCCCAAAGTGTTACCTAAGTGTGCCCAAAGTGTTACCTAAGTGTGCCCTAAGTGTTACCTAAGTGTTACCTAAGTGTTACCTAAGTGTGCCCTAAGTGTGCCCCAAGTGTTACCTAAGTGTGCCCTAAGTGTTACCTAAGTGTTACCTAAGTGTGGCCTAAGTGTTACCTAAGTGTGCCCAAAGTGTTACCTAAGTGTGCCCAAAGTGTTACCTAAGTGTGCCCTAAGTGTTACCTAAGTATGCCCTAAGTGTTACCCAAGTGTTACCTAAGTGTTACCTAAGTGTTACCTAAGTGTTACCTAAGTGTTACCTAAGTGTGCCCTAAGTGTGCCCTAAGTGTTACCTAAGTGTGCCCTAAGTGTTACCTAAGTGTGCCCTAAGTGTTACCTAAGTGTTACCTAAGTGTGCCCAAAGTGTTACCTAAGTGTGCCCTAAGTGTTAACTAAGTGTTACCTAAGTGTTACCTAAGTATTACCTAAGTGTGCCCTAAGTGTTACCTAAGTGTGCCCTAAGTGTTACCTAAGTGTTACCTAAGTGTTACCTAAGTGTTACCTAAGTATTACCTAAGTGTTACCTAAGTGTTACCTAAGTGTTACCTAAGTGTTACCTAAGTGTTACCTAAGTGTTACCTAAGTGTTACCTAAGTATTACCTAAGTGTGCCCTAAGTGTTACCTAAGTGTGCCCTAAGTGTTACCTAAGTGTGCCCTAAGTGTTACCTAAGTGTGCCCTAAGTGTTACCTAAGTGTTACCTAAGTGTTACCTAAGTGTTACCTAAGTGTTACCTAAGTGTTACCTAAGTGTTACCTAAGTGTTACCTAAGTGTTACCTAAGTGTTACCTAAGTGTTGCCTAAGTGTTGCCTAAGTGTTGCCTAAGTGTTGCCTAAGTGTTGCCTAAGTGTTGCCTAAGTGTTACCTAAGTGTTACCTAAGTGTTACCTAAGTGTGCCCTAAGTGTTACCTAAGTGTGCCCAAAGTGTTACCTAAGTGTGCCCAAAGTGTTACCTAAGTGTGCCCTAAGTGTTACCTAAGTGTTACCTAAGTGTTACCTAAGTGTGCCCTAAGTGTGCCCCAAGTGTTACCTAAGTGTGCCCTAAGTGTTACCTAAGTGTTACCTAAGTGTGCCCTAAGTGTTACCTAAGTGTGCCCAAAGTGTTACCTAAGTGTGCCCAAAGTGTTACCTAAGTGTGCCCTAAGTGTTACCTAAGTATGCCCTAAGTGTTACCCAAGTGTTACCTAAGTGTTACCTAAGTGTTACCTAAGTGTTACCTAAGTGTTACCTAAGTGTGCCCTAAGTGTGCCCTAAGTGTTACCTAAGTGTGCCCTAAGTGTTACCTAAGTGTGCCCTAAGTGTTACCTAAGTGTTACCTAAGTGTGCCCTAAGTGTTACCTAAGTGTGCCCTAAGTGTTACCTAAGTGTTACCTAAGTGTTACCTAAGTGTTACCTAAGTGTTACCTAAGTGTTACCTAAGTGTTACCTAAGTGTGCCCTAAGTGTTACCTAAGTTGGCCCTAAGTGTTACCTAAGTTACCTAAGTGTTACCTAAGTGTTACCTAAGTGTTACCTAAGTGTTACCTAAGTGTTACCTAAGTGTTACATAAGTGTTACCTAAGTGTGCCCTAAGTGTGCCCTAAGTGTTACCTAAGTGTGCCCAAAGTGTTACCCAAGTGTGCCCAAAGTGTTACCTAAGTGTGCCCTAAGTGTTACCTAAGTGTGCCCTAAGTGTTACCTAAGTGTTACCTAAGTGTGCCCTAAGTGTTACCTAAGTGTGCCCAAAGTGTTACCTAAGTGTGCCCTAAGTGTTACCTAAGTATGCCCTAAGTGTTACCCAAGTGTTACCTAAGTGTTACCTAAGTGTTACCTAAGTGTTTCCTAAGTGTTACCTAAGTGTGCCCTAAGTGTGCCCTAAGTGTTACCTAAGTGTTACCTAAGTGTTACCTAAGTGTGCCCTAAGTGTGCCCCAAGTGTTACCTAAGTGTGCCCTAAGTGTTACCTAAGTGTTACCTAAGTGTGCCCTAAGTGTTACCTAAGTGTGCCCAAAGTGTTACCTAAGTGTGCCCAAAGTGTTACCTAAGTGTGCCCTAAGTGTTACCTAAGTATGCCCTAAGTGTTACCCAAGTGTTACCTAAGTGTTACCTAAGTGTTACCTAAGTGTTTCCTAAGTGTTACCTAAGTGTGCCCTAAGTGTGCCCTAAGTGTTACCTAAGTGTGCCCTAAGTGTTACCTAAGTGTGCCCTAAGTGTTACCTAAGTGTTACCTAAGTGTGCCCTAAGTGTTACCTAAGTGTGCCCTAAGTGTTACCTAAGTGTTACCTAAGTGTTACCTAAGTGTTACCTAAGTGTTACCTAAGTGTTACCTAAGTGTTACCTAAGTGTTACCTAAGTGTGCCCTAAGTGTTACCTAAGTTGGCCCTAAGTGTTACCTAAGTTACCTAAGTGTTACCTAAGTGTTACCTAAGTGTTACCTAAGTGTTACCTAAGTGTTACATAAGTGTTACCTAAGTGTGCCCTAAGTGTGCCCTAAGTGTTACCTAAGTGTGCCCAAAGTGTTACCCAAGTGTGCCCAAAGTGTTACCTAAGTGTGCCCTAAGTGTTACCTAAGTGTGCCCTAAGTGTTACCTAAGTGTTACCTAAGTGTTACCTAAGTGTGCCCTAAGTGTTACCTAAGTGTGCCCAAAGTGTTACCTAAGTGTTGCCTAAGTGTTACCTAAGTGTTACCTAAGTGTTACCTAAGTGTGCCCTAAGTGTTACCTAAGTGTGCCCAAAGTGTTACCTAAGTGTGCCCAAAGTGTTACTTAAGTGTGCCCAAAGTGTTACCTAAGTGTGCCCTAAGTGTTACCTAAGTGTTACCTAAGTGTTACCTAAGTGTGCCCTAAGTGTTACCTAAGTGTGCCCAAAGTGTTACCTAAGTGTGCCCTAAGTGTTACCTAAGTGTTACCTAAGTGTTACCTAAGTGTGCCCTAAGTGTGCCCCAAGTGTTACCTAAGTGTGCCCTAAGTGTTACCTAAGTGTTACCTAAGTGTGCCCTAAGTGTTACCTAAGTGTGCCCAAAGTGTTACCTAAGTGTGCCCAAAGTGTTACCTAAGTGTGCCCTAAGTGTTACCTAAGTATGCCCTAAGTGTTACCCAAGTGTTACCTAAGTGTTACCTAAGTGTTACCTAAGTGTTTCCTAAGTGTTACCTAAGTGTGCCCTAAGTGTGCCCTAAGTGTTACCTAAGTGTGCCCTAAGTGTTACCTAAGTGTGCCCTAAGTGTTACCTAAGTGTTACCTAAGTGTGCCCTAAGTGTTACCTAAGTGTGCCCTAAGTGTTACGTAAGTGTTACCTAAGTGTTACCTAAGTGTTACCTAAGTGTTACCTAAGTGTTACCTAAGTGTTACCTAAGTGTTACCTAAGTGTGCCCTAAGTGTTACCTAAGTGTGCCCTAAGTGTTACCTGAGTTACCTAAGTGTTACCTAAGTGTTACCTAAGTGTTACCTAAGTGTTACCTAAGTGTTACCTAAGTGTTACCTAAGTGTTACCTAAGTGTTACCTAAGTGTGCCCTAAGTGTGTCCTAAGTGTTACCTAAGTGTGCCCAAAGTGTTACCCAAGTGTGCCCAAAGTGTTACCTAAGTGTGCCCTAAGTGTTACCTAAGTGTGCCCAAAGTTGTTACCTAAGTGTGCCCAAAGTGTTACCTAAGTGTGCCCTAAGTGTTACCTAAGTGTTACCTAAGTGTTACCTAAGTGTGCCCTAAGTGTGCCCCAAGTGTTACCTAAGTGTGCCCTAAGTGTTACCTAAGTGTTACCTAAGTGTGGCCTAAGTGTTACCTAAGTGTGCCCAAAGTGTTACCTAAGTGTGCCCAAAGTGTTACCTAAGTGTGCCCTAAGTGTTACCTAAGTATGCCCTAAGTGTTACCCAAGTGTTACCTAAGTGTTACCTAAGTGTTACCTAAGTGTTACCTAAGTGTTACCTAAGTGTGCCCTAAGTGTGCCCTAAGTGTTACCTAAGTGTGCCCTAAGTGTTACCTAAGTGTGCCCTAAGTGTTACCTAAGTGTTACCTAAGTGTGCCCAAAGTGTTACCTAAGTGTGCCCTAAGTGTTAACTAAGTGTTACCTAAGTGTTACCTAAGTATTACCTAAGTGTGCCCTAAGTGTTACCTAAGTGTGCCCTAAGTGTTACCTAAGTGTTACCTAAGTGTTACCTAAGTGTTACCTAAGTATTACCTAAGTGTTACCTAAGTGTTACCTAAGTGTTACCTAAGTGTTACCTAAGTGTTACCTAAGTGTTACCTAAGTGTTACCTAAGTATTACCTAAGTGTGCCCTAAGTGTTACCTAAGTGTGCCCTAAGTGTTACCTAAGTGTGCCCTAAGTGTTACCTAAGTGTGCCCTAAGTGTTACCTAAGTGTTACCTAAGTGTGCCCTAAGTGTTACCTAAGTGTTACCTAAGTGTTACCTAAGTGTTACCTAAGTATTACCTAAGTGTTTCCTAAGTGTTACCTAAGTGTGCCCTAAGTGTGCCCTAAGTGTTACCTAAGTGTGCCCTAAGTGTTACCTAAGTGTGCCCTAAGTGTTACCTAAGTGTTACCTAAGTGTGCCCTAAGTGTTACCTAAGTGTGCCCTAAGTGTTACGTAAGTGTTACCTAAGTGTTACCTAAGTGTTACCTAAGTGTTACCTAAGTGTTACCTAAGTGTTACCTAAGTGTTACCTAAGTGTGCCCTAAGTGTTACCTAAGTGTGCCCTAAGTGTTACCTGAGTTACCTAAGTGTTACCTAAGTGTTACCTAAGTGTTACCTAAGTGTTACCTAAGTGTTACCTAAGTGTTACCTAAGTGTTACCTAAGTGTTACCTAAGTGTGCCCTAAGTGTGTCCTAAGTGTTACCTAAGTGTGCCCAAAGTGTTACCCAAGTGTGCCCAAAGTGTTACCTAAGTGTGCCCTAAGTGTTACCTAAGTGTGCCCAAAGTTGTTACCTAAGTGTGCCCAAAGTGTTACCTAAGTGTGCCCTAAGTGTTACCTAAGTGTTACCTAAGTGTTACCTAAGTGTGCCCTAAGTGTGCCCCAAGTGTTACCTAAGTGTGCCCTAAGTGTTACCTAAGTGTTACCTAAGTGTGCCCTAAGTGTTACCTAAGTGTGCCCAAAGTGTTACCTAAGTGTGCCCAAAGTGTTACCTAAGTGTGCCCTAAGTGTTACCTAAGTATGCCCTAAGTGTTACCCAAGTGTTACCTAAGTGTTACCTAAGTGTTACCTAAGTGTTACCTAAGTGTTACCTAAGTGTGCCCTAAGTGTGCCCTAAGTGTTACCTAAGTGTGCCCTAAGTGTTACCTAAGTGTGCCCTAAGTGTTACCTAAGTGTTACCTAAGTGTGCCCTAAGTGTTACCTAAGTGTGCCCTAAGTGTTACCTAAGTGTTACCTAAGTGTTACCTAAGTGTTACCTAAGTGTTACCTAAGTGTTACCTAAGTGTTACCTAAGTGTGCCCTAAGTGTTACCTAAGTTGGCCCTAAGTGTTACCTAAGTTACCTAAGTGTTACCTAAGTGTTACCTAAGTGTTACCTAAGTGTTACCTAAGTGTTACCTAAGTGTTACATAAGTGTTACCTAAGTGTGCCCTAAGTGTGCCCTAAGTGTTACCTAAGTGTGCCCAAAGTGTTACCCAAGTGTGCCCAAAGTGTTACCTAAGTGTGCCCTAAGTGTTACCTAAGTGTGCCCTAAGTGTTACCTAAGTGTTACCTAAGTGTGCCCTAAGTGTTACCTAAGTGTGCCCAAAGTGTTACCTAAGTGTGCCCTAAGTGTTACCTAAGTATGCCCTAAGTGTTACCCAAGTGTTACCTAAGTGTTACCTAAGTGTTACCTAAGTGTTTCCTAAGTGTTACCTAAGTGTGCCCTAAGTGTGCCCTAAGTGTTACCTAAGTGTTACCTAAGTGTTACCTAAGTGTGCCCTAAGTGTGCCCCAAGTGTTACCTAAGTGTGCCCTAAGTGTTACCTAAGTGTTACCTAAGTGTGCCCTAAGTGTTACCTAAGTGTGCCCAAAGTGTTACCTAAGTGTGCCCAAAGTGTTACCTAAGTGTGCCCTAAGTGTTACCTAAGTATGCCCTAAGTGTTACCCAAGTGTTACCTAAGTGTTACCTAAGTGTTTCCTAAGTGTTACCTAAGTGTGCCCTAAGTGTGCCCTAAGTGTTACCTAAGTGTGCCCTAAGTGTTACCTAAGTGTGCCCTAAGTGTTACCTAAGTGTTACCTAAGTGTGCCCTAAGTGTTACCTAAGTGTGCCCTAAGTGTTACCTAAGTGTTACCTAAGTGTTACCTAAGTGTTACCTAAGTGTTACCTAAGTGTTACCTAAGTGTTACCTAAGTGTTACCTAAGTGTGCCCTAAGTGTTACCTAAGTTGGCCCTAAGTGTTACCTAAGTTACCTAAGTGTTACCTAAGTGTTACCTAAGTGTTACCTAAGTGTTACCTAAGTGTTACATAAGTGTTACCTAAGTGTGCCCTAAGTGTGCCCTAAGTGTTACCTAAGTGTGCCCAAAGTGTTACCCAAGTGTGCCCAAAGTGTTACCTAAGTGTGCCCTAAGTGTTACCTAAGTGTGCCCTAAGTGTTACCTAAGTGTTACCTAAGTGTTACCTAAGTGTGCCCTAAGTGTTACCTAAGTGTGCCCAAAGTGTTACCTAAGTGTTGCCTAAGTGTTACCTAAGTGTTACCTAAGTGTTACCTAAGTGTGCCCTAAGTGTTACCTAAGTGTGCCCAAAGTGTTACCTAAGTGTGCCCAAAGTGTTACTTAAGTGTGCCCAAAGTGTTACCTAAGTGTGCCCTAAGTGTTACCTAAGTGTTACCTAAGTGTTACCTAAGTGTGCCCTAAGTGTTACCTAAGTGTGCCCAAAGTGTTACCTAAGTGTGCCCTAAGTGTTACCTAAGTGTTACCTAAGTGTTACCTAAGTGTGCCCTAAGTGTGCCCCAAGTGTTACCTAAGTGTGCCCTAAGTGTTACCTAAGTGTTACCTAAGTGTGCCCTAAGTGTTACCTAAGTGTGCCCAAAGTGTTACCTAAGTGTGCCCAAAGTGTTACCTAAGTGTGCCCTAAGTGTTACCTAAGTATGCCCTAAGTGTTACCCAAGTGTTACCTAAGTGTTACCTAAGTGTTACCTAAGTGTTTCCTAAGTGTTACCTAAGTGTGCCCTAAGTGTGCCCTAAGTGTTACCTAAGTGTGCCCTAAGTGTTACCTAAGTGTGCCCTAAGTGTTACCTAAGTGTTACCTAAGTGTGCCCTAAGTGTTACCTAAGTGTGCCCTAAGTGTTACGTAAGTGTTACCTAAGTGTTACCTAAGTGTTACCTAAGTGTTACCTAAGTGTTACCTAAGTGTTACCTAAGTGTTACCTAAGTGTGCCCTAAGTGTTACCTAAGTGTGCCCTAAGTGTTACCTGAGTTACCTAAGTGTTACCTAAGTGTTACCTAAGTGTTACCTAAGTGTTACCTAAGTGTTACCTAAGTGTTACCTAAGTGTTACCTAAGTGTTACCTAAGTGTGCCCTAAGTGTGTCCTAAGTGTTACCTAAGTGTGCCCAAAGTGTTACCCAAGTGTGCCCAAAGTGTTACCTAAGTGTGCCCTAAGTGTTACCTAAGTGTGCCCAAAGTTGTTACCTAAGTGTGCCCAAAGTGTTACCTAAGTGTGCCCTAAGTGTTACCTAAGTGTTACCTAAGTGTTACCTAAGTGTGCCCTAAGTGTGCCCCAAGTGTTACCTAAGTGTGCCCTAAGTGTTACCTAAGTGTTACCTAAGTGTGGCCTAAGTGTTACCTAAGTGTGCCCAAAGTGTTACCTAAGTGTGCCCAAAGTGTTACCTAAGTGTGCCCTAAGTGTTACCTAAGTATGCCCTAAGTGTTACCCAAGTGTTACCTAAGTGTTACCTAAGTGTTACCTAAGTGTTACCTAAGTGTTACCTAAGTGTGCCCTAAGTGTGCCCTAAGTGTTACCTAAGTGTGCCCTAAGTGTTACCTAAGTGTGCCCTAAGTGTTACCTAAGTGTTACCTAAGTGTGCCCAAAGTGTTACCTAAGTGTGCCCTAAGTGTTAACTAAGTGTTACCTAAGTGTTACCTAAGTGTTACCTAAGTGTGCCCTAAGTGTTACCTAAGTGTGCCCTAAGTGTTACCTAAGTGTTACCTAAGTGTTACCTAAGTGTTACCTAAGTATTACCTAAGTGTTACCTAAGTGTTACCTAAGTGTTACCTAAGTGTTACCTAAGTGTTACCTAAGTGTTACCTAAGTGTTACCTAAGTATTACCTAAGTGTGCCCTAAGTGTTACCTAAGTGTGCCCTAAGTGTTACCTAAGTGTGCCCTAAGTGTTACCTAAGTGTGCCCTAAGTGTTACCTAAGTGTTACCTAAGTGTTACCTAAGTGTTACCTAAGTGTTACCTAAGTGTTACCTAAGTGTTACCTAAGTGTTACCTAAGTGTTACCTAAGTGTTACCTAAGTGTTGCCTAAGTGTTGCCTAAGTGTTGCCTAAGTGTTGCCTAAGTGTTGCCTAAGTGTTGCCTAAGTGTTACCTAAGTGTTACCTAAGTGTTACCTAAGTGTGCCCTAAGTGTTACCTAAGTGTGCCCAAAGTGTTACCTAAGTGTGCCCAAAGTGTTACCTAAGTGTGCCCTAAGTGTTACCTAAGTGTTACCTAAGTGTTACCTAAGTGTGCCCTAAGTGTGCCCCAAGTGTTACCTAAGTGTGCCCTAAGTGTTACCTAAGTGTTACCTAAGTGTGCCCTAAGTGTTACCTAAGTGTGCCCAAAGTGTTACCTAAGTGTGCCCAAAGTGTTACCTAAGTGTGCCCTAAGTGTTACCTAAGTATGCCCTAAGTGTTACCCAAGTGTTACCTAAGTGTTACCTAAGTGTTACCTAAGTGTTACCTAAGTGTTACCTAAGTGTGCCCTAAGTGTGCCCTAAGTGTTACCTAAGTGTGCCCTAAGTGTTACCTAAGTGTGCCCTAAGTGTTACCTAAGTGTTACCTAAGTGTGCCCTAAGTGTTACCTAAGTGTGCCCTAAGTGTTACCTAAGTGTTACCTAAGTGTTACCTAAGTGTTACCTAAGTGTTACCTAAGTGTTACCTAAGTGTGCCCTAAGTGTTACCTAAGTTGGCCCTAAGTGTTACCTAAGTTACCTAAGTGTTACCTAAGTGTTACCTAAGTGTTACCTAAGTGTTACCTAAGTGTTACCTAAGTGTTACATAAGTGTTACCTAAGTGTGCCCTAAGTGTGCCCTAAGTGTTACCTAAGTGTGCCCAAAGTGTTACCCAAGTGTGCCCAAAGTGTTACCTAAGTGTGCCCTAAGTGTTACCTAAGTGTGCCCTAAGTGTTACCTAAGTGTTACCTAAGTGTTACCTAAGTGTGCCCTAAGTGTTACCTAAGTGTTGCCTAAGTGTTACCTAAGTGTTGCCTAAGTGTTACCTAAGTGTTACCTAAGTGTTACCTAAGTGTGCCCTAAGTGTTACCTAAGTGTGCCCAAAGTGTTACCTAAGTGTGCCCAAAGTGTTACTTAAGTGTGCCCAAAGTGTTACCTAAGTGTTACCTAAGTGTTACCTAAGTGTTACCTAAGTGTTACCTAAGTGTTACCTAAGTGTTACCTAAGTGTTGCCTAAGTGTTGCCTAAGTGTTGCCTAAGTGTTGCCTAAGTGTTGCCTAAGTGTTGCCTAAGTGTTACCTAAGTGTTACCTAAGTGTTACCTAAGTGTGCCCTAAGTGTTACCTAAGTGTGCCCAAAGTGTTACCTAAGTGTGCCCAAAGTGTTACCTAAGTGTGCCCTAAGTGTTACCTAAGTGTTACCTAAGTGTTACCTAAGTGTGCCCTAAGTGTGCCCCAAGTGTTACCTAAGTGTGCCCTAAGTGTTACCTAAGTGTTACCTAAGTGTGCCCTAAGTGTTACCTAAGTGTGCCCAAAGTGTTACCTAAGTGTGCCCAAAGTGTTACCTAAGTGTGCCCTAAGTGTTACCTAAGTATGCCCTAAGTGTTACCCAAGTGTTACCTAAGTGTTACCTAAGTGTTACCTAAGTGTTACCTAAGTGTTACCTAAGTGTGCCCTAAGTGTGCCCTAAGTGTTACCTAAGTATGCCCTAAGTGTTACCTAAGTGTGCCCTAAGTGTTACCTAAGTGTTACCTAAGTGTGCCCTAAGTGTTACCTAAGTGTGCCCTAAGTGTTACCTAAGTGTTACCTAAGTGTTACCTAAGTGTTACCTAAGTGTTACCTAAGTGTTACCTAAGTGTTACCTAAGTGTGCCCTAAGTGTTACCTAAGTTGGCCCTAAGTGTTACCTAAGTTACCTAAGTGTTACCTAAGTGTTACCTAAGTGTTACCTAAGTGTTACCTAAGTGTTACCTAAGTGTTACATAAGTGTTACCTAAGTGTGCCCTAAGTGTGCCCTAAGTGTTACCTAAGTGTGCCCAAAGTGTTACCCAAGTGTGCCCAAAGTGTTACCTAAGTGTGCCCTAAGTGTTACCTAAGTGTGCCCTAAGTGTTACCTAAGTGTTACCTAAGTGTTACCTAAGTGTGCCCTAAGTGTTACCTAAGTGTTGCCTAAGTGTTACCTAAGTGTTACCTAAGTGTTACCTAAGTGTGCCCTAAGTGTTACCTAAGTGTGCCCAAAGTGTTACCTAAGTGTGCCCAAAGTGTTACTTAAGTGTGCCCAAAGTGTTACCTAAGTGTGCCCTAAGTGTTACCTAAGTGTTACCTAAGTGTTACCTAAGTGTGCCCTAAGTGTTACCTAAGTGTGCCCAAAGTGTTACCTAAGTGTGCCCTAAGTGTTACCTAAGTGTTACCTAAGTGTTACCTAAGTGTGCCCTAAGTGTGCCCCAAGTGTTACCTAAGTGTGCCCTAAGTGTTACCTAAGTGTTACCTAAGTGTGCCCTAAGTGTTACCTAAGTGTGCCCAAAGTGTTACCTAAGTGTGCCCAAAGTGTTACCTAAGTGTGCCCTAAGTGTTACCTAAGTATGCCCTAAGTGTTACCCAAGTGTTACCTAAGTGTTACCTAAGTGTTACCTAAGTGTTTCCTAAGTGTTACCTAAGTGTGCCCAAAGTGTTACCTAAGTGTGCCCTAAGTGTTACCTAAGTATGCCCTAAGTGTTACCCAAGTGTTACCTAAGTGTTACCTAAGTGTTACCTAAGTGTTACCTAAGTGTTACCTAAGTGTGCCCTAAGTGTGCCCTAAGTGTTACCTAAGTGTGCCCTAAGTGTTACCTAAGTGTGCCCTAAGTGTTACCTAAGTGTTACCTAAGTGTGCCCTAAGTGTTACCTAAGTGTGCCCTAAGTGTTACCTAAGTGTTACCTAAGTGTTACCTAAGTGTTACCTAAGTGTTACCTAAGTGTTACCTAAGTGTGCCCTAAGTGTTACCTAAGTTGGCCCTAAGTGTTACCTAAGTTACCTAAGTGTTACCTAAGTGTTACCTAAGTGTTACCTAAGTGTTACCTAAGTGTTACCTAAGTGTTACATAAGTGTTACCTAAGTGTGCCCTAAGTGTGCCCTAAGTGTTACCTAAGTGTGCCCAAAGTGTTACCCAAGTGTGCCCAAAGTGTTACCTAAGTGTGCCCTAAGTGTTACCTAAGTGTGCCCTAAGTGTTACCTAAGTGTTACCTAAGTGTTACCTAAGTGTGCCCTAAGTGTTACCTAAGTGTTGCCTAAGTGTTACCTAAGTGTTGCCTAAGTGTTACCTAAGTGTTACCTAAGTGTTACCTAAGTGTGCCCTAAGTGTTACCTAAGTGTGCCCAAAGTGTTACCTAAGTGTGCCCAAAGTGTTACTTAAGTGTGCCCAAAGTGTTACCTAAGTGTTACCTAAGTGTTACCTAAGTGTTACCTAAGTGTTACCTAAGTGTTACCTAAGTGTTACCTAAGTGTTGCCTAAGTGTTGCCTAAGTGTTGCCTAAGTGTTGCCTAAGTGTTGCCTAAGTGTTGCCTAAGTGTTACCTAAGTGTTACCTAAGTGTTACCTAAGTGTGCCCTAAGTGTTACCTAAGTGTGCCCAAAGTGTTACCTAAGTGTGCCCAAAGTGTTACCTAAGTGTGCCCTAAGTGTTACCTAAGTGTTACCTAAGTGTTACCTAAGTGTGCCCTAAGTGTGCCCTAAGTGTTACCTAAGTGTGCCCTAAGTGTTACCTAAGTGTTACCTAAGTGTGCCCTAAGTGTTACCTAAGTGTGCCCAAAGTGTTACCTAAGTGTGCCCAAAGTGTTACCTAAGTGTGCCCTAAGTGTTACCTAAGTATGCCCTAAGTGTTACCTAAGTGTTACCTAAGTGTTACCTAAGTGTTACCTAAGTGTTACCTAAGTGTTACCTAAGTGTGCCCTAAGTGTGCCCTAAGTGTTACCTAAGTATGCCCTAAGTGTTACCTAAGTGTGCCCTAAGTGTTACCTAAGTGTTACCTAAGTGTGCCCTAAGTGTTACCTAAGTGTGCCCTAAGTGTTACCTAAGTGTTACCTAAGTGTTACCTAAGTGTTACCTAAGTGTTACCTAAGTGTTACCTAAGTGTTACCTAAGTGTGCCCTAAGTGTTACCTAAGTTGGCCCTAAGTGTTACCTAAGTTACCTAAGTGTTACCTAAGTGTTACCTAAGTGTTACCTAAGTGTTACCTAAGTGTTACCTAAGTGTTACATAAGTGTTACCTAAGTGTGCCCTAAGTGTGCCCTAAGTGTTACCTAAGTGTGCCCAAAGTGTTACCCAAGTGTGCCCAAAGTGTTACCTAAGTGTGCCCTAAGTGTTACCTAAGTGTGCCCTAAGTGTTACCTAAGTGTTACCTAAGTGTTACCTAAGTGTGCCCTAAGTGTTACCTAAGTGTTGCCTAAGTGTTACCTAAGTGTTACCTAAGTGTTACCTAAGTGTGCCCTAAGTGTTACCTAAGTGTGCCCAAAGTGTTACCTAAGTGTGCCCAAAGTGTTACTTAAGTGTGCCCAAAGTGTTACCTAAGTGTGCCCTAAGTGTTACCTAAGTGTTACCTAAGTGTTACCTAAGTGTGCCCTAAGTGTTACCTAAGTGTGCCCAAAGTGTTACCTAAGTGTGCCCTAAGTGTTACCTAAGTGTTACCTAAGTGTTACCTAAGTGTGCCCTAAGTGTGCCCCAAGTGTTACCTAAGTGTGCCCTAAGTGTTACCTAAGTGTTACCTAAGTGTGCCCTAAGTGTTACCTAAGTGTGCCCAAAGTGTTACCTAAGTGTGCCCAAAGTGTTACCTAAGTGTGCCCTAAGTGTTACCTAAGTATGCCCTAAGTGTTACCCAAGTGTTGCCTAAGTGTTACCTAAGTGTTACCTAAGTGTTTCCTAAGTGTTACCTAAGTGTGCCCTAAGTGTGCCCTAAGTGTTACCTAAGTGTGCCCTAAGTGTTACCTAAGTGTGCCCTAAGTGTTACCTAAGTGTTACCTAAGTGTGCCCTAAGTGTTACCTAAGTGTGCCCTAAGTGTTACCTAAGTGTTACCTAAGTGTTACCTAAGTGTTACCTAAGTGTTACCTAAGTGTTACCTAAGTGTGCCCTAAGTGTTACCTAAGTTGGCCCTAAGTGTTACCTAAGTTACCTAAGTGTTACCTAAGTGTTACCTAAGTGTTACCTAAGTGTTACCTAAGTGTTACCTAAGTGTTACATAAGTGTTACCTAAGTGTGCCCTAAGTGTGCCCTAAGTGTTACCTAAGTGTGCCCAAAGTGTTACCCAAGTGTGCCCAAAGTGTTACCTAAGTGTGCCCTAAGTGTTACCTAAGTGTGCCCTAAGTGTTACCTAAGTGTGCCCTAAGTGTTACCTAAGTGTTACCTAAGTGTTACCTAAGTGTGCCCTAAGTGTTACCTAAGTGTTGCCTAAGTGTTACCTAAGTGTTACCTAAGTGTTACCTAAGTGTGCCCTAAGTGTTACCTAAGTGTTACCTAAGTGTTACCTAAGTGTTACCTAAGTGTTACCTAAGTGTTACCTAAGTGTTACCTAAGTGTGCCCTAAGTGTGTCCTAAGTGTTACCTAAGTGTGCCCAAAGTGTTACCCAAGTGTGCCCAAAGTGTTACCTAAGTGTTACCTAAGTGTTACCTAAGTGTTACCTAAGTGTGCCCTAAGTGTTACCTAAGTGTGCCCAAAGTGTTACCTAAGTGTGCCCTAAGTGTTACCTAAGTATGCCCTAAGTGTTACCCAAGTGTTACCTAAGTGTTACCTAAGTGTTACCTAAGTGTTACCTAAGTGTTACCTAAGTGTTACCTAAGTGTTAACTAAGTGTGCCCTAAGTGTTACCTAAGTTGGCCCTAAGTGTTACCTAAGTTACCTAAGTGTTACCTAAGTGTTACCTAAGTGTTACCTAAGTGTTACCTAAGTGTTACCTAAGTGTTACATAAGTGTTACCTAAGTGTGCCCTAAGTGTGCCCTAAGTGTTACCTAAGTGTGCCCAAAGTGTTACCCAAGTGTGCCCAAAGTGTTACCTAAGTGTGCCCTAAGTGTTACCTAAGTGTGCCCTAAGTGTTACCTAAGTGTTACCTAAGTGTTACCTAAGTGTGCCCTAAGTGTTACCTAAGTGTTGCCTAAGTGTTACCTAAGTGTTACCTAAGTGTTACCTAAGTGTGCCCTAAGTGTTACCTAAGTGTGCCCAAAGTGTTACCTAAGTGTGCCCAAAGTGTTACTTAAGTGTGCCCAAAGTGTTACCTAAGTGTGCCCTAAGTGTTACCTAAGTGTTACCTAAGTGTTACCTAAGTGTGCCCTAAGTGTTACCTAAGTGTGCCCAAAGTGTTACCTAAGTGTGCCCTAAGTGTTACCTAAGTGTTACCTAAGTGTTACCTAAGTGTGCCCTAAGTGTGCCCCAAGTGTTACCTAAGTGTGCCCTAAGTGTTACCTAAGTGTTACCTAAGTGTGCCCTAAGTGTTACCTAAGTGTGCCCAAAGTGTTACCTAAGTGTGCCCAAAGTGTTACCTAAGTGTGCCCTAAGTGTTACCTAAGTATGCCCTAAGTGTTACCCAAGTGTTACCTAAGTGTTACCTAAGTGTTACCTAAGTGTTTCCTAAGTGTTACCTAAGTGTGCCCTAAGTGTGCCCTAAGTGTTACCTAAGTGTGCCCTAAGTGTTACCTAAGTGTGCCCTAAGTGTTACCTAAGTGTTACCTAAGTGTGCCCTAAGTGTTACCTAAGTGTGCCCTAAGTGTTACCTAAGTGTTACCTAAGTGTTACCTAAGTGTTACCTAAGTGTTACCTAAGTGTTACCTAAGTGTGCCCTAAGTGTTACCTAAGTTGGCCCTAAGTGTTACCTAAGTTACCTAAGTGTTACCTAAGTGTTACCTAAGTGTTACCTAAGTGTTACCTAAGTGTTACCTAAGTGTTACATAAGTGTTACCTAAGTGTGCCCTAAGTGTGCCCTAAGTGTTACCTAAGTGTGCCCAAAGTGTTACCCAAGTGTGCCCAAAGTGTTACCTAAGTGTGCCCTAAGTGTTACCTAAGTGTGCCCTAAGTGTTACCTAAGTGTTACCTAAGTGTTACCTAAGTGTGCCCTAAGTGTTACCTAAGTGTGCCCAAAGTGTTACCTAAGTGTTGCCTAAGTGTTACCTAAGTGTTACCTAAGTGTTACCTAAGTGTGCCCTAAGTGTTACCTAAGTGTGCCCAAAGTGTTACCTAAGTGTGCCCAAAGTGTTACTTAAGTGTGCCCAAAGTGTTACCTAAGTGTGCCCTAAGTGTTACCTAAGTGTTACCTAAGTGTTACCTAAGTGTGCCCTAAGTGTTACCTAAGTGTGCCCAAAGTGTTACCTAAGTGTGCCCTAAGTGTTACCTAAGTGTTACCTAAGTGTTACCTAAGTGTGCCCTAAGTGTGCCCCAAGTGTTACCTAAGTGTGCCCTAAGTGTTACCTAAGTGTTACCTAAGTGTGCCCTAAGTGTTACCTAAGTGTGCCCAAAGTGTTACCTAAGTGTGCCCAAAGTGTTACCTAAGTGTGCCCTAAGTGTTACCTAAGTATGCCCTAAGTGTTACCCAAGTGTTACCTAAGTGTTACCTAAGTGTTACCTAAGTGTTTCCTAAGTGTTACCTAAGTGTGCCCTAAGTGTGCCCTAAGTGTTACCTAAGTGTGCCCTAAGTGTTACCTAAGTGTGCCCTAAGTGTTACCTAAGTGTTACCTAAGTGTGCCCTAAGTGTTACCTAAGTGTGCCCTAAGTGTTACCTAAGTGTTACCTAAGTGTTACCTAAGTGTTACCTAAGTGTTACCTAAGTGTTACCTAAGTGTTACCTAAGTGTTACCTAAGTGTGCCCTAAGTGTTACCTAAGTGTGCCCTAAGTGTTACCTGAGTTACCTAAGTGTTACCTAAGTGTTACCTAAGTGTTACCTAAGTGTTACCTAAGTGTTACCTAAGTGTTACCTAAGTGTTACCTAAGTGTTACCTAAGTGTGCCCTAAGTGTGTCCTAAGTGTTACCTAAGTGTGCCCAAAGTGTTACCCAAGTGTGCCCAAAGTGTTACCTAAGTGTTACCTAAGTGTTACCTAAGTGTTACCTAAGTGTGCCCTAAGTGTTACCTAAGTGTGCCCAAAGTGTTACCTAAGTGTGCCCTAAGTGTTACCTAAGTATGCCCTAAGTGTTACCCAAGTGTTACCTAAGTGTTACCTAAGTGTTACCTAAGTGTTACCTAAGTGTTACCTAAGTGTTACCTAAGTGTTAACTAAGTGTGCCCTAAGTGTTACCTAAGTTGGCCCTAAGTGTTACCTAAGTTACCTAAGTGTTACCTAAGTGTTACCTAAGTGTTACCTAAGTGTTACCTAAGTGTTACCTAAGTGTTACATAAGTGTTACCTAAGTGTGCCCTAAGTGTGCCCTAAGTGTTACCTAAGTGTGCCCAAAGTGTTACCCAAGTGTGCCCAAAGTGTTACCTAAGTGTGCCCTAAGTGTTACCTAAGTGTGCCCTAAGTGTTACCTAAGTGTTACCTAAGTGTTACCTAAGTGTGCCCTAAGTGTTACCTAAGTGTGCCCAAAGTGTTACCTAAGTGTTGCCTAAGTGTTACCTAAGTGTTACCTAAGTGTTACCTAAGTGTGCCCTAAGTGTTACCTAAGTGTGCCCAAAGTGTTACCTAAGTGTGCCCAAAGTGTTACTTAAGTGTGCCCAAAGTGTTACCTAAGTGTGCCCTAAGTGTTACCTAAGTGTTACCTAAGTGTTACCTAAGTGTGCCCTAAGTGTTACCTAAGTGTGCCCAAAGTGTTACCTAAGTGTGCCCTAAGTGTTACCTAAGTGTTACCTAAGTGTTACCTAAGTGTGCCCTAAGTGTGCCCCAAGTGTTACCTAAGTGTGCCCTAAGTGTTACCTAAGTGTTACCTAAGTGTGCCCTAAGTGTTACCTAAGTGTGCCCAAAGTGTTACCTAAGTGTGCCCAAAGTGCTACCTAAGTGTGCCCTAAGTGTTACCTAAGTATGCCCTAAGTGTTACCCAAGTGTTACCTAAGTGTTACCTAAGTGTTACCTAAGTGTTACCTAAGTGTTACCTAAGTGTGCCCTAAGTGTTACCTGAGTTACCTAAGTGTTACCTAAGTGTTACCTAAGTGTTACCTAAGTGTTACCTAAGTGTTACCTAAGTGTTACCTAAGTGTTACCTAAGTGTGCCCTAAGTGTGTCCTAAGTGTTACCTAAGTGTGCCCAAAGTGTTACCCAAGTGTGCCCAAAGTGTTACCTAAGTGTGCCCTAAGTGTTACCTAAGTGTGCCCTAAGTGTTACCTAAGTATGCCCTAAGTGTGCCCTAAGTGTTACCTAAGTGTGCCCTAAGTGTTACCTAAGTGTGCCCTAAGTGTTACCTAAGTGTGCCCTAAGTGTTACCTAAGTGTTACCTAAGTGTTACCTAAGTGTTGCCTAAGTGTTGCCTAAGTGTTGCCTAAGTGTTGCCTAAGTGTTACCTAAGTGTTACCTAAGTGTTACCTAAGTGTTACCTAAGTGTTACCTAAGTGTGCCCTAAGTGTTACCTAAGTGTGCCCAAAGTGTTACCTAAGTGTGCCCTAAGTGTTACCTAAGTGTTACCTAAGTGTTACCCAAGTGTGCCCTAAGTGTTACCTAAGTGTGCCCAAAGTGTTACCTAAGTTGGCCCTAAGTGTTACCTAAGTTACCTAAGTGTTACCTAAGTGTTACCTAAGTGTTACCTAAGTGTTACCTAAGTGTTACCTAAGTGTTACCTAAGTGTTACCTAAGTGTGCCCTAAGTGTGCCCCAAGTGTTACCTAAGTGTGCCCTAAGTGTTACCTAAGTGTGCCCTAAGTGTTACCTAAGTGTGCCCTAAGTGTTACCTAAGTGTTACCTAAGTGTGCCCTAAGTGTTACCTAAGTGTGCCCTAAGTGTTACCTAAGTGTTACCTAAGTGTTACCTAAGTGTTACCTAAGTGTTACCTAAGTGTTACCTAAGTGTTACCTAAGTGTGCCCTAAGTGTTACCTAAGTTGGCCCTAAGTGTTACCTAAGTTACCTAAGTGTTACCTAAGTGTTACCTAAGTGTTACCTAAGTGTTACCTAAGTGTTACCTAAGTGTTACCTAAGTGTGCCCTAAGTGTGCCCTAAGTGTTACCTAAGTGTGCCCAAAGTGTTACCCAAGTGTGCCCAAAGTGTTACCTAAGTGTGCCCTAAGTGTTACCTAAGTGTGCCCTAAGTGTTACCTAAGTATGCCCTAAGTGTTACCTAAGTGTTACCCAAGTGTTACCTAAGTGTTACCTAAGTGTGCCCTAAGTGTGCCCTAAGTGTTACCTAAGTGTGCCCTAAGTGTTACCTAAGTGTGCCCTAAGTGTTACCTAAGTGTGCCCTAAGTGTTACCTAAGTGTGCCCAAAGTGTTACCTAAGTGTGCCCTAAGTGTTACCTAAGTGTTACCTAAGTGTTACCTAAGTGTGCCCTAAGTGTGCCCCAAGTGTTACCTAAGTGTGCCCTAAGTGTTACCTAAGTGTTACCTAAGTGTGCCCTAAGTGTTACCTAAGTGTGCCCAAAGTGTTACCTAAGTGTGCCCAAAGTGTTACCTAAGTGTGCCCTAAGTGTTACCTAAGTATGCCCTAAGTGTTACCCAAGTGTTACCTAAGTGTTACCTAAGTATGCCCTAAGTGTGCCCTAAGTGTTACCTAAGTGTGCCCTAAGTGTTACCTAAGTGTGCCCTAAGTGTTACCTAAGTGTGCCCTAAGTGTTACCTAAGTGTTACCTAAGTGTTACCTAAGTGTTGCCTAAGTGTTGCCTAAGTGTTGCCTAAGTGTTGCCTAAGTGTTGCCTAAGTGTTACCTAAGTGTTACCTAAGTGTTACCTAAGTGTTACCTAAGTGTTACCTAAGTGTGCCCTAAGTGTTACCTAAGTGTGCCCAAAGTGTTACCTAAGTGTGCCCTAAGTGTTACCTAAGTGTTACCTAAGTGTTACCCAAGTGTGCCCTAAGTGTTACCTAAGTGTGCCCAAAGTGTTACCTAAGTTGGCCCTAAGTGTTACCTAAGTTACCTAAGTGTTACCTAAGTGTTACCTAAGTGTTACCTAAGTGTTAACTAAGTGTTACCTAAGTGTTACCTAAGTGTTACCTAAGTGTGCCCTAAGTGTGCCCCAAGTGTTACCTAAGTGTGCCCTAAGTGTTACCTAAGTGTTACCTAAGTGTTACCTAAGTGTGCCCTAAGTGTTACCTAAGTGTGCCCTAAGTGTTACCTAAGTGTGCCCAAAGTGTTACCTAAGTGTGCCCAAAGTGCTACCTAAGTGTGCCCTAAGTGTTACCTAAGTATGCCCTAAGTGTTACCCAAGTGTTACCTAAGTGTTACCTAAGTGTTACCTAAGTGTTACCTAAGTGTTACATAAGTGTTACCTAAGTGTGCCCTAAGTGTGCCCTAAGTGTTACCTAAGTGTGCCCAAAGTGTTACCCAAGTGTGCCCAAAGTGTTACCTAAGTGTGCCCTAAGTGTTACCTAAGTGTGCCCTAAGTGTTACCTAAGTGTTACCTAAGTGTTACCTAAGTGTGCCCTAAGTGTTACCTAAGTGTGCCCAAAGTGTTACCTAAGTGTTGCCTAAGTGTTACCTAAGTGTTACCTAAGTGTTACCTAAGTGTGCCCTAAGTGTTACCTAAGTGTGCCCAAAGTGTTACCTAAGTGTGCCCAAAGTGTTACTTAAGTGTGCCCAAAGTGTTACCTAAGTGTGCCCTAAGTGTTACCTAAGTGTTACCTAAGTGTTACCTAAGTGTGCCCTAAGTGTTACCTAAGTGTGCCCAAAGTGTTACCTAAGTGTGCCCTAAGTGTTACCTAAGTGTTACCTAAGTGTTACCTAAGTGTGCCCTAAGTGTGCCCCAAGTGTTACCTAAGTGTGCCCTAAGTGTTACCTAAGTGTTACCTAAGTGTGCCCTAAGTGTTACCTAAGTGTGCCCAAAGTGTTACCTAAGTGTGCCCAAAGTGCTACCTAAGTGTGCCCTAAGTGTTACCTAAGTATGCCCTAAGTGTTACCCAAGTGTTACCTAAGTGTTACCTAAGTGTTACCTAAGTGTTTCCTAAGTGTTACCTAAGTGTGCCCTAAGTGTGCCCTAAGTGTTACCTAAGTGTGCCCTAAGTGTTACCTAAGTGTGCCCTAAGTGTTACCTAAGTGTTACCTAAGTGTGCCCTAAGTGTTACCTAAGTGTGCCCTAAGTGTTACCTAAGTGTTACCTAAGTGTTACCTAAGTGTTACCTAAGTGTTACCTAAGTGTTACCTAAGTGTTACCTAAGTGTTACCTAAGTGTGCCCTAAGTGTTACCTAAGTGTGCCCTAAGTGTTACCTGAGTTACCTAAGTGTTACCTAAGTGTTACCTAAGTGTTACCTAAGTGTTACCTAAGTGTTACCTAAGTGTTACCTAAGTGTTACCTAAGTGTGCCCTAAGTGTGTCCTAAGTGTTACCTAAGTGTGCCCAAAGTGTTACCCAAGTGTGCCCAAAGTGTTACCTAAGTGTGCCCTAAGTGTTACCTAAGTGTGCCCTAAGTGTTACCTAAGTATGCCCTAAGTGTGCCCTAAGTGTTACCTAAGTGTGCCCTAAGTGTTACCTAAGTGTGCCCTAAGTGTTACCTAAGTGTGCCCTAAGTGTTACCTAAGTGTTACCTAAGTGTTACCTAAGTGTTGCCTAAGTGTTGCCTAAGTGTTGCCTAAGTGTTGCCTAAGTGTTACCTAAGTGTTACCTAAGTGTTACCTAAGTGTTACCTAAGTGTTACCTAAGTGTGCCCTAAGTGTTACCTAAGTGTGCCCAAAGTGTTACCTAAGTGTGCCCTAAGTGTTACCTAAGTGTTACCTAAGTGTTACCCAAGTGTGCCCTAAGTGTTACCTAAGTGTGCCCAAAGTGTTACCTAAGTTGGCCCTAAGTGTTACCTAAGTTACCTAAGTGTTACCTAAGTGTTACCTAAGTGTTACCTAAGTGTTACCTAAGTGTTACCTAAGTGTTACCTAAGTGTTACCTAAGTGTGCCCTAAGTGTGCCCCAAGTGTTACCTAAGTGTGCCCTAAGTGTTACCTAAGTGTGCCCTAAGTGTTACCTAAGTGTGCCCTAAGTGTTACCTAAGTGTTACCTAAGTGTGCCCTAAGTGTTACCTAAGTGTGCCCTAAGTGTTACCTAAGTGTTACCTAAGTGTTACCTAAGTGTTACCTAAGTGTTACCTAAGTGTTACCTAAGTGTTACCTAAGTGTGCCCTAAGTGTTACCTAAGTTGGCCCTAAGTGTTACCTAAGTTACCTAAGTGTTACCTAAGTGTTACCTAAGTGTTACCTAAGTGTTACCTAAGTGTTACCTAAGTGTTACCTAAGTGTGCCCTAAGTGTGCCCTAAGTGTTACCTAAGTGTGCCCAAAGTGTTACCCAAGTGTGCCCAAAGTGTTACCCAAGTGTGCCCAAAGTGTTACCTAAGTGTGCCCTAAGTGTTACCTAAGTGTGCCCTAAGTGTTACCTAAGTGTTACCTAAGTGTTACCTAAGTGTGCCCTAAGTGTTACCTAAGTGTGCCCAAAGTGTTACCTAAGTGTTGCCTAAGTGTTACCTAAGTGTTACCTAAGTGTTACCTAAGTGTGCCCTAAGTGTTACCTAAGTGTGCCCAAAGTGTTACCTAAGTGTGCCCAAAGTGTTACTTAAGTGTGCCCAAAGTGTTACCTAAGTGTGCCCAAAGTGTTACCCAAGTGTGCCCTAAGTGTTACCTAAGTATGCCCTAAGTGTGCCCTAAGTGTTACCTAAGTGTGCCCTAAGTGTTACCTAAGTGTGCCCTAAGTGTTACCTAAGTGTGCCCTAAGTGTTACCTAAGTGTTACCTAAGTGTTACCTAAGTGTTGCCTAAGTGTTGCCTAAGTGTTGCCTAAGTGTTGCCTAAGTGTTACCTAAGTGTTACCTAAGTGTTACCTAAGTGTTACCTAAGTGTTACCTAAGTGTGCCCTAAGTGTTACCTAAGTGTGCCCTAAGTGTTACCTAAGTGTTACCTAAGTGTTACCTAAGTGTTACCTAAGTGTTACCTAAGTGTTACCTAAGTGTTACCTAAGTGTGCCCTAAGTGTTACCTAAGTTGGCCCTAAGTGTTACCTAAGTTACCTAAGTGTTACCTAAGTGTTACCTAAGTGTTACCTAAGTGTTACCTAAGTGTTACCTAAGTGTTACCTAAGTGTGCCCTAAGTGTGCCCTAAGTGTTACCTAAGTGTGCCCAAAGTGTTACCCAAGTGTGCCCAAAGTGTTACCTAAGTGTGCCCTAAGTGTTACCTAAGTGTGCCCTAAGTGTTACCTAAGTATGCCCTAAGTGTTACCTAAGTGTTACCCAAGTGTTACCTAAGTGTTACCTAAGTGTGCCCTAAGTGTGCCCTAAGTGTTACCTAAGTGTGCCCTAAGTGTTACCTAAGTGTGCCCTAAGTGTTACCTAAGTGTGCCCTAAGTGTTACCTAAGTGTGCCCTAAGTGTTACCTAAGTGTGCCCTAAGTGTTACCTAAGTGTGCCCTAAGTGTTACCTAAGTGTTACCTAAGTGTTACCTAAGTGTTACCTAAGTGTTACCTAAGTGTTACCTAAGTGTTACCTAAGTGTGCCCTAAGTGTGCCCTAAGTGTTACCTAAGTGTGCCCAAAGTGTTACCCAAGTGTGCCCAAAGTGTTACCTAAGTGTGCCCTAAGTGTTACCTAAGTGTGCCCTAAGTGTTACCTAAGTGTTACCTAAGTGTTACCTAAGTGTGCCCTAAGTGTTACCTAAGTGTGCCCAAAGTGTTACCTAAGTGTTGCCTAAGTGTTACCTAAGTGTTACCTAAGTGTTACCTAAGTGTGCCCTAAGTGTTACCTAAGTGTGCCCAAAGTGTTACCTAAGTGTGCCCAAAGTGTTACTTAAGTGTGCCCAAAGTGTTACCTAAGTGTGCCCTAAGTGTTACCTAAGTGTTACCTAAGTGTTACCTAAGTGTGCCCTAAGTGTTACCTAAGTGTGCCCAAAGTGTTACCTAAGTGTGCCCTAAGTGTTACCTAAGTGTTACCTAAGTGTTACCTAAGTGTGCCCTAAGTGTGCCCCAAGTGTTACCTAAGTGTGCCCTAAGTGTTACCTAAGTGTTACCTAAGTGTGCCCTAAGTGTTACCTAAGTGTGCCCAAAGTGTTACCTAAGTGTGCCCAAAGTGTTACCTAAGTGTGCCCTAAGTGTTACCTAAGTATGCCCTAAGTGTTACCCAAGTGTTACCTAAGTGTTACCTAAGTGTTACCTAAGTGTTTCCTAAGTGTTACCTAAGTGTGCCCTAAGTGTGCCCTAAGTGTTACCTAAGTGTGCCCTAAGTGTTACCTAAGTGTGCCCTAAGTGTTACCTAAGTGTTACCTAAGTGTGCCCTAAGTGTTACCTAAGTGTGCCCTAAGTGTTACCTAAGTGTTACCTAAGTGTTACCTAAGTGTTACCTAAGTGTTACCTAAGTGTTACCTAAGTGTTACCTAAGTGTTACCTAAGTGTGCCCTAAGTGTTACCTAAGTGTGCCCTAAGTGTTACCTGAGTTACCTAAGTGTTACCTAAGTGTTACCTAAGTGTTACCTAAGTGTTACCTAAGTGTTACCTAAGTGTTACCTAAGTGTTACCTAAGTGTTACCTAAGTGTGCCCTAAGTGTGTCCTAAGTGTTACCTAAGTGTGCCCAAAGTGTTACCCAAGTGTGCCCAAAGTGTTACCTAAGTGTTACCTAAGTGTTACCTAAGTGTTACCTAAGTGTGCCCTAAGTGTTACCTAAGTGTGCCCAAAGTGTTACCTAAGTGTGCCCTAAGTGTTACCTAAGTATGCCCTAAGTGTTACCCAAGTGTTACCTAAGTGTTACCTAAGTGTTACCTAAGTGTTACCTAAGTGTTACCTAAGTGTTACCTAAGTGTTACCTAAGTGTGCCCTAAGTGTTACCTAAGTTGGCCCTAAGTGTTACCTAAGTTACCTAAGTGTTACCTAAGTGTTACCTAAGTGTTACCTAAGTGTTACCTAAGTGTTACCTAAGTGTTACATAAGTGTTACCTAAGTGTGCCCTAAGTGTGCCCTAAGTGTTACCTAAGTGTGCCCAAAGTGTTACCCAAGTGTGCCCAAAGTGTTACCTAAGTGTGCCCTAAGTGTTACCTAAGTGTGCCCTAAGTGTTACCTAAGTGTTACCTAAGTGTTACCTAAGTGTGCCCTAAGTGTTACCTAAGTGTGCCCAAAGTGTTACCTAAGTGTTGCCTAAGTGTTACCTAAGTGTTACCTAAGTGTTACCTAAGTGTGCCCTAAGTGTTACCTAAGTGTGCCCAAAGTGTTACCTAAGTGTGCCCAAAGTGTTACTTAAGTGTGCCCAAAGTGTTACCTAAGTGTGCCCTAAGTGTTACCTAAGTGTTACCTAAGTGTTACCTAAGTGTGCCCTAAGTGTTACCTAAGTGTGCCCAAAGTGTTACCTAAGTGTGCCCTAAGTGTTACCTAAGTGTTACCTAAGTGTTACCTAAGTGTGCCCTAAGTGTGCCCCAAGTGTTACCTAAGTGTGCCCTAAGTGTTACCTAAGTGTTACCTAAGTGTGCCCTAAGTGTTACCTAAGTGTGCCCAAAGTGTTACCTAAGTGTGCCCAAAGTGCTACCTAAGTGTGCCCTAAGTGTTACCTAAGTATGCCCTAAGTGTTACCCAAGTGTTACCTAAGTGTTACCTAAGTGTTACCTAAGTGTTTCCTAAGTGTTACCTAAGTGTGCCCTAAGTGTGCCCTAAGTGTTACCTAAGTGTGCCCTAAGTGTTACCTAAGTGTGCCCTAAGTGTTACCTAAGTGTTACCTAAGTGTGCCCTAAGTGTTACCTAAGTGTGCCCTAAGTGTTACCTAAGTGTTACCTAAGTGTTACCTAAGTGTTACCTAAGTGTTACCTAAGTGTTACCTAAGTGTTACCTAAGTGTTACCTAAGTGTGCCCTAAGTGTTACCTAAGTGTGCCCTAAGTGTTACCTGAGTTACCTAAGTGTTACCTAAGTGTTACCTAAGTGTTACCTAAGTGTTACCTAAGTGTTACCTAAGTGTTACCTAAGTGTTACCTAAGTGTGCCCTAAGTGTGTCCTAAGTGTTACCTAAGTGTGCCCAAAGTGTTACCCAAGTGTGCCCAAAGTGTTACCTAAGTGTGCCCTAAGTGTTACCTAAGTGTGCCCTAAGTGTTACCTAAGTGTTACCTAAGTGTTACCTAAGTGTTACCTAAGTGTTACCTAAGTGTTACCTAAGTGTGCCCTAAGTGTTACCTAAGTTGGCCCTAAGTGTTACCTAAGTTACCTAAGTGTTACCTAAGTGTTACCTAAGTGTTACCTAAGTGTTACCTAAGTGTTACCTAAGTGTTACCTAAGTGTGCCCTAAGTGTGCCCTAAGTGTTACCTAAGTGTGCCCAAAGTGTTACCCAAGTGTGCCCAAAGTGTTACCTAAGTGTGCCCTAAGTGTTACCTAAGTGTGCCCTAAGTGTTACCTAAGTATGCCCTAAGTGTTACCTAAGTGTTACCCAAGTGTTACCTAAGTGTTACCTAAGTGTGCCCTAAGTGTGCCCTAAGTGTTACCTAAGTGTGCCCTAAGTGTTACCTAAGTGTTACCTAAGTGTTTCCTAAGTGTTACCTAAGTGTGCCCTAAGTGTGCCCTAAGTGTTACCTAAGTGTTACCTAAGTGTTACCTAAGTGTGCCCTAAGTGTTACCTAAGTGTGCCCAAAGTGTTACCTAAGTGTGCCCTAAGTGTTACCTAAGTGTTACCTAAGTGTTACCTAAGTGTGCCCTAAGTGTGCCCCAAGTGTTACCTAAGTGTGCCCTAAGTGTTACCTAAGTGTTACCTAAGTGTGCCCTAAGTGTTACCTAAGTGTGCCCAAAGTGTTACCTAAGTGTGCCCAAAGTGCTACCTAAGTGTGCCCTAAGTGTTACCTAAGTATGCCCTAAGTGTTACCCAAGTGTTACCTAAGTGTTACCTAAGTGTTACCTAAGTGTTTCCTAAGTGTTACCTAAGTGTGCCCTAAGTGTGCCCTAAGTGTTACCTAAGTGTGCCCTAAGTGTTACCTAAGTGTGCCCTAAGTGTTACCTAAGTGTTACCTAAGTGTGCCCTAAGTGTTACCTAAGTGTGCCCTAAGTGTTACCTAAGTGTTACCTAAGTGTTACCTAAGTGTTACCTAAGTGTTACCTAAGTGTTACCTAAGTGTTACCTAAGTGTTACCTAAGTGTGCCCTAAGTGTTACCTAAGTGTGCCCTAAGTGTTACCTGAGTTACCTAAGTGTTACCTAAGTGTTACCTAAGTGTTACCTAAGTGTTACCTAAGTGTTACCTAAGTGTTACCTAAGTGTTACCTAAGTGTGCCCTAAGTGTGTCCTAAGTGTTACCTAAGTGTGCCCAAAGTGTTACCCAAGTGTGCCCAAAGTGTTACCTAAGTGTGCCCTAAGTGTTACCTAAGTGTGCCCTAAGTGTTACCTAAGTATGCCCTAAGTGTGCCCTAAGTGTTACCTAAGTGTGCCCTAAGTGTTACCTAAGTGTGCCCTAAGTGTTACCTAAGTGTGCCCTAAGTGTTACCTAAGTGTTACCTAAGTGTTACCTAAGTGTTGCCTAAGTGTTGCCTAAGTGTTGCCTAAGTGTTGCCTAAGTGTTACCTAAGTGTTACCTAAGTGTTACCTAAGTGTTACCTAAGTGTTACCTAAGTGTGCCCTAAGTGTTACCTAAGTGTGCCCAAAGTGTTACCTAAGTGTGCCCTAAGTGTTACCTAAGTGTTACCTAAGTGTTACCCAAGTGTGCCCTAAGTGTTACCTAAGTGTGCCCAAAGTGTTACCTAAGTTGGCCCTAAGTGTTACCTAAGTTACCTAAGTGTTACCTAAGTGTTACCTAAGTGTTACCTAAGTGTTACCTAAGTGTTACCTAAGTGTTACCTAAGTGTTACCTAAGTGTGCCCTAAGTGTGCCCCAAGTGTTACCTAAGTGTGCCCTAAGTGTTACCTAAGTGTGCCCTAAGTGTTACCTAAGTGTGCCCTAAGTGTTACCTAAGTGTTACCTAAGTGTGCCCTAAGTGTTACCTAAGTGTGCCCTAAGTGTTACCTAAGTGTTACCTAAGTGTTACCTAAGTGTTACCTAAGTGTTACCTAAGTGTTACCTAAGTGTTACCTAAGTGTGCCCTAAGTGTTACCTAAGTTGGCCCTAAGTGTTACCTAAGTTACCTAAGTGTTACCTAAGTGTGCCCTAAGTGTTACCTAAGTGTGCCCTAAGTGTTACCTAAGTATGCCCTAAGTGTTACCTAAGTGTTACCCAAGTGTTACCTAAGTGTTACCTAAGTGTGCCCTAAGTGTGCCCTAAGTGTTACCTAAGTGTGCCCTAAGTGTTACCTAAGTGTGCCCTAAGTGTTACCTAAGTGTGCCCTAAGTGTTACCTAAGTGTGCCCTAAGTGTTACCTAAGTGTGCCCTAAGTGTTACCTAAGTGTGCCCTAAGTGTTACCTAAGTGTTACCTAAGTGTTACCTAAGTGTTACCTAAGTGTTACCTAAGTGTTACCTAAGTGTTACCTAAGTGTGCCCTAAGTGTGCCCTAAGTGTTACCTAAGTGTGCCCAAAGTGTTACCCAAGTGTGCCCAAAGTGTTACCTAAGTGTGCCCTAAGTGTTACCTAAGTGTGCCCTAAGTGTTACCTAAGTGTTACCTAAGTGTTACCTAAGTGTGCCCTAAGTGTTACCTAAGTGTGCCCAAAGTGTTACCTAAGTGTTGCCTAAGTGTTACCTAAGTGTTACCTAAGTGTTACCTAAGTGTGCCCTAAGTGTTACCTAAGTGTGCCCAAAGTGTTACCTAAGTGTGCCCAAAGTGTTACTTAAGTGTGCCCAAAGTGTTACCTAAGTGTGCCCTAAGTGTTACCTAAGTGTTACCTAAGTGTTACCTAAGTGTGCCCTAAGTGTTACCTAAGTGTGCCCAAAGTGTTACCTAAGTGTGCCCTAAGTGTTACCTAAGTGTTACCTAAGTGTTACCTAAGTGTGCCCTAAGTGTGCCCCAAGTGTTACCTAAGTGTGCCCTAAGTGTTACCTAAGTGTTACCTAAGTGTGCCCTAAGTGTTACCTAAGTGTGCCCAAAGTGTTACCTAAGTGTGCCCAAAGTGTTACCTAAGTGTGCCCTAAGTGTTACCTAAGTATGCCCTAAGTGTTACCCAAGTGTTACCTAAGTGTTACCTAAGTGTTACCTAAGTGTTTCCTAAGTGTTACCTAAGTGTGCCCTAAGTGTGCCCTAAGTGTTACCTAAGTGTGCCCTAAGTGTTACCTAAGTGTGCCCTAAGTGTTACCTAAGTGTTACCTAAGTGTGCCCTAAGTGTTACCTAAGTGTGCCCTAAGTGTTACCTAAGTGTTACCTAAGTGTTACCTAAGTGTTACCTAAGTGTTACCTAAGTGTTACCTAAGTGTTACCTAAGTGTTACCTAAGTGTGCCCTAAGTGTTACCTAAGTGTGCCCTAAGTGTTACCTGAGTTACCTAAGTGTTACCTAAGTGTTACCTAAGTGTTACCTAAGTGTTACCTAAGTGTTACCTAAGTGTTACCTAAGTGTTACCTAAGTGTTACCTAAGTGTGCCCTAAGTGTGTCCTAAGTGTTACCTAAGTGTGCCCAAAGTGTTACCCAAGTGTGCCCAAAGTGTTACCTAAGTGTTACCTAAGTGTTACCTAAGTGTTACCTAAGTGTGCCCTAAGTGTTACCTAAGTGTGCCCAAAGTGTTACCTAAGTGTGCCCTAAGTGTTACCTAAGTATGCCCTAAGTGTTACCCAAGTGTTACCTAAGTGTTACCTAAGTGTTACCTAAGTGTTACCTAAGTGTTACCTAAGTGTTACCTAAGTGTTACCTAAGTGTGCCCTAAGTGTTACCTAAGTTGGCCCTAAGTGTTACCTAAGTTACCTAAGTGTTACCTAAGTGTTACCTAAGTGTTACCTAAGTGTTACCTAAGTGTTACCTAAGTGTTACATAAGTGTTACCTAAGTGTGCCCTAAGTGTGCCCTAAGTGTTACCTAAGTGTGCCCAAAGTGTTACCCAAGTGTGCCCAAAGTGTTACCTAAGTGTGCCCTAAGTGTTACCTAAGTGTGCCCTAAGTGTTACCTAAGTGTTACCTAAGTGTTACCTAAGTGTGCCCTAAGTGTTACCTAAGTGTGCCCAAAGTGTTACCTAAGTGTTGCCTAAGTGTTACCTAAGTGTTACCTAAGTGTTACCTAAGTGTGCCCTAAGTGTTACCTAAGTGTGCCCAAAGTGTTACCTAAGTGTGCCCAAAGTGTTACTTAAGTGTGCCCAAAGTGTTACCTAAGTGTGCCCTAAGTGTTACCTAAGTGTTACCTAAGTGTTACCTAAGTGTGCCCTAAGTGTTACCTAAGTGTGCCCAAAGTGTTACCTAAGTGTGCCCTAAGTGTTACCTAAGTGTTACCTAAGTGTTACCTAAGTGTGCCCTAAGTGTGCCCTAAGTGTTACCTAAGTGTGCCCTAAGTGTTACCTAAGTGTTACCTAAGTGTGCCCTAAGTGTTACCTAAGTGTGCCCAAAGTGTTACCTAAGTGTGCCCAAAGTGCTACCTAAGTGTGCCCTAAGTGTTACCTAAGTATGCCCTAAGTGTTACCCAAGTGTTACCTAAGTGTTACCTAAGTGTTACCTAAGTGTTTCCTAAGTGTTACCTAAGTGTGCCCTAAGTGTGCCCTAAGTGTTACCTAAGTGTGCCCTAAGTGTTACCTAAGTGTGCCCTAAGTGTTACCTAAGTGTTACCTAAGTGTGCCCTAAGTGTTACCTAAGTGTGCCCTAAGTGTTACCTAAGTGTTACCTAAGTGTTACCTAAGTGTTACCTAAGTGTTACCTAAGTGTTACCTAAGTGTTACCTAAGTGTTACCTAAGTGTGCCCTAAGTGTTACCTAAGTGTGCCCTAAGTGTTACCTGAGTTACCTAAGTGTTACCTAAGTGTTACCTAAGTGTTACCTAAGTGTTACCTAAGTGTTACCTAAGTGTTACCTAAGTGTTACCTAAGTGTGCCCTAAGTGTGCCCTAAGTGTTACCTAAGTGTGCCCAAAGTGTTACCCAAGTGTGCCCAAAGTGTTACCTAAGTGTGCCCTAAGTGTTACCTAAGTGTGCCCTAAGTGTTACCTAAGTGTTACCTAAGTGTTACCTAAGTGTGCCCTAAGTGTTACCTAAGTGTGCCCAAAGTGTTACCTAAGTGTTGCCTAAGTGTTACCTAAGTGTTACCTAAGTGTTACCTAAGTGTGCCCTAAGTGTTACCTAAGTGTGCCCAAAGTGTTACCTAAGTGTGCCCAAAGTGTTACTTAAGTGTGCCCAAAGTGTTACCTAAGTGTGCCCTAAGTGTTACCTAAGTGTTACCTAAGTGTTACCTAAGTGTGCCCTAAGTGTTACCTAAGTGTGCCCAAAGTGTTACCTAAGTGTGCCCTAAGTGTTACCTAAGTGTTACCTAAGTGTTACCTAAGTGTGCCCTAAGTGTGCCCCAAGTGTTACCTAAGTGTGCCCTAAGTGTTACCTAAGTGTTACCTAAGTGTGCCCTAAGTGTTACCTAAGTGTGCCCAAAGTGTTACCTAAGTGTGCCCAAAGTGTTACCTAAGTGTGCCCTAAGTGTTACCTAAGTATGCCCTAAGTGTTACCCAAGTGTTACCTAAGTGTTACCTAAGTGTTACCTAAGTGTTTCCTAAGTGTTACCTAAGTGTGCCCTAAGTGTGCCCTAAGTGTTACCTAAGTGTGCCCTAAGTGTTACCTAAGTGTGCCCTAAGTGTTACCTAAGTGTTACCTAAGTGTGCCCTAAGTGTTACCTAAGTGTGCCCTAAGTGTTACCTAAGTGTTACCTAAGTGTTACCTAAGTGTTACCTAAGTGTTACCTAAGTGTTACCTAAGTGTTACCTAAGTGTTACCTAAGTGTGCCCTAAGTGTTACCTAAGTGTGCCCTAAGTGTTACCTGAGTTACCTAAGTGTTACCTAAGTGTTACCTAAGTGTTACCTAAGTGTTACCTAAGTGTTACCTAAGTGTTACCTAAGTGTTACCTAAGTGTTACCTAAGTGTGCCCTAAGTGTGTCCTAAGTGTTACCTAAGTGTGCCCAAAGTGTTACCCAAGTGTGCCCAAAGTGTTACCTAAGTGTTACCTAAGTGTTACCTAAGTGTTACCTAAGTGTGCCCTAAGTGTTACCTAAGTGTGCCCAAAGTGTTACCTAAGTGTGCCCTAAGTGTTACCTAAGTATGCCCTAAGTGTTACCCAAGTGTTACCTAAGTGTTACCTAAGTGTTACCTAAGTGTTACCTAAGTGTTACCTAAGTGTTACCTAAGTGTTACCTAAGTGTTACCTAAGTGTGCCCTAAGTGTTACCTAAGTTGGCCCTAAGTGTTACCTAAGTTACCTAAGTGTTACCTAAGTGTTACCTAAGTGTTACCTAAGTGTTACCTAAGTGTTACCTAAGTGTTACATAAGTGTTACCTAAGTGTGCCCTAAGTGTGCCCTAAGTGTTACCTAAGTGTGCCCAAAGTGTTACCCAAGTGTGCCCAAAGTGTTACCTAAGTGTGCCCTAAGTGTTACCTAAGTGTGCCCTAAGTGTTACCTAAGTGTTACCTAAGTGTTACCTAAGTGTGCCCTAAGTGTTACCTAAGTGTGCCCAAAGTGTTACCTAAGTGTTGCCTAAGTGTTACCTAAGTGTTACCTAAGTGTTACCTAAGTGTGCCCTAAGTGTTACCTAAGTGTGCCCAAAGTGTTACCTAAGTGTGCCCAAAGTGTTACTTAAGTGTGCCCAAAGTGTTACCTAAGTGTGCCCTAAGTGTTACCTAAGTGTTACCTAAGTGTTACCTAAGTGTGCCCTAAGTGTTACCTAAGTGTGCCCAAAGTGTTACCTAAGTGTGCCCTAAGTGTTACCTAAGTGTTACCTAAGTGTTACCTAAGTGTGCCCTAAGTGTGCCCCAAGTGTTACCTAAGTGTGCCCTAAGTGTTACCTAAGTGTTACCTAAGTGTGCCCTAAGTGTTACCTAAGTGTGCCCAAAGTGTTACCTAAGTGTGCCCAAAGTGCTACCTAAGTGTGCCCTAAGTGTTACCTAAGTATGCCCTAAGTGTTACCCAAGTGTTACCTAAGTGTTACCTAAGTGTTACCTAAGTGTTTCCTAAGTGTTACCTAAGTGTGCCCTAAGTGTGCCCTAAGTGTTACCTAAGTGTGCCCTAAGTGTTACCTAAGTGTGCCCTAAGTGTTACCTAAGTGTTACCTAAGTGTGCCCTAAGTGTTACCTAAGTGTGCCCTAAGTGTTACCTAAGTGTTACCTAAGTGTTACCTAAGTGTTACCTAAGTGTTACCTAAGTGTTACCTAAGTGTTACTTAAGTGTGCCCAAAGTGTTACCTAAGTGTGCCCTAAGTGTTACCTAAGTGTTACCTAAGTGTTACCTAAGTGTGCCCTAAGTGTTACCTAAGTGTGCCCAAAGTGTTACCTAAGTGTGCCCTAAGTGTTACCTAAGTGTTACCTAAGTGTTACCTAAGTGTGCCCTAAGTGTGCCCCAAGTGTTACCTAAGTGTGCCCTAAGTGTTACCTAAGTGTTACCTAAGTGTGCCCTAAGTGTTACCTAAGTGTGCCCAAAGTGTTACCTAAGTGTGCCCAAAGTGCTACCTAAGTGTGCCCTAAGTGTTACCTAAGTATGCCCTAAGTGTTACCCAAGTGTTACCTAAGTGTTACCTAAGTGTTACCTAAGTGTTTCCTAAGTGTTACCTAAGTGTGCCCTAAGTGTGCCCTAAGTGTTACCTAAGTGTGCCCTAAGTGTTACCTAAGTGTGCCCTAAGTGTTACCTAAGTGTTACCTAAGTGTGCCCTAAGTGTTACCTAAGTGTGCCCTAAGTGTTACCTAAGTGTTACCTAAGTGTTACCTAAGTGTTACCTAAGTGTTACCTAAGTGTTACCTAAGTGTTACCTAAGTGTTACCTAAGTGTGCCCTAAGTGTTACCTAAGTGTGCCCTAAGTGTTACCTGAGTTACCTAAGTGTTACCTAAGTGTTACCTAAGTGTTACCTAAGTGTTACCTAAGTGTTACCTAAGTGTTACCTAAGTGTTACCTAAGTGTGCCCTAAGTGTGCCCTAAGTGTTACCTAAGTGTGCCCAAAGTGTTACCCAAGTGTGCCCAAAGTGTTACCTAAGTGTGCCCTAAGTGTTACCTAAGTGTGCCCTAAGTGTTACCTAAGTGTTACCTAAGTGTTACCTAAGTGTGCCCTAAGTGTTACCTAAGTGTGCCCAAAGTGTTACCTAAGTGTTGCCTAAGTGTTACCTAAGTGTTACCTAAGTGTTACCTAAGTGTGCCCTAAGTGTTACCTAAGTGTGCCCAAAGTGTTACCTAAGTGTGCCCAAAGTGTTACTTAAGTGTGCCCAAAGTGTTACCTAAGTGTGCCCTAAGTGTTACCTAAGTGTTACCTAAGTGTTACCTAAGTGTGCCCTAAGTGTTACCTAAGTGTGCCCAAAGTGTTACCTAAGTGTGCCCTAAGTGTTACCTAAGTGTTACCTAAGTGTTACCTAAGTGTGCCCTAAGTGTGCCCCAAGTGTTACCTAAGTGTGCCCTAAGTGTTACCTAAGTGTTACCTAAGTGTGCCCTAAGTGTTACCTAAGTGTGCCCAAAGTGTTACCTAAGTGTGCCCAAAGTGTTACCTAAGTGTGCCCTAAGTGTTACCTAAGTATGCCCTAAGTGTTACCCAAGTGTTACCTAAGTGTTACCTAAGTGTTACCTAAGTGTTTCCTAAGTGTTACCTAAGTGTGCCCTAAGTGTGCCCTAAGTGTTACCTAAGTGTGCCCTAAGTGTTACCTAAGTGTGCCCTAAGTGTTACCTAAGTGTTACCTAAGTGTGCCCTAAGTGTTACCTAAGTGTGCCCTAAGTGTTACCTAAGTGTTACCTAAGTGTTACCTAAGTGTTACCTAAGTGTTACCTAAGTGTTACCTAAGTGTTACCTAAGTGTTACCTAAGTGTGCCCTAAGTGTTACCTAAGTGTGCCCTAAGTGTTACCTGAGTTACCTAAGTGTTACCTAAGTGTTACCTAAGTGTTACCTAAGTGTTACCTAAGTGTTACCTAAGTGTTACCTAAGTGTTACCTAAGTGTTACCTAAGTGTGCCCTAAGTGTGTCCTAAGTGTTACCTAAGTGTGCCCAAAGTGTTACCCAAGTGTGCCCAAAGTGTTACCTAAGTGTTACCTAAGTGTTACCTAAGTGTTACCTAAGTGTGCCCTAAGTGTTACCTAAGTGTGCCCAAAGTGTTACCTAAGTGTGCCCTAAGTGTTACCTAAGTATGCCCTAAGTGTTACCCAAGTGTTACCTAAGTGTTACCTAAGTGTTACCTAAGTGTTACCTAAGTGTTACCTAAGTGTTACCTAAGTGTTACCTAAGTGTGCCCTAAGTGTTACCTAAGTTGGCCCTAAGTGTTACCTAAGTTACCTAAGTGTTACCTAAGTGTTACCTAAGTGTTACCTAAGTGTTACCTAAGTGTTACCTAAGTGTTACATAAGTGTTACCTAAGTGTGCCCTAAGTGTGCCCTAAGTGTTACCTAAGTGTGCCCAAAGTGTTACCCAAGTGTGCCCAAAGTGTTACCTAAGTGTGCCCTAAGTGTTACCTAAGTGTGCCCTAAGTGTTACCTAAGTGTTACCTAAGTGTTACCTAAGTGTGCCCTAAGTGTTACCTAAGTGTGCCCAAAGTGTTACCTAAGTGTTGCCTAAGTGTTACCTAAGTGTTACCTAAGTGTTACCTAAGTGTGCCCTAAGTGTTACCTAAGTGTGCCCAAAGTGTTACCTAAGTGTGCCCAAAGTGTTACTTAAGTGTGCCCAAAGTGTTACCTAAGTGTGCCCTAAGTGTTACCTAAGTGTTACCTAAGTGTTACCTAAGTGTGCCCTAAGTGTTACCTAAGTGTGCCCAAAGTGTTACCTAAGTGTGCCCTAAGTGTTACCTAAGTGTTACCTAAGTGTTACCTAAGTGTGCCCTAAGTGTGCCCCAAGTGTTACCTAAGTGTGCCCTAAGTGTTACCTAAGTGTTACCTAAGTGTGCCCTAAGTGTTACCTAAGTGTGCCCTAAGTGTTACCTAAGTGTGCCCAAAGTGCTACCTAAGTGTGCCCTAAGTGTTACCTAAGTATGCCCTAAGTGTTACCCAAGTGTTACCTAAGTGTTACCTAAGTGTTACCTAAGTGTTTCCTAAGTGTTACCTAAGTGTGCCCTAAGTGTGCCCTAAGTGTTACCTAAGTGTGCCCTAAGTGTTACCTAAGTGTGCCCTAAGTGTTACCTAAGTGTTACCTAAGTGTGCCCTAAGTGTTACCTAAGTGTGCCCTAAGTGTTACCTAAGTGTTACCTAAGTGTTACCTAAGTGTTACCTAAGTGTTACCTAAGTGTTACCTAAGTGTTACCTAAGTGTTACCTAAGTGTGCCCTAAGTGTTACCTAAGTGTGCCCTAAGTGTTACCTGAGTTACCTAAGTGTTACCTAAGTGTTACCTAAGTGTTACCTAAGTGTTACCTAAGTGTTACCTAAGTGTTACCTAAGTGTTACCTAAGTGTGCCCTAAGTGTGTCCTAAGTGTTACCTAAGTGTGCCCAAAGTGTTACCCAAGTGTGCCCAAAGTGTTACCTAAGTGTGCCCTAAGTGTTACCTAAGTGTGCCCTAAGTGTTACCTAAGTATGCCCTAAGTGTGCCCTAAGTGTTACCTAAGTGTGCCCTAAGTGTTACCTAAGTGTGCCCTAAGTGTTACCTAAGTGTGCCCTAAGTGTTACCTAAGTGTTACCTAAGTGTTACCTAAGTGTTGCCTAAGTGTTGCCTAAGTGTTGCCTAAGTGTTGCCTAAGTGTTACCTAAGTGTTACCTAAGTGTTACCTAAGTGTTACCTAAGTGTTACCTAAGTGTGCCCTAAGTGTTACCTAAGTGTGCCCAAAGTGTTACCTAAGTGTGCCCTAAGTGTTACCTAAGTGTTACCTAAGTGTTACCCAAGTGTGCCCTAAGTGTTACCTAAGTGTGCCCAAAGTGTTACCTAAGTTGGCCCTAAGTGTTACCTAAGTTACCTAAGTGTTACCTAAGTGTTACCTAAGTGTTACCTAAGTGTTACCTAAGTGTTACCTAAGTGTTACCTAAGTGTTACCTAAGTGTGCCCTAAGTGTGCCCCAAGTGTTACCTAAGTGTGCCCTAAGTGTTACCTAAGTGTGCCCAAAGTGCTACCTAAGTGTGCCCTAAGTGTTACCTAAGTGTTACCTAAGTGTGCCCTAAGTGTTACCTAAGTGTGCCCTAAGTGTTACCTAAGTGTTTCCTAAGTGTTACCTAAGTGTGCCCTAAGTGTGCCCTAAGTGTTACCTAAGTGTGCCCTAAGTGTTACCTAAGTGTGCCCTAAGTGTTACCTAAGTGTTACCTAAGTGTGCCCTAAGTGTTACCTAAGTGTGCCCTAAGTGTTACCTAAGTGTTACCTAAGTGTTACCTAAGTGTTACCTAAGTGTTACCTAAGTGTTACCTAAGTGTTACCTAAGTGTTACCTAAGTGTGCCCTAAGTGTTACCTAAGTGTGCCCTAAGTGTTACCTGAGTTACCTAAGTGTTACCTAAGTGTTACCTAAGTGTTACCTAAGTGTTACCTAAGTGTTACCTAAGTGTTACCTAAGTGTTACCTAAGTGTGCCCTAAGTGTGTCCTAAGTGTTACCTAAGTGTGCCCAAAGTGTTACCCAAGTGTGCCCAAAGTGTTACCTAAGTGTGCCCTAAGTGTTACCTAAGTGTGCCCTAAGTGTTACCTAAGTATGCCCTAAGTGTGCCCTAAGTGTTACCTAAGTGTGCCCTAAGTGTTACCTAAGTGTGCCCTAAGTGTTACCTAAGTGTGCCCTAAGTGTTACCTAAGTGTTACCTAAGTGTTACCTAAGTGTTGCCTAAGTGTTGCCTAAGTGTTGCCTAAGTGTTGCCTAAGTGTTACCTAAGTGTTACCTAAGTGTTACCTAAGTGTTACCTAAGTGTTACCTAAGTGTGCCCTAAGTGTTACCTAAGTGTGCCCAAAGTGTTACCTAAGTGTGCCCTAAGTGTTACCTAAGTGTTACCTAAGTGTTACCCAAGTGTGCCCTAAGTGTTACCTAAGTGTGCCCAAAGTGTTACCTAAGTTGGCCCTAAGTGTTACCTAAGTTACCTAAGTGTTACCTAAGTGTTACCTAAGTGTTACCTAAGTGTTACCTAAGTGTTACCTAAGTGTTACCTAAGTGTTACCTAAGTGTGCCCTAAGTGTGCCCCAAGTGTTACCTAAGTGTGCCCTAAGTGTTACCTAAGTGTGCCCTAAGTGTTACCTAAGTGTGCCCTAAGTGTTACCTAAGTGTTACCTAAGTGTGCCCTAAGTGTTACCTAAGTGTGCCCTAAGTGTTACCTAAGTGTTACCTAAGTGTTACCTAAGTGTTACCTAAGTGTTACCTAAGTGTTACCTAAGTGTTACCTAAGTGTGCCCTAAGTGTTACCTAAGTTGGCCCTAAGTGTTACCTAAGTTACCTAAGTGTTACCTAAGTGTTACCTAAGTGTTACCTAAGTGTTACCTAAGTGTTACCTAAGTGTTACCTAAGTGTGCCCTAAGTGTGCCCTAAGTGTTACCTAAGTGTGCCCAAAGTGTTACCCAAGTGTGCCCAAAGTGTTACCTAAGTGTGCCCTAAGTGTTACCTAAGTGTGCCCTAAGTGTTACCTAAGTATGCCCTAAGTGTTACCTAAGTGTTACCCAAGTGTTACCTAAGTGTTACCTAAGTGTGCCCTAAGTGTGCCCTAAGTGTTACCTAAGTGTGCCCTAAGTGTTACCTAAGTGTGCCCTAAGTGTTACCTAAGTGTGCCCTAAGTGTTACCTAAGTGTGCCCTAAGTGTTACCTAAGTGTGCCCTAAGTGTTACCTAAGTGTGCCCTAAGTGTTACCTAAGTGTTACCTAAGTGTTACCTAAGTGTTACCTAAGTGTTACCTAAGTGTTACCTAAGTGTTACCTAAGTGTTACCTAAGTGTTACCTAAGTGTTACCTAAGTGTTGCCTAAGTGTTGCCTAAGTGTTGCCTAAGTGTTGCCTAAGTGTTGCCTAAGTGTTGCCTAAGTGTTACCTAAGTGTTACCTAAGTGTTACCTAAGTGTGCCCTAAGTGTTACCTAAGTGTGCCCAAAGTGTTACCTAAGTGTGCCCAAAGTGTTACCTAAGTGTGCCCTAAGTGTTACCTAAGTGTTACCTAAGTGTTACCTAAGTGTGCCCTAAGTGTGCCCCAAGTGTTACCTAAGTGTGCCCTAAGTGTTACCTAAGTGTTACCTAAGTGTGCCCTAAGTGTTACCTAAGTGTGCCCAAAGTGTTACCTAAGTGTGCCCAAAGTGTTACCTAAGTGTGCCCTAAGTGTTACCTAAGTATGCCCTAAGTGTTACCCAAGTGTTACCTAAGTGTTACCTAAGTGTTACCTAAGTGTTACCTAAGTGTTACCTAAGTGTGCCCTAAGTGTGCCCTAAGTGTTACCTAAGTGTGCCCTAAGTGTTACCTAAGTGTGCCCTAAGTGTTACCTAAGTGTTACCTAAGTGTGCCCTAAGTGTTACCTAAGTGTGCCCTAAGTGTTACCTAAGTGTTACCTAAGTGTTACCTAAGTGTTACCTAAGTGTTACCTAAGTGTTACCTAAGTGTTACCTAAGTGTGCCCTAAGTGTTACCTAAGTTGGCCCTAAGTGTTACCTAAGTTACCTAAGTGTTACCTAAGTGTTACCTAAGTGTTACCTAAGTGTTACCTAAGTGTTACCTAAGTGTTACATAAGTGTTACCTAAGTGTGCCCTAAGTGTGCCCTAAGTGTTACCTAAGTGTGCCCAAAGTGTTACCCAAGTGTGCCCAAAGTGTTACCTAAGTGTGCCCTAAGTGTTACCTAAGTGTGCCCTAAGTGTTACCTAAGTGTTACCTAAGTGTTACCTAAGTGTGCCCTAAGTGTTACCTAAGTGTTGCCTAAGTGTTACCTAAGTGTTACCTAAGTGTTACCTAAGTGTGCCCTAAGTGTTACCTAAGTGTGCCCAAAGTGTTACCTAAGTGTGCCCAAAGTGTTACTTAAGTGTGCCCAAAGTGTTACCTAAGTGTTACCTAAGTGTTACCTAAGTGTTACCTAAGTGTTACCTAAGTGTTACCTAAGTGTTACCTAAGTGTTGCCTAAGTGTTGCCTAAGTGTTGCCTAAGTGTTGCCTAAGTGTTGCCTAAGTGTTGCCTAAGTGTTACCTAAGTGTTACCTAAGTGTTACCTAAGTGTGCCCTAAGTGTTACCTAAGTGTGCCCAAAGTGTTACCTAAGTGTGCCCAAAGTGTTACCTAAGTGTGCCCTAAGTGTTACCTAAGTGTTACCTAAGTGTTACCTAAGTGTGCCCTAAGTGTGCCCCAAGTGTTACCTAAGTGTGCCCTAAGTGTTACCTAAGTGTTACCTAAGTGTGCCCTAAGTGTTACCTAAGTGTGCCCTAAGTGTTACCTAAGTGTGCCCTAAGTGTTACCTAAGTGTTACCTAAGTGTGCCCTAAGTGTTACCTAAGTGTGCCCTAAGTGTTACCTAAGTGTGCCCTAAGTGTGCCCCAAGTGTTACCTAAGTGTGCCCTAAGTGTTACCTAAGTGTTACCTAAGTGTGCCCTAAGTGTTACCTAAGTGTGCCCAAAGTGTTACCTAAGTGTGCCCAAAGTGTTACCTAAGTGTGCCCTAAGTGTTACCTAAGTATGCCCTAAGTGTTACCCAAGTGTTACCTAAGTGTTACCTAAGTGTTACCTAAGTGTTACCTAAGTGTTACCTAAGTGTGCCCTAAGTGTGCCCTAAGTGTTACCTAAGTGTGCCCTAAGTGTTACCTAAGTGTGCCCTAAGTGTTACCTAAGTGTTACCTAAGTGTGCCCTAAGTGTTACCTAAGTGTGCCCTAAGTGTTACCTAAGTGTTACCTAAGTGTTACCTAAGTGTTACCTAAGTGTTACCTAAGTGTTACCTAAGTGTTACCTAAGTGTGCCCTAAGTGTTACCTAAGTTGGCCCTAAGTGTTACCTAAGTTACCTAAGTGTTACCTAAGTGTTACCTAAGTGTTACCTAAGTGTTACCTAAGTGTTACCTAAGTGTTACATAAGTGTTACCTAAGTGTGCCCTAAGTGTGCCCTAAGTGTTACCTAAGTGTGCCCAAAGTGTTACCCAAGTGTGCCCAAAGTGTTACCTAAGTGTGCCCTAAGTGTTACCTAAGTGTGCCCTAAGTGTTACCTAAGTGTTACCTAAGTGTGCCCTAAGTGTTACCTAAGTGTGCCCAAAGTGTTACCTAAGTGTGCCCTAAGTGTTACCTAAGTATGCCCTAAGTGTTACCCAAGTGTTACCTAAGTGTTACCTAAGTGTTACCTAAGTGTTTCCTAAGTGTTACCTAAGTGTGCCCTAAGTGTGCCCTAAGTGTTACCTAAGTGTTACCTAAGTGTTACCTAAGTGTGCCCTAAGTGTGCCCCAAGTGTTACCTAAGTGTGCCCTAAGTGTTACCTAAGTGTTACCTAAGTGTGCCCTAAGTGTTACCTAAGTGTGCCCAAAGTGTTACCTAAGTGTGCCCAAAGTGTTACCTAAGTGTGCCCTAAGTGTTACCTAAGTATGCCCTAAGTGTTACCCAAGTGTTACCTAAGTGTTACCTAAGTGTTACCTAAGTGTTTCCTAAGTGTTACCTAAGTGTGCCCTAAGTGTGCCCTAAGTGTTACCTAAGTGTGCCCTAAGTGTTACCTAAGTGTGCCCTAAGTGTTACCTAAGTGTTACCTAAGTGTGCCCTAAGTGTTACCTAAGTGTGCCCTAAGTGTTACCTAAGTGTTACCTAAGTGTTACCTAAGTGTTACCTAAGTGTTACCTAAGTGTTACCTAAGTGTTACCTAAGTGTTACCTAAGTGTGCCCTAAGTGTTACCTAAGTTGGCCCTAAGTGTTACCTAAGTTACCTAAGTGTTACCTAAGTGTTACCTAAGTGTTACCTAAGTGTTACCTAAGTGTTACATAAGTGTTACCTAAGTGTGCCCTAAGTGTGCCCTAAGTGTTACCTAAGTGTGCCCAAAGTGTTACCCAAGTGTGCCCAAAGTGTTACCTAAGTGTGCCCTAAGTGTTACCTAAGTGTGCCCTAAGTGTTACCTAAGTGTTACCTAAGTGTTACCTAAGTGTGCCCTAAGTGTTACCTAAGTGTGCCCAAAGTGTTACCTAAGTGTTGCCTAAGTGTTACCTAAGTGTTACCTAAGTGTTACCTAAGTGTGCCCTAAGTGTTACCTAAGTGTGCCCAAAGTGTTACCTAAGTGTGCCCAAAGTGTTACTTAAGTGTGCCCAAAGTGTTACCTAAGTGTGCCCTAAGTGTTACCTAAGTGTTACCTAAGTGTTACCTAAGTGTGCCCTAAGTGTTACCTAAGTGTGCCCAAAGTGTTACCTAAGTGTGCCCTAAGTGTTACCTAAGTGTTACCTAAGTGTTACCTAAGTGTGCCCTAAGTGTGCCCCAAGTGTTACCTAAGTGTGCCCTAAGTGTTACCTAAGTGTTACCTAAGTGTGCCCTAAGTGTTACCTAAGTGTGCCCAAAGTGTTACCTAAGTGTGCCCAAAGTGTTACCTAAGTGTGCCCTAAGTGTTACCTAAGTATGCCCTAAGTGTTACCCAAGTGTTACCTAAGTGTTACCTAAGTGTTACCTAAGTGTTTCCTAAGTGTTACCTAAGTGTGCCCTAAGTGTGCCCTAAGTGTTACCTAAGTGTGCCCTAAGTGTTACCTAAGTGTGCCCTAAGTGTTACCTAAGTGTGCCCTAAGTGTTACCTAAGTGTTACCTAAGTGTGCCCTAAGTGTTACCTAAGTGTGCCCTAAGTGTTACCTAAGTGTTACCTAAGTGTTACCTAAGTGTGCCCTAAGTGTTACCTAAGTGTGCCCAAAGTGTTACCTAAGTGTTGCCTAAGTGTTACCTAAGTGTTACCTAAGTGTTACCTAAGTGTGCCCTAAGTGTTACCTAAGTGTGCCCAAAGTGTTACCTAAGTGTGCCCAAAGTGTTACTTAAGTGTGCCCAAAGTGTTACCTAAGTGTGCCCTAAGTGTTACCTAAGTGTTACCTAAGTGTTACCTAAGTGTGCCCTAAGTGTTACCTAAGTGTGCCCAAAGTGTTACCTAAGTGTGCCCTAAGTGTTACCTAAGTGTTACCTAAGTGTTACCTAAGTGTGCCCTAAGTGTGCCCCAAGTGTTACCTAAGTGTGCCCTAAGTGTTACCTAAGTGTTACCTAAGTGTGCCCTAAGTGTTACCTAAGTGTGCCCAAAGTGTTACCTAAGTGTGCCCAAAGTGCTACCTAAGTGTGCCCTAAGTGTTACCTAAGTATGCCCTAAGTGTTACCCAAGTGTTACCTAAGTGTTACCTAAGTGTTACCTAAGTGTTTCCTAAGTGTTACCTAAGTGTGCCCTAAGTGTGCCCTAAGTGTTACCTAAGTGTGCCCTAAGTGTTACCTAAGTGTGCCCTAAGTGTTACCTAAGTGTTACCTAAGTGTGCCCTAAGTGTTACCTAAGTGTGCCCTAAGTGTTACCTAAGTGTTACCTAAGTGTTACCTAAGTGTTACCTAAGTGTTACCTAAGTGTTACCTAAGTGTTACCTAAGTGTTACCTAAGTGTGCCCTAAGTGTTACCTAAGTGTGCCCTAAGTGTTACCTGAGTTACCTAAGTGTTACCTAAGTGTTACCTAAGTGTTACCTAAGTGTTACCTAAGTGTTACCTAAGTGTTACCTAAGTGTTACCTAAGTGTGCCCTAAGTGTGTCCTAAGTGTTACCTAAGTGTGCCCAAAGTGTTACCCAAGTGTGCCCAAAGTGTTACCTAAGTGTGCCCTAAGTGTTACCTAAGTGTGCCCTAAGTGTTACCTAAGTATGCCCTAAGTGTGCCCTAAGTGTTACCTAAGTGTGCCCTAAGTGTTACCTAAGTGTGCCCTAAGTGTTACCTAAGTGTGCCCTAAGTGTTACCTAAGTGTTACCTAAGTGTTACCTAAGTGTTGCCTAAGTGTTGCCTAAGTGTTGCCTAAGTGTTGCCTAAGTGTTACCTAAGTGTTACCTAAGTGTTACCTAAGTGTTACCTAAGTGTTACCTAAGTGTGCCCTAAGTGTTACCTAAGTGTGCCCAAAGTGTTACCTAAGTGTGCCCTAAGTGTTACCTAAGTGTTACCTAAGTGTTACCCAAGTGTGCCCTAAGTGTTACCTAAGTGTGCCCAAAGTGTTACCTAAGTTGGCCCTAAGTGTTACCTAAGTTACCTAAGTGTTACCTAAGTGTTACCTAAGTGTTACCTAAGTGTTACCTAAGTGTTACCTAAGTGTTACCTAAGTGTTACCTAAGTGTGCCCTAAGTGTGCCCCAAGTGTTACCTAAGTGTGCCCTAAGTGTTACCTAAGTGTGCCCTAAGTGTTACCTAAGTGTGCCCTAAGTGTTACCTAAGTGTTACCTAAGTGTGCCCTAAGTGTTACCTAAGTGTGCCCTAAGTGTTACCTAAGTGTTACCTAAGTGTTACCTAAGTGTTACCTAAGTGTTACCTAAGTGTTACCTAAGTGTTACCTAAGTGTGCCCTAAGTGTTACCTAAGTTGGCCCTAAGTGTTACCTAAGTTACCTAAGTGTTACCTAAGTGTTACCTAAGTGTTACCTAAGTGTTACCTAAGTGTTACCTAAGTGTTACCTAAGTGTGCCCTAAGTGTGCCCTAAGTGTTACCTAAGTGTGCCCAAAGTGTTACCCAAGTGTGCCCAAAGTGTTACCTAAGTGTGCCCTAAGTGTTACCTAAGTGTGCCCTAAGTGTTACCTAAGTATGCCCTAAGTGTTACCTAAGTGTTACCCAAGTGTTACCTAAGTGTTACCTAAGTGTGCCCTAAGTGTGCCCTAAGTGTTACCTAAGTGTGCCCTAAGTGTTACCTAAGTGTGCCCTAAGTGTTACCTAAGTGTGCCCTAAGTGTTACCTAAGTGTGCCCTAAGTGTTACCTAAGTGTGCCCTAAGTGTTACCTAAGTGTGCCCTAAGTGTTACCTAAGTGTTACCTAAGTGTTACCTAAGTGTTACCTAAGTGTTACCTAAGTGTTACCTAAGTGTTACCTAAGTGTTACCTAAGTGTTACCTAAGTGTTACCTAAGTGTTGCCTAAGTGTTGCCTAAGTGTTGCCTAAGTGTTGCCTAAGTGTTGCCTAAGTGTTGCCTAAGTGTTACCTAAGTGTTACCTAAGTGTTACCTAAGTGTGCCCTAAGTGTTACCTAAGTGTGCCCAAAGTGTTACCTAAGTGTGCCCAAAGTGTTACCTAAGTGTGCCCTAAGTGTTACCTAAGTGTTACCTAAGTGTTACCTAAGTGTGCCCTAAGTGTGCCCTAAGTGTTACCTAAGTGTGCCCAAAGTGTTACCTAAGTGTGCCCAAAGTGTTACTTAAGTGTGCCCAAAGTGTTACCTAAGTGTGCCCTAAGTGTTACCTAAGTGTTACCTAAGTGTTACCTAAGTGTGCCCTAAGTGTTACCTAAGTGTGCCCAAAGTGTTACCTAAGTGTGCCCTAAGTGTTACCTAAGTGTTACCTAAGTGTTACCTAAGTGTGCCCTAAGTGTGCCCCAAGTGTTACCTAAGTGTGCCCTAAGTGTTACCTAAGTGTTACCTAAGTGTGCCCTAAGTGTTACCTAAGTGTGCCCAAAGTGTTACCTAAGTGTGCCCAAAGTGCTACCTAAGTGTGCCCTAAGTGTTACCTAAGTATGCCCTAAGTGTTACCCAAGTGTTACCTAAGTGTTACCTAAGTGTTACCTAAGTGTTTCCTAAGTGTTACCTAAGTGTGCCCTAAGTGTGCCCTAAGTGTTACCTAAGTGTGCCCTAAGTGTTACCTAAGTGTGCCCTAAGTGTTACCTAAGTGTTACCTAAGTGTGCCCTAAGTGTTACCTAAGTGTGCCCTAAGTGTTACCTAAGTGTTACCTAAGTGTTACCTAAGTGTTACCTAAGTGTTACCTAAGTGTTACCTAAGTGTTACCTAAGTGTTACCTAAGTGTGCCCTAAGTGTTACCTAAGTGTGCCCTAAGTGTTACCTGAGTTACCTAAGTGTTACCTAAGTGTTACCTAAGTGTTACCTAAGTGTTACCTAAGTGTTACCTAAGTGTTACCTAAGTGTTACCTAAGTGTGCCCTAAGTGTGTCCTAAGTGTTACCTAAGTGTGCCCAAAGTGTTACCCAAGTGTGCCCAAAGTGTTACCTAAGTGTGCCCTAAGTGTTACCTAAGTGTGCCCTAAGTGTTACCTAAGTATGCCCTAAGTGTGCCCTAAGTGTTACCTAAGTGTGCCCTAAGTGTTACCTAAGTGTGCCCTAAGTGTTACCTAAGTGTGCCCTAAGTGTTACCTAAGTGTTACCTAAGTGTTACCTAAGTGTTGCCTAAGTGTTGCCTAAGTGTTGCCTAAGTGTTGCCTAAGTGTTACCTAAGTGTTACCTAAGTGTTACCTAAGTGTTACCTAAGTGTTACCTAAGTGTGCCCTAAGTGTTACCTAAGTGTGCCCAAAGTGTTACCTAAGTGTGCCCTAAGTGTTACCTAAGTGTTACCTAAGTGTTACCCAAGTGTGCCCTAAGTGTTACCTAAGTGTGCCCAAAGTGTTACCTAAGTTGGCCCTAAGTGTTACCTAAGTTACCTAAGTGTTACCTAAGTGTTACCTAAGTGTTACCTAAGTGTTACCTAAGTGTTACCTAAGTGTTACCTAAGTGTTACCTAAGTGTTACCTAAGTGTGCCCTAAGTGTGCCCCAAGTGTTACCTAAGTGTGCCCTAAGTGTTACCTAAGTGTGCCCTAAGTGTTACCTAAGTGTGCCCTAAGTGTTACCTAAGTGTTACCTAAGTGTGCCCTAAGTGTTACCTAAGTGTGCCCTAAGTGTTACCTAAGTGTTACCTAAGTGTTACCTAAGTGTTACCTAAGTGTTACCTAAGTGTTACCTAAGTGTTACCTAAGTGTGCCCTAAGTGTTACCTAAGTTGGCCCTAAGTGTTACCTAAGTTACCTAAGTGTTACCTAAGTGTTACCTAAGTGTTACCTAAGTGTTACCTAAGTGTTACCTAAGTGTTACCTAAGTGTGCCCTAAGTGTGCCCTAAGTGTTACCTAAGTGTGCCCAAAGTGTTACCCAAGTGTGCCCAAAGTGTTACCTAAGTGTGCCCTAAGTGTTACCTAAGTGTGCCCTAAGTGTTACCTAAGTATGCCCTAAGTGTTACCTAAGTGTTACCCAAGTGTTACCTAAGTGTTACCTAAGTGTGCCCTAAGTGTGCCCTAAGTGTTACCTAAGTGTGCCCTAAGTGTTACCTAAGTGTGCCCTAAGTGTTACCTAAGTGTGCCCTAAGTGTTACCTAAGTGTGCCCTAAGTGTTACCTAAGTGTGCCCTAAGTGTTACCTAAGTGTGCCCTAAGTGTTACCTAAGTGTTACCTAAGTGTTACCTAAGTGTTACCTAAGTGTTACCTAAGTGTTACCTAAGTGTTACCTAAGTGTTACCTAAGTGTTACCTAAGTGTTACCTAAGTGTTGCCTAAGTGTTGCCTAAGTGTTGCCTAAGTGTTGCCTAAGTGTTGCCTAAGTGTTGCCTAAGTGTTACCTAAGTGTTACCTAAGTGTTACCTAAGTGTGCCCTAAGTGTTACCTAAGTGTGCCCAAAGTGTTACCTAAGTGTGCCCAAAGTGTTACCTAAGTGTGCCCTAAGTGTTACCTAAGTGTTACCTAAGTGTTACCTAAGTGTGCCCTAAGTATGCCCCAAGTGTTACCTAAGTGTGCCCTAAGTGTTACCTAAGTGTTACCTAAGTGTGCCCTAAGTGTTACCTAAGTGTGCCCAAAGTGTTACCTAAGTGTGCCCAAAGTGTTACCTAAGTGTGCCCTAAGTGTTACCTAAGTATGCCCTAAGTGTTACCCAAGTGTTACCTAAGTGTTACCTAAGTGTTACCTAAGTGTTACCTAAGTGTTACCTAAGTGTGCCCTAAGTGTGCCCTAAGTGTTACCTAAGTGTGCCCTAAGTGTTACCTAAGTGTGCCCTAAGTGTTACCTAAGTGTTACCTAAGTGTGCCCTAAGTGTTACCTAAGTGTGCCCTAAGTGTTACCTAAGTGTTACCTAAGTGTTACCTAAGTGTTACCTAAGTGTTACCTAAGTGTTACCTAAGTGTTACCTAAGTGTGCCCTAAGTGTTACCTAAGTTGGCCCTAAGTGTTACCTAAGTTACCTAAGTGTTACCTAAGTGTTACCTAAGTGTTACCTAAGTGTTACCTAAGTGTTACCTAAGTGTTACATAAGTGTTACCTAAGTGTGCCCTAAGTGTGCCCTAAGTGTTACCTAAGTGTGCCCAAAGTGTTACCCAAGTGTGCCCAAAGTGTTACCTAAGTGTGCCCTAAGTGTTACCTAAGTGTGCCCTAAGTGTTACCTAAGTGTTACCTAAGTGTTACCTAAGTGTGCCCTAAGTGTTACCTAAGTGTTGCCTAAGTGTTACCTAAGTGTTACCTAAGTGTTACCTAAGTGTGCCCTAAGTGTTACCTAAGTGTGCCCAAAGTGTTACCTAAGTGTGCCCAAAGTGTTACTTAAGTGTGCCCAAAGTGTTACCTAAGTGTTACCTAAGTGTTACCTAAGTGTTACCTAAGTGTTACCTAAGTGTTACCTAAGTGTTACCTAAGTGTTGCCTAAGTGTTGCCTAAGTGTTGCCTAAGTGTTGCCTAAGTGTTGCCTAAGTGTTGCCTAAGTGTTACCTAAGTGTTACCTAAGTGTTACCTAAGTGTGCCCTAAGTGTTACCTAAGTGTGCCCAAAGTGTTACCTAAGTGTGCCCAAAGTGTTACCTAAGTGTGCCCTAAGTGTTACCTAAGTGTTACCTAAGTGTTACCTAAGTGTGCCCTAAGTGTGCCCCAAGTGTTACCTAAGTGTGCCCTAAGTGTTACCTAAGTGTTACCTAAGTGTGCCCTAAGTGTTACCTAAGTGTGCCCTAAGTGTTACCTAAGTGTGCCCTAAGTGTTACCTAAGTGTTACCTAAGTGTGCCCTAAGTGTTACCTAAGTGTGCCCTAAGTGTTACCTAAGTGTGCCCTAAGTGTGCCCCAAGTGTTACCTAAGTGTGCCCTAAGTGTTACCTAAGTGTTACCTAAGTGTGCCCTAAGTGTTACCTAAGTGTGCCCAAAGTGTTACCTAAGTGTGCCCAAAGTGTTACCTAAGTGTGCCCTAAGTGTTACCTAAGTATGCCCTAAGTGTTACCCAAGTGTTACCTAAGTGTTACCTAAGTGTTACCTAAGTGTTACCTAAGTGTTACCTAAGTGTGCCCTAAGTGTGCCCTAAGTGTTACCTAAGTGTGCCCTAAGTGTTACCTAAGTGTGCCCTAAGTGTTACCTAAGTGTTACCTAAGTGTGCCCTAAGTGTTACCTAAGTGTGCCCTAAGTGTTACCTAAGTGTTACCTAAGTGTTACCTAAGTGTTACCTAAGTGTTACCTAAGTGTTACCTAAGTGTTACCTAAGTGTGCCCTAAGTGTTACCTAAGTTGGCCCTAAGTGTTACCTAAGTTACCTAAGTGTTACCTAAGTGTTACCTAAGTGTTACCTAAGTGTTACCTAAGTGTTACCTAAGTGTTACATAAGTGTTACCTAAGTGTGCCCTAAGTGTGCCCTAAGTGTTACCTAAGTGTGCCCAAAGTGTTACCCAAGTGTGCCCAAAGTGTTACCTAAGTGTGCCCTAAGTGTTACCTAAGTGTGCCCTAAGTGTTACCTAAGTGTTACCTAAGTGTGCCCTAAGTGTTACCTAAGTGTGCCCAAAGTGTTACCTAAGTGTGCCCTAAGTGTTACCTAAGTATGCCCTAAGTGTTACCCAAGTGTTACCTAAGTGTTACCTAAGTGTTACCTAAGTGTTTCCTAAGTGTTACCTAAGTGTGCCCTAAGTGTGCCCTAAGTGTTACCTAAGTGTTACCTAAGTGTTACCTAAGTGTGCCCTAAGTGTGCCCCAAGTGTTACCTAAGTGTGCCCTAAGTGTTACCTAAGTGTTACCTAAGTGTGCCCTAAGTGTTACCTAAGTGTGCCCAAAGTGTTACCTAAGTGTGCCCAAAGTGTTACCTAAGTGTGCCCTAAGTGTTACCTAAGTATGCCCTAAGTGTTACCCAAGTGTTACCTAAGTGTTACCTAAGTGTTACCTAAGTGTTTCCTAAGTGTTACCTAAGTGTGCCCTAAGTGTGCCCTAAGTGTTACCTAAGTGTGCCCTAAGTGTTACCTAAGTGTGCCCTAAGTGTTACCTAAGTGTTACCTAAGTGTGCCCTAAGTGTTACCTAAGTGTGCCCTAAGTGTTACCTAAGTGTTACCTAAGTGTTACCTAAGTGTTACCTAAGTGTTACCTAAGTGTTACCTAAGTGTTACCTAAGTGTTACCTAAGTGTGCCCTAAGTGTTACCTAAGTTGGCCCTAAGTGTTACCTAAGTTACCTAAGTGTTACCTAAGTGTTACCTAAGTGTTACCTAAGTGTTACCTAAGTGTTACATAAGTGTTACCTAAGTGTGCCCTAAGTGTGCCCTAAGTGTTACCTAAGTGTGCCCAAAGTGTTACCCAAGTGTGCCCAAAGTGTTACTTAAGTGTGCCCTAAGTGTTACCTAAGTGTGCCCTAAGTGTTACCTAAGTGTTACCTAAGTGTTACCTAAGTGTGCCCTAAGTGTTACCTAAGTGTGCCCAAAGTGTTACCTAAGTGTTGCCTAAGTGTTACCTAAGTGTTACCTAAGTGTTACCTAAGTGTGCCCTAAGTGTTACCTAAGTGTGCCCAAAGTGTTACCTAAGTGTGCCCAAAGTGTTACTTAAGTGTGCCCAAAGTGTTACCTAAGTGTGCCCTAAGTGTTACCTAAGTGTTACCTAAGTGTTACCTAAGTGTGCCCTAAGTGTTACCTAAGTGTGCCCAAAGTGTTACCTAAGTGTGCCCTAAGTGTTACCTAAGTGTTACCTAAGTGTTACCTAAGTGTGCCCTAAGTGTGCCCCAAGTGTTACCTAAGTGTGCCCTAAGTGTTACCTAAGTGTTACCTAAGTGTGCCCTAAGTGTTACCTAAGTGTGCCCAAAGTGTTACCTAAGTGTGCCCAAAGTGTTACCTAAGTGTGCCCTAAGTGTTACCTAAGTATGCCCTAAGTGTTACCCAAGTGTTACCTAAGTGTTACCTAAGTGTTACCTAAGTGTTTCCTAAGTGTTACCTAAGTGTGCCCTAAGTGTGCCCTAAGTGTTACCTAAGTGTGCCCTAAGTGTTACCTAAGTGTGCCCTAAGTGTTACCTAAGTGTTACCTAAGTGTGCCCTAAGTGTTACCTAAGTGTGCCCTAAGTGTTACGTAAGTGTTACCTAAGTGTTACCTAAGTGTTACCTAAGTGTTACCTAAGTGTTACCTAAGTGTTACCTAAGTGTTACCTAAGTGTGCCCTAAGTGTTACCTAAGTGTGCCCTAAGTGTTACCTGAGTTACCTAAGTGTTACCTAAGTGTTACCTAAGTGTTACCTAAGTGTTACCTAAGTGTTACCTAAGTGTTACCTAAGTGTTACCTAAGTGTTACCTAAGTGTGCCCTAAGTGTGTCCTAAGTGTTACCTAAGTGTGCCCAAAGTGTTACCCAAGTGTGCCCAAAGTGTTACCTAAGTGTGCCCTAAGTGTTACCTAAGTGTGCCCAAAGTTGTTACCTAAGTGTGCCCAAAGTGTTACCTAAGTGTGCCCTAAGTGTTACCTAAGTGTTACCTAAGTGTTACCTAAGTGTGCCCTAAGTGTGCCCCAAGTGTTACCTAAGTGTGCCCTAAGTGTTACCTAAGTGTTACCTAAGTGTGGCCTAAGTGTTACCTAAGTGTGCCCAAAGTGTTACCTAAGTGTGCCCAAAGTGTTACCTAAGTGTGCCCTAAGTGTTACCTAAGTATGCCCTAAGTGTTACCCAAGTGTTACCTAAGTGTTACCTAAGTGTTACCTAAGTGTTACCTAAGTGTTACCTAAGTGTGCCCTAAGTGTGCCCTAAGTGTTACCTAAGTGTGCCCTAAGTGTTACCTAAGTGTGCCCTAAGTGTTACCTAAGTGTTACCTAAGTGTGCCCAAAGTGTTACCTAAGTGTGCCCTAAGTGTTAACTAAGTGTTACCTAAGTGTTACCTAAGTATTACCTAAGTGTGCCCTAAGTGTTACCTAAGTGTGCCCTAAGTGTTACCTAAGTGTTACCTAAGTGTTACCTAAGTGTTACCTAAGTATTACCTAAGTGTTACCTAAGTGTTACCTAAGTGTTACCTAAGTGTTACCTAAGTGTTACCTAAGTGTTACCTAAGTGTTACCTAAGTATTACCTAAGTGTGCCCTAAGTGTTACCTAAGTGTGCCCTAAGTGTTACCTAAGTGTGCCCTAAGTGTTACCTAAGTGTGCCCTAAGTGTTACCTAAGTGTTACCTAAGTGTTACCTAAGTGTTACCTAAGTGTTACCTAAGTGTTACCTAAGTGTTACCTAAGTGTTACCTAAGTGTTACCTAAGTGTTACCTAAGTGTTGCCTAAGTGTTGCCTAAGTGTTGCCTAAGTGTTGCCTAAGTGTTGCCTAAGTGTTGCCTAAGTGTTACCTAAGTGTTACCTAAGTGTTACCTAAGTGTGCCCTAAGTGTTACCTAAGTGTGCCCAAAGTGTTACCTAAGTGTGCCCAAAGTGTTACCTAAGTGTGCCCTAAGTGTTACCTAAGTGTTACCTAAGTGTTACCTAAGTGTGCCCTAAGTGTGCCCCAAGTGTTACCTAAGTGTGCCCTAAGTGTTACCTAAGTGTTACCTAAGTGTGCCCTAAGTGTTACCTAAGTGTGCCCAAAGTGTTACCTAAGTGTGCCCAAAGTGTTACCTAAGTGTGCCCTAAGTGTTACCTAAGTATGCCCTAAGTGTTACCCAAGTGTTACCTAAGTGTTACCTAAGTGTTACCTAAGTGTTACCTAAGTGTTACCTAAGTGTGCCCTAAGTGTGCCCTAAGTGTTACCTAAGTGTGCCCTAAGTGTTACCTAAGTGTGCCCTAAGTGTTACCTAAGTGTTACCTAAGTGTGCCCTAAGTGTTACCTAAGTGTGCCCTAAGTGTTACCTAAGTGTTACCTAAGTGTGCCCTAAGTGTTACCTAAGTGTGCCCAAAGTGTTACCTAAGTGTGCCCTAAGTGTTACCTAAGTGTTACCTAAGTGTTACCTAAGTGTGCCCTAAGTGTGCCCCAAGTGTTACCTAAGTGTGCCCTAAGTGTTACCTAAGTGTTACCTAAGTGTGCCCTAAGTGTTACCTAAGTGTGCCCAAAGTGTTACCTAAGTGTGCCCAAAGTGTTACCTAAGTGTGCCCTAAGTGTTACCTAAGTATGCCCTAAGTGTTACCCAAGTGTTACCTAAGTGTTACCTAAGTGTTACCTAAGTGTTACCTAAGTGTTACCTAAGTGTTACCTAAGTGTGCCCTAAGTGTTACCTAAGTGTTGCCTAAGTGTTACCTAAGTGTTACCTAAGTGTTACCTAAGTGTGCCCTAAGTGTTACCTAAGTGTGCCCAAAGTGTTACCTAAGTGTGCCCAAAGTGTTACCTAAGTGTGCCCAAAGTGTTACCTAAGTGTTACCTAAGTGTTACCTAAGTGTGCCCTAAGTGTGCCCCAAGTGTTACCTAAGTGTGCCCTAAGTGTTACCTAAGTGTTACCTAAGTGTGGCCTAAGTGTTACCTAAGTGTGCCCAAAGTGTTACCTAAGTGTGCCCAAAGTGTTACCTAAGTGTGCCCTAAGTGTTACCTAAGTATGCCCTAAGTGTTACCCAAGTGTTACCTAAGTGTTACCTAAGTGTTACCTAAGTGTTTCCTAAGTGTTACCTAAGTGTGCCCTAAGTGTGCCCTAAGTGTTACCTAAGTGTGCCCTAAGTGTTACCTAAGTGTGCCCTAAGTGTTACCTAAGTGTTACCTAAGTGTGCCCTAAGTGTTACCTAAGTGTGCCCTAAGTGTTACGTAAGTGTTACGTAAGTGTTACCTAAGTGTTACCTAAGTGTTACCTAAGTGTTACCTAAGTGTTACCTAAGTGTTACCTAAGTGTTACCTAAGTGTTACCTAAGTGTTACCTAAGTGTTACATAAGTGTTACCTAAGTGTGCCCTAAGTGTGCCCTAAGTGTTACCTAAGTGTGCCCAAAGTGTTACCCAAGTGTGCCCAAAGTGTTACCTAAGTGTGCCCTAAGTGTTACCTAAGTGTGCCCTAAGTGTTACCTAAGTGTTACCTAAGTGTGCCCTAAGTGTTACCTAAGTGTGCCCAAAGTGTTACCTAAGTGTGCCCTAAGTGTTACCTAAGTATGCCCTAAGTGTTACCCAAGTGTTACCTAAGTGTTACCTAAGTGTTACCTAAGTGTTTCCTAAGTGTTACCTAAGTGTGCCCTAAGTGTGCCCTAAGTGTTACCTAAGTGTTACCTAAGTGTTACCTAAGTGTGCCCTAAGTGTGCCCCAAGTGTTACCTAAGTGTGCCCTAAGTGTTACCTAAGTGTTACCTAAGTGTGCCCTAAGTGTTACCTAAGTGTGCCCAAAGTGTTACCTAAGTGTGCCCAAAGTGTTACCTAAGTGTGCCCTAAGTGTTACCTAAGTATGCCCTAAGTGTTACCCAAGTGTTACCTAAGTGTTACCTAAGTGTTACCTAAGTGTTTCCTAAGTGTTACCTAAGTGTGCCCTAAGTGTGCCCTAAGTGTTACCTAAGTGTGCCCTAAGTGTTACCTAAGTGTGCCCTAAGTGTTACCTAAGTGTTACCTAAGTGTGCCCTAAGTGTTACCTAAGTGTGCCCTAAGTGTTACCTAAGTGTTACCTAAGTGTTACCTAAGTGTTACCTAAGTGTTACCTAAGTGTTACCTAAGTGTTACCTAAGTGTTACCTAAGTGTGCCCTAAGTGTTACCTAAGTTGGCCCTAAGTGTTACCTAAGTTACCTAAGTGTTACCTAAGTGTTACCTAAGTGTTACCTAAGTGTTACCTAAGTGTTACATAAGTGTTACCTAAGTGTGCCCTAAGTGTGCCCTAAGTGTTACCTAAGTGTGCCCAAAGTGTTACCCAAGTGTGCCCAAAGTGTTACTTAAGTGTGCCCTAAGTGTTACCTAAGTGTGCCCTAAGTGTTACCTAAGTGTTACCTAAGTGTTACCTAAGTGTGCCCTAAGTGTTACCTAAGTGTGCCCAAAGTGTTACCTAAGTGTTGCCTAAGTGTTACCTAAGTGTTACCTAAGTGTTACCTAAGTGTGCCCTAAGTGTTACCTAAGTGTGCCCAAAGTGTTACCTAAGTGTGCCCAAAGTGTTACTTAAGTGTGCCCAAAGTGTTACCTAAGTGTGCCCTAAGTGTTACCTAAGTGTTACCTAAGTGTTACCTAAGTGTGCCCTAAGTGTTACCTAAGTGTGCCCAAAGTGTTACCTAAGTGTGCCCTAAGTGTTACCTAAGTGTTACCTAAGTGTTACCTAAGTGTGCCCTAAGTGTGCCCCAAGTGTTACCTAAGTGTGCCCTAAGTGTTACCTAAGTGTTACCTAAGTGTGCCCTAAGTGTTACCTAAGTGTGCCCAAAGTGTTACCTAAGTGTGCCCAAAGTGTTACCTAAGTGTGCCCTAAGTGTTACCTAAGTATGCCCTAAGTGTTACCCAAGTGTTACCTAAGTGTTACCTAAGTGTTACCTAAGTGTTTCCTAAGTGTTACCTAAGTGTGCCCTAAGTGTGCCCTAAGTGTTACCTAAGTGTGCCCTAAGTGTTACCTAAGTGTGCCCTAAGTGTTACCTAAGTGTTACCTAAGTGTGCCCTAAGTGTTACCTAAGTGTGCCCTAAGTGTTACGTAAGTGTTACCTAAGTGTTACCTAAGTGTTACCTAAGTGTTACCTAAGTGTTACCTAAGTGTTACCTAAGTGTTACCTAAGTGTGCCCTAAGTGTTACCTAAGTGTGCCCTAAGTGTTACCTGAGTTACCTAAGTGTTACCTAAGTGTTACCTAAGTGTTACCTAAGTGTTACCTAAGTGTTACCTAAGTGTTACCTAAGTGTTACCTAAGTGTTACCTAAGTGTGCCCTAAGTGTGTCCTAAGTGTTACCTAAGTGTGCCCAAAGTGTTACCCAAGTGTGCCCAAAGTGTTACCTAAGTGTGCCCTAAGTGTTACCTAAGTGTGCCCAAAGTTGTTACCTAAGTGTGCCCAAAGTGTTACCTAAGTGTGCCCTAAGTGTTACCTAAGTGTTACCTAAGTGTTACCTAAGTGTGCCCTAAGTGTGCCCCAAGTGTTACCTAAGTGTGCCCTAAGTGTTACCTAAGTGTTACCTAAGTGTGGCCTAAGTGTTACCTAAGTGTGCCCAAAGTGTTACCTAAGTGTGCCCAAAGTGTTACCTAAGTGTGCCCTAAGTGTTACCTAAGTATGCCCTAAGTGTTACCCAAGTGTTACCTAAGTGTTACCTAAGTGTTACCTAAGTGTTACCTAAGTGTTACCTAAGTGTGCCCTAAGTGTGCCCTAAGTGTTACCTAAGTGTGCCCTAAGTGTTACCTAAGTGTGCCCTAAGTGTTACCTAAGTGTTACCTAAGTGTGCCCAAAGTGTTACCTAAGTGTGCCCTAAGTGTTAACTAAGTGTTACCTAAGTGTTACCTAAGTATTACCTAAGTGTGCCCTAAGTGTTACCTAAGTGTGCCCTAAGTGTTACCTAAGTGTTACCTAAGTGTTACCTAAGTGTTACCTAAGTATTACCTAAGTGTTACCTAAGTGTTACCTAAGTGTTACCTAAGTGTTACCTAAGTGTTACCTAAGTGTTACCTAAGTGTTACCTAAGTATTACCTAAGTGTGCCCTAAGTGTTACCTAAGTGTGCCCTAAGTGTTACCTAAGTGTGCCCTAAGTGTTACCTAAGTGTGCCCTAAGTGTTACCTAAGTGTTACCTAAGTGTTACCTAAGTGTTACCTAAGTGTTACCTAAGTGTTACCTAAGTGTTACCTAAGTGTTACCTAAGTGTTACCTAAGTGTTACCTAAGTGTTGCCTAAGTGTTGCCTAAGTGTTGCCTAAGTGTTGCCTAAGTGTTGCCTAAGTGTTGCCTAAGTGTTACCTAAGTGTTACCTAAGTGTTACCTAAGTGTGCCCTAAGTGTTACCTAAGTGTGCCCAAAGTGTTACCTAAGTGTGCCCAAAGTGTTACCTAAGTGTGCCCTAAGTGTTACCTAAGTGTTACCTAAGTGTTACCTAAGTGTGCCCTAAGTGTGCCCCAAGTGTTACCTAAGTGTGCCCTAAGTGTTACCTAAGTGTTACCTAAGTGTGCCCTAAGTGTTACCTAAGTGTGCCCAAAGTGTTACCTAAGTGTGCCCAAAGTGTTACCTAAGTGTGCCCTAAGTGTTACCTAAGTATGCCCTAAGTGTTACCCAAGTGTTACCTAAGTGTTACCTAAGTGTTACCTAAGTGTTACCTAAGTGTTACCTAAGTGTGCCCTAAGTGTGCCCTAAGTGTTACCTAAGTGTGCCCTAAGTGTTACCTAAGTGTGCCCTAAGTGTTACCTAAGTGTTACCTAAGTGTGCCCTAAGTGTTACCTAAGTGTGCCCTAAGTGTTACCTAAGTGTTACCTAAGTGTGCCCTAAGTGTTACCTAAGTGTGCCCAAAGTGTTACCTAAGTGTGCCCTAAGTGTTACCTAAGTGTTACCTAAGTGTTACCTAAGTGTGCCCTAAGTGTGCCCCAAGTGTTACCTAAGTGTGCCCTAAGTGTTACCTAAGTGTTACCTAAGTGTGCCCTAAGTGTTACCTAAGTGTGCCCAAAGTGTTACCTAAGTGTGCCCAAAGTGTTACCTAAGTGTGCCCTAAGTGTTACCTAAGTATGCCCTAAGTGTTACCCAAGTGTTACCTAAGTGTTACCTAAGTGTTACCTAAGTGTTACCTAAGTGTTACCTAAGTGTTACCTAAGTGTGCCCTAAGTGTTACCTAAGTGTTGCCTAAGTGTTACCTAAGTGTTACCTAAGTGTTACCTAAGTGTGCCCTAAGTGTTACCTAAGTGTGCCCAAAGTGTTACCTAAGTGTGCCCAAAGTGTTACTTAAGTGTGCCCAAAGTGTTACCTAAGTGTTACCTAAGTGTTACCTAAGTGTGCCCTAAGTGTGCCCCAAGTGTTACCTAAGTGTGCCCTAAGTGTTACCTAAGTGTTACCTAAGTGTGGCCTAAGTGTTACCTAAGTGTGCCCAAAGTGTTACCTAAGTGTGCCCAAAGTGTTACCTAAGTGTGCCCTAAGTGTTACCTAAGTATGCCCTAAGTGTTACCCAAGTGTTACCTAAGTGTTACCTAAGTGTTACCTAAGTGTTTCCTAAGTGTTACCTAAGTGTGCCCTAAGTGTGCCCTAAGTGTTACCTAAGTGTGCCCTAAGTGTTACCTAAGTGTGCCCTAAGTGTTACCTAAGTGTTACCTAAGTGTGCCCTAAGTGTTACCTAAGTGTGCCCTAAGTGTTACGTAAGTGTTACGTAAGTGTTACCTAAGTGTTACCTAAGTGTTACCTAAGTGTTACCTAAGTGTTACCTAAGTGTTACCTAAGTGTTACCTAAGTGTGCCCTAAGTGTTACCTAAGTGTGCCCTAAGTGTTACCTGAGTTACCTAAGTGTTACCTAAGTGTTACCTAAGTGTTACCTAAGTGTTACCTAAGTGTTACCTAAGTGTTACCTAAGTGTTACCTAAGTGTTACCTAAGTGTGCCCTAAGTGTGTCCTAAGTGTTACCTAAGTGTGCCCAAAGTGTTACCCAAGTGTGCCCAAAGTGTTACCTAAGTGTGCCCTAAGTGTTACCTAAGTGTGCCCAAAGTTGTTACCTAAGTGTGCCCAAAGTGTTACCTAAGTGTGCCCTAAGTGTTACCTAAGTGTTACCTAAGTGTTACCTAAGTGTGCCCTAAGTGTGCCCCAAGTGTTACCTAAGTGTGCCCTAAGTGTTACCTAAGTGTTACCTAAGTGTGGCCTAAGTGTTACCTAAGTGTGCCCAAAGTGTTACCTAAGTGTGCCCTAAGTGTTACCTAAGTATGCCCTAAGTGTTACCCAAGTGTTACCTAAGTGTTACCTAAGTGTTACCTAAGTGTTTCCTAAGTGTTACCTAAGTGTGCCCTAAGTGTGCCCTAAGTGTTACCTAAGTGTGCCCTAAGTGTTACCTAAGTGTGCCCTAAGTGTTACCTAAGTGTTACCTAAGTGTGCCCTAAGTGTTACCTAAGTGTGCCCTAAGTGTTACCTAAGTGTGCCCTAAGTGTTACCTAAGTGTTACCTAAGTGTTACCTAAGTGTTACCTAAGTGTTACCTAAGTGTTACCTAAGTGTTACCTAAGTGTTACCTAAGTGTGCCCTAAGTGTTACCTAAGTTGGCCCTAAGTGTTACCTAAGTTACCTAAGTGTTACCTAAGTGTTACCTAAGTGTTACCTAAGTGTTACCTAAGTGTTACATAAGTGTTACCTAAGTGTGCCCTAAGTGTGCCCTAAGTGTTACCTAAGTGTGCCCAAAGTGTTACCCAAGTGTGCCCTAAGTGTTACCTAAGTGTGCCCAAAGTTGTTACCTAAGTGTGCCCAAAGTGTTACCTAAGTGTGCCCTAAGTGTTACCTAAGTGTTACCTAAGTGTTACCTAAGTGTGCCCTAAGTGTGCCCCAAGTGTTACCTAAGTGTGCCCTAAGTGTTACCTAAGTGTTACCTAAGTGTGGCCTAAGTGTTACCTAAGTGTGCCCAAAGTGTTACCTAAGTGTGCCCAAAGTGTTACCTAAGTGTGCCCTAAGTGTTACCTAAGTATGCCCTAAGTGTTACCCAAGTGTTACCTAAGTGTTACCTAAGTGTTACCTAAGTGTTACCTAAGTGTTACCTAAGTGTGCCCTAAGTGTGCCCTAAGTGTTACCTAAGTGTGCCCTAAGTGTTACCTAAGTGTGCCCTAAGTGTTACCTAAGTGTTACCTAAGTGTGCCCAAAGTGTTACCTAAGTGTGCCCTAAGTGTTAACTAAGTGTTACCTAAGTGTTACCTAAGTATTACCTAAGTGTGCCCTAAGTGTTACCTAAGTGTGCCCTAAGTGTTACCTAAGTGTTACCTAAGTGTTACCTAAGTGTTACCTAAGTATTACCTAAGTGTTACCTAAGTGTTACCTAAGTGTTACCTAAGTGTTACCTAAGTGTTACCTAAGTGTTACCTAAGTGTTACCTAAGTATTACCTAAGTGTGCCCTAAGTGTTACCTAAGTGTGCCCTAAGTGTTACCTAAGTGTGCCCTAAGTGTTACCTAAGTGTGCCCTAAGTGTTACCTAAGTGTTACCTAAGTGTTACCTAAGTGTTACCTAAGTGTTACCTAAGTGTTACCTAAGTGTTACCTAAGTGTTACCTAAGTGTTACCTAAGTGTTACCTAAGTGTTGCCTAAGTGTTGCCTAAGTGTTGCCTAAGTGTTGCCTAAGTGTTGCCTAAGTGTTGCCTAAGTGTTACCTAAGTGTTACCTAAGTGTTACCTAAGTGTGCCCTAAGTGTTACCTAAGTGTGCCCAAAGTGTTACCTAAGTGTGCCCAAAGTGTTACCTAAGTGTGCCCTAAGTGTTACCTAAGTGTTACCTAAGTGTTACCTAAGTGTGCCCTAAGTGTGCCCCAAGTGTTACCTAAGTGTGCCCTAAGTGTTACCTAAGTGTTACCTAAGTGTGCCCTAAGTGTTACCTAAGTGTGCCCAAAGTGTTACCTAAGTGTGCCCAAAGTGTTACCTAAGTGTGCCCTAAGTGTTACCTAAGTATGCCCTAAGTGTTACCCAAGTGTTACCTAAGTGTTACCTAAGTGTTACCTAAGTGTTACCTAAGTGTTACCTAAGTGTGCCCTAAGTGTGCCCTAAGTGTTACCTAAGTGTGCCCTAAGTGTTACCTAAGTGTGCCCTAAGTGTTACCTAAGTGTTACCTAAGTGTGCCCTAAGTGTTACCTAAGTGTGCCCTAAGTGTTACCTAAGTGTTACCTAAGTGTGCCCTAAGTGTTACCTAAGTGTGCCCAAAGTGTTACCTAAGTGTGCCCTAAGTGTTACCTAAGTGTTACCTAAGTGTTACCTAAGTGTGCCCTAAGTGTGCCCCAAGTGTTACCTAAGTGTGCCCTAAGTGTTACCTAAGTGTTACCTAAGTGTGCCCTAAGTGTTACCTAAGTGTGCCCAAAGTGTTACCTAAGTGTGCCCAAAGTGTTACCTAAGTGTGCCCTAAGTGTTACCTAAGTATGCCCTAAGTGTTACCCAAGTGTTACCTAAGTGTTACCTAAGTGTTACCTAAGTGTTACCTAAGTGTTACCTAAGTGTTACCTAAGTGTGCCCTAAGTGTTACCTAAGTGTTGCCTAAGTGTTACCTAAGTGTTACCTAAGTGTTACCTAAGTGTGCCCTAAGTGTTACCTAAGTGTGCCCAAAGTGTTACCTAAGTGTGCCCAAAGTGTTACTTAAGTGTGCCCAAAGTGTTACCTAAGTGTTACCTAAGTGTTACCTAAGTGTGCCCTAAGTGTGCCCCAAGTGTTACCTAAGTGTGCCCTAAGTGTTACCTAAGTGTTACCTAAGTGTGGCCTAAGTGTTACCTAAGTGTGCCCAAAGTGTTACCTAAGTGTGCCCAAAGTGTTACCTAAGTGTGCCCTAAGTGTTACCTAAGTATGCCCTAAGTGTTACCCAAGTGTTACCTAAGTGTTACCTAAGTGTTACCTAAGTGTTTCCTAAGTGTTACCTAAGTGTGCCCTAAGTGTGCCCTAAGTGTTACCTAAGTGTGCCCTAAGTGTTACCTAAGTGTGCCCTAAGTGTTACCTAAGTGTTACCTAAGTGTGCCCTAAGTGTTACCTAAGTGTGCCCTAAGTGTTACGTAAGTGTTACGTAAGTGTTACCTAAGTGTTACCTAAGTGTTACCTAAGTGTTACCTAAGTGTTACCTAAGTGTTACCTAAGTGTTACCTAAGTGTGCCCTAAGTGTTACCTAAGTGTGCCCTAAGTGTTACCTGAGTTACCTAAGTGTTACCTAAGTGTTACCTAAGTGTTACCTAAGTGTTACCTAAGTGTTACCTAAGTGTTACCTAAGTGTGCCCTAAGTGTTACCTAAGTGTGCCCAAAGTGTTACCTAAGTGTGCCCTAAGTGTTACCTAAGTATGCCCTAAGTGTTACCCAAGTGTTACCTAAGTGTTACCTAAGTGTTACCTAAGTGTTACCTAAGTGTTACCTAAGTGTTACCTAAGTGTTACCTAAGTGTTACCTAAGTGTGCCCTAAGTGTTACCTAAGTTGGCCCTAAGTGTTACCTAAGTTACCTAAGTGTTACCTAAGTGTTACCTAAGTGTTACCTAAGTGTTACCTAAGTGTTACCTAAGTGTTACCTAAGTGTTACCTAAGTGTTACATAAGTGTTACCTAAGTGTGCCCTAAGTGTGCCCTAAGTGTTACCTAAGTGTGCCCAAAGTGTTACCCAAGTGTGCCCAAAGTGTTACCTAAGTGTGCCCTAAGTGTTACCTAAGTGTGCCCTAAGTGTTACCTAAGTGTTACCTAAGTGTTACCTAAGTGTGCCCTAAGTGTTACCTAAGTGTGCCCAAAGTGTTACCTAAGTGTTGCCTAAGTGTTACCTAAGTGTTACCTAAGTGTTACCTAAGTGTGCCCTAAGTGTTACCTAAGTGTGCCCAAAGTGTTACCTAAGTGTGCCCAAAGTGTTACTTAAGTGTGCCCAAAGTGTTACCTAAGTGTGCCCTAAGTGTTACCTAAGTGTTACCTAAGTGTTACCTAAGTGTGCCCTAAGTGTTACCTAAGTGTGCCCAAAGTGTTACCTAAGTGTGCCCTAAGTGTTACCTAAGTGTTACCTAAGTGTTACCTAAGTGTGCCCTAAGTGTGCCCCAAGTGTTACCTAAGTGTGCCCTAAGTGTTACCTAAGTGTTACCTAAGTGTGCCCTAAGTGTTACCTAAGTGTGCCCAAAGTGTTACCTAAGTGTGCCCAAAGTGTTACCTAAGTGTGCCCTAAGTGTTACCTAAGTATGCCCTAAGTGTTACCCAAGTGTTACCTAAGTGTTACCTAAGTGTTACCTAAGTGTTTCCTAAGTGTTACCTAAGTGTGCCCTAAGTGTGCCCTAAGTGTTACCTAAGTGTGCCCTAAGTGTTACCTAAGTGTGCCCTAAGTGTTACCTAAGTGTTACCTAAGTGTGCCCTAAGTGTTACCTAAGTGTGCCCTAAGTGTTACCTAAGTGTTACCTAAGTGTTACCTAAGTGTTACCTAAGTGTTACCTAAGTGTTACCTAAGTGTTACCTAAGTGTTACCTAAGTGTGCCCTAAGTGTTACCTAAGTGTGCCCTAAGTGTTACCTGAGTTACCTAAGTGTTACCTAAGTGTTACCTAAGTGTTACCTAAGTGTTACCTAAGTGTTACCTAAGTGTTACCTAAGTGTTACCTAAGTGTGCCCTAAGTGTGTCCTAAGTGTTACCTAAGTGTTACCCAAGTGTGCCCAAAGTGTTACCTAAGTGTGCCCTAAGTGTTACCTAAGTGTGCCCTAAGTGTTACCTAAGTATGCCCTAAGTGTGCCCTAAGTGTTACCTAAGTGTGCCCTAAGTGTTACCTAAGTGTGCCCTAAGTGTTACCTAAGTGTGCCCTAAGTGTTACCTAAGTGTTACCTAAGTGTTACCTAAGTGTTGCCTAAGTGTTGCCTAAGTGTTGCCTAAGTGTTGCCTAAGTGTTACCTAAGTGTTACCTAAGTGTTACCTAAGTGTTACCTAAGTGTTACCTAAGTGTGCCCTAAGTGTTACCTAAGTGTGCCCAAAGTGTTACCTAAGTGTGCCCTAAGTGTTACCTAAGTGTTACCTAAGTGTTACCCAAGTGTGCCCTAAGTGTTACCTAAGTGTGCCCAAAGTGTTACCTAAGTTGGCCCTAAGTGTTACCTAAGTTACCTAAGTGTTACCTAAGTGTTACCTAAGTGTTACCTAAGTGTTACCTAAGTGTTACCTAAGTGTTACCTAAGTGTTACCTAAGTGTGCCCTAAGTGTGCCCCAAGTGTTACCTAAGTGTGCCCTAAGTGTTACCTAAGTGTGCCCTAAGTGTTACCTAAGTGTGCCCTAAGTGTTACCTAAGTGTTACCTAAGTGTGCCCTAAGTGTTACCTAAGTGTGCCCTAAGTGTTACCTAAGTGTTACCTAAGTGTTACCTAAGTGTTACCTAAGTGTTACCTAAGTGTTACCTAAGTGTTACCTAAGTGTGCCCTAAGTGTTACCTAAGTTGGCCCTAAGTGTTACCTAAGTTACCTAAGTGTTACCTAAGTGTTACCTAAGTGTTACCTAAGTGTTACCTAAGTGTTACCTAAGTGTTACCTAAGTGTGCCCTAAGTGTGCCCTAAGTGTTACCTAAGTGTGCCCAAAGTGTTACCCAAGTGTGCCCAAAGTGTTACCTAAGTGTGCCCTAAGTGTTACCTAAGTGTGCCCTAAGTGTTACCTAAGTATGCCCTAAGTGTTACCTAAGTGTTACCCAAGTGTTACCTAAGTGTTACCTAAGTGTGCCCTAAGTGTGCCCTAAGTGTTACCTAAGTGTGCCCTAAGTGTTACCTAAGTGTGCCCTAAGTGTTACCTAAGTGTGCCCTAAGTGTTACCTAAGTGTGCCCTAAGTGTTACCTAAGTGTGCCCTAAGTGTTACCTAAGTGTGCCCTAAGTGTTACCTAAGTGTTACCTAAGTGTTACCTAAGTGTTACCTAAGTGTTACCTAAGTGTTACCTAAGTGTTACCTAAGTGTTACCTAAGTGTTACCTAAGTGTTACCTAAGTGTTGCCTAAGTGTTGCCTAAGTGTTGCCTAAGTGTTGCCTAAGTGTTGCCTAAGTGTTGCCTAAGTGTTACCTAAGTGTTACCTAAGTGTTACCTAAGTGTGCCCTAAGTGTTACCTAAGTGTGCCCAAAGTGTTACCTAAGTGTGCCCAAAGTGTTACCTAAGTGTGCCCTAAGTGTTACCTAAGTGTTACCTAAGTGTTACCTAAGTGTGCCCTAAGTGTGCCCCAAGTGTTACCTAAGTGTGCCCTAAGTGTTACCTAAGTGTTACCTAAGTGTGCCCTAAGTGTTACCTAAGTGTGCCCAAAGTGTTACCTAAGTGTGCCCAAAGTGTTACCTAAGTGTGCCCTAAGTGTTACCTAAGTATGCCCTAAGTGTTACCCAAGTGTTACCTAAGTGTTACCTAAGTGTTACCTAAGTGTTACCTAAGTGTTACCTAAGTGTGCCCTAAGTGTGCCCTAAGTGTTACCTAAGTGTGCCCTAAGTGTTACCTAAGTGTGCCCTAAGTGTTACCTAAGTGTTACCTAAGTGTGCCCTAAGTGTTACCTAAGTGTGCCCTAAGTGTTACCTAAGTGTTACCTAAGTGTTACCTAAGTGTTACCTAAGTGTTACCTAAGTGTTACCTAAGTGTTACCTAAGTGTGCCCTAAGTGTTACCTAAGTTGGCCCTAAGTGTTACCTAAGTTACCTAAGTGTTACCTAAGTGTTACCTAAGTGTTACCTAAGTGTTACCTAAGTGTTACCTAAGTGTTACATAAGTGTTACCTAAGTGTGCCCTAAGTGTGCCCTAAGTGTTACCTAAGTGTGCCCAAAGTGTTACCCAAGTGTGCCCAAAGTGTTACCTAAGTGTGCCCTAAGTGTTACCTAAGTGTGCCCTAAGTGTTACCTAAGTGTTACCTAAGTGTTACCTAAGTGTGCCCTAAGTGTTACCTAAGTGTTGCCTAAGTGTTACCTAAGTGTTACCTAAGTGTTACCTAAGTGTGCCCTAAGTGTTACCTAAGTGTGCCCAAAGTGTTACCTAAGTGTGCCCAAAGTGTTACTTAAGTGTGCCCAAAGTGTTACCTAAGTGTTACCTAAGTGTTACCTAAGTGTTACCTAAGTGTTACCTAAGTGTTACCTAAGTGTTACCTAAGTGTTGCCTAAGTGTTGCCTAAGTGTTGCCTAAGTGTTGCCTAAGTGTTGCCTAAGTGTTGCCTAAGTGTTACCTAAGTGTTACCTAAGTGTTACCTAAGTGTGCCCTAAGTGTTACCTAAGTGTGCCCAAAGTGTTACCTAAGTGTGCCCAAAGTGTTACCTAAGTGTGCCCTAAGTGTTACCTAAGTGTTACCTAAGTGTTACCTAAGTGTGCCCTAAGTGTGCCCCAAGTGTTACCTAAGTGTGCCCTAAGTGTTACCTAAGTGTTACCTAAGTGTGCCCTAAGTGTTACCTAAGTGTGCCCAAAGTGTTACCTAAGTGTGCCCAAAGTGTTACCTAAGTGTGCCCTAAGTGTTACCTAAGTATGCCCTAAGTGTTACCCAAGTGTTACCTAAGTGTTACCTAAGTGTTACCTAAGTGTTACCTAAGTGTTACCTAAGTGTGCCCTAAGTGTGCCCTAAGTGTTACCTAAGTGTGCCCTAAGTGTTACCTAAGTGTGCCCTAAGTGTTACCTAAGTGTTACCTAAGTGTGCCCTAAGTGTTACCTAAGTGTGCCCTAAGTGTTACCTAAGTGTTACCTAAGTGTTACCTAAGTGTTACCTAAGTGTTACCTAAGTGTTACCTAAGTGTTACCTAAGTGTTACCTAAGTGTGCCCTAAGTGTTACCTAAGTTGGCCCTAAGTGTTACCTAAGTTACCTAAGTGTTACCTAAGTGTTACCTAAGTGTTACCTAAGTGTTACCTAAGTGTTACCTAAGTGTTACATAAGTGTTACCTAAGTGTGCCCTAAGTGTGCCCTAAGTGTTACCTAAGTGTGCCCTAAGTGTTACCTAAGTGTTACCTAAGTGTTACCTAAGTGTGCCCTAAGTGTTACCTAAGTGTTGCCTAAGTGTTACCTAAGTGTTACCTAAGTGTTACCTAAGTGTGCCCTAAGTGTTACCTAAGTGTGCCCAAAGTGTTACCTAAGTGTGCCCAAAGTGTTACTTAAGTGTGCCCAAAGTGTTACCTAAGTGTGCCCTAAGTGTTACCTAAGTGTTACCTAAGTGTTACCTAAGTGTGCCCTAAGTGTTACCTAAGTGTGCCCAAAGTGTTACCTAAGTGTGCCCTAAGTGTTACCTAAGTGTTACCTAAGTGTTACCTAAGTGTGCCCTAAGTGTGCCCCAAGTGTTACCTAAGTGTGCCCTAAGTGTTACCTAAGTGTTACCTAAGTGTGCCCTAAGTGTTACCTAAGTGTGCCCAAAGTGTTACCTAAGTGTGCCCAAAGTGTTACCTAAGTGTGCCCTAAGTGTTACCTAAGTATGCCCTAAGTGTTACCCAAGTGTTACCTAAGTGTTACCTAAGTGTTACCTAAGTGTTTCCTAAGTGTTACCTAAGTGTGCCCTAAGTGTGCCCTAAGTGTTACCTAAGTGTGCCCTAAGTGTTACCTAAGTGTGCCCTAAGTGTTACCTAAGTGTTACCTAAGTGTGCCCTAAGTGTTACCTAAGTGTGCCCTAAGTGTTACCTAAGTGTTACCTAAGTGTTACCTAAGTGTTACCTAAGTGTTACCTAAGTGTTACCTAAGTGTTACCTAAGTGTGCCCTAAGTGTTACCTAAGTTGGCCCTAAGTGTTACCTAAGTTACCTAAGTGTTACCTAAGTGTTACCTAAGTGTTACCTAAGTGTTACCTAAGTGTTACCTAAGTGTTACATAAGTGTTACCTAAGTGTGCCCTAAGTGTGCCCTAAGTGTTACCTAAGTGTGCCCAAAGTGTTACCCAAGTGTGCCCAAAGTGTTACCTAAGTGTGCCCTAAGTGTTACCTAAGTGTGCCCTAAGTGTTACCTAAGTGTTACCTAAGTGTTACCTAAGTGTGCCCTAAGTGTTACCTAAGTGTGCCCAAAGTGTTACCTAAGTGTTGCCTAAGTGTTACCTAAGTGTTACCTAAGTGTTACCTAAGTGTGCCCTAAGTGTTACCTAAGTGTGCCCAAAGTGTTACCTAAGTGTGCCCAAAGTGTTACTTAAGTGTGCCCAAAGTGTTACCTAAGTGTGCCCTAAGTGTTACCTAAGTGTTACCTAAGTGTTACCTAAGTGTGCCCTAAGTGTTACCTAAGTGTGCCCAAAGTGTTACCTAAGTGTGCCCTAAGTGTTACCTAAGTGTTACCTAAGTGTTACCTAAGTGTGCCCTAAGTGTGCCCCAAGTGTTACCTAAGTGTGCCCTAAGTGTTACCTAAGTGTTACCTAAGTGTGCCCTAAGTGTTACCTAAGTGTGCCCAAAGTGTTACCTAAGTGTGCCCAAAGTGTTACCTAAGTGTGCCCTAAGTGTTACCTAAGTATGCCCTAAGTGTTACCCAAGTGTTACCTAAGTGTTACCTAAGTGTTACCTAAGTGTTTCCTAAGTGTTACCTAAGTGTGCCCTAAGTGTGCCCTAAGTGTTACCTAAGTGTGCCCTAAGTGTTACCTAAGTGTGCCCTAAGTGTTACCTAAGTGTTACCTAAGTGTGCCCTAAGTGTTACCTAAGTGTGCCCTAAGTGTTACCTAAGTGTTACCTAAGTGTTACCTAAGTGTTACCTAAGTGTTACCTAAGTGTTACCTAAGTGTTACCTAAGTGTTACCTAAGTGTGCCCTAAGTGTTACCTAAGTGTGCCCTAAGTGTTACCTGAGTTACCTAAGTGTTACCTAAGTGTTACCTAAGTGTTACCTAAGTGTTACCTAAGTGTTACCTAAGTGTTACCTAAGTGTTACCTAAGTGTTACCTAAGTGTGCCCTAAGTGTGTCCTAAGTGTTACCTAAGTGTGCCCAAAGTGTTACCCAAGTGTGCCCTAAGTGTTACCTAAGTATGCCCTAAGTGTGCCCTAAGTGTTACCTAAGTGTGCCCTAAGTGTTACCTAAGTGTGCCCTAAGTGTTACCTAAGTGTGCCCTAAGTGTTACCTAAGTGTTACCTAAGTGTTACCTAAGTGTTGCCTAAGTGTTGCCTAAGTGTTGCCTAAGTGTTGCCTAAGTGTTACCTAAGTGTTACCTAAGTGTTACCTAAGTGTTACCTAAGTGTTACCTAAGTGTGCCCTAAGTGTTACCTAAGTGTGCCCAAAGTGTTACCTAAGTGTGCCCTAAGTGTTACCTAAGTGTTACCTAAGTGTTACCCAAGTGTGCCCTAAGTGTTACCTAAGTGTGCCCAAAGTGTTACCTAAGTTGGCCCTAAGTGTTACCTAAGTTACCTAAGTGTTACCTAAGTGTTACCTAAGTGTTACCTAAGTGTTACCTAAGTGTTACCTAAGTGTTACCTAAGTGTGCCCTAAGTGTGCCCCAAGTGTTACCTAAGTGTGCCCTAAGTGTTACCTAAGTGTGCCCTAAGTGTTACCTAAGTGTGCCCTAAGTGTTACCTAAGTGTTACCTAAGTGTGCCCTAAGTGTTACCTAAGTGTGCCCTAAGTGTTACCTAAGTGTTACCTAAGTGTTACCTAAGTGTTACCTAAGTGTTACCTAAGTGTTACCTAAGTGTTACCTAAGTGTGCCCTAAGTGTTACCTAAGTTGGCCCTAAGTGTTACCTAAGTTACCTAAGTGTTACCTAAGTGTTACCTAAGTGTTACCTAAGTGTTACCTAAGTGTTACCTAAGTGTTACCTAAGTGTGCCCTAAGTGTGCCCTAAGTGTTACCTAAGTGTGCCCAAAGTGTTACCCAAGTGTGCCCAAAGTGTTACCTAAGTGTGCCCTAAGTGTTACCTAAGTGTGCCCTAAGTGTTACCTAAGTATGCCCTAAGTGTTACCTAAGTGTTACCCAAGTGTTACCTAAGTGTTACCTAAGTGTGCCCTAAGTGTGCCCTAAGTGTTACCTAAGTGTGCCCTAAGTGTTACCTAAGTGTGCCCTAAGTGTTACCTAAGTGTTACCTAAGTGTTACCTAAGTGTTACCTAAGTGTTACCTAAGTGTTACCTAAGTGTTACCTAAGTGTGCCCTAAGTGTTACCTAAGTGTGCCCAAAGTGTTACCTAAGTGTGCCCTAAGTGTTACCTAAGTGTTACCTAAGTGTTACCTAAGTGTGCCCTAAGTGTGCCCCAAGTGTTACCTAAGTGTGCCCTAAGTGTTACCTAAGTGTTACCTAAGTGTGCCCTAAGTGTTACCTAAGTGTGCCCAAAGTGTTACCTAAGTGTGCCCAAAGTGTTACCTAAGTGTGCCCTAAGTGTTACCTAAGTATGCCCTAAGTGTTACCCAAGTGTTACCTAAGTGTTACCTAAGTGTTACCTAAGTGTTTCCTAAGTGTTACCTAAGTGTGCCCTAAGTGTGCCCTAAGTGTTACCTAAGTGTGCCCTAAGTGTTACCTAAGTGTGCCCTAAGTGTTACCTAAGTGTTACCTAAGTGTGCCCTAAGTGTTACCTAAGTGTGCCCTAAGTGTTACCTAAGTGTTACCTAAGTGTTACCTAAGTGTTACCTAAGTGTTACCTAAGTGTTACCTAAGTGTTACCTAAGTGTTACCTAAGTGTGCCCTAAGTGTTACCTAAGTGTGCCCTAAGTGTTACCTGAGTTACCTAAGTGTTACCTAAGTGTTACCTAAGTGTTACCTAAGTGTTACCTAAGTGTTACCTAAGTGTTACCTAAGTGTTACCTAAGTGTTACCTAAGTGTGCCCTAAGTGTGTCCTAAGTGTTACCTAAGTGTGCCCAAAGTGTTACCCAAGTGTGCCCTAAGTGTTACCTAAGTATGCCCTAAGTGTGCCCTAAGTGTTACCTAAGTGTGCCCTAAGTGTTACCTAAGTGTGCCCTAAGTGTTACCTAAGTGTGCCCTAAGTGTTACCTAAGTGTTACCTAAGTGTTACCTAAGTGTTGCCTAAGTGTTGCCTAAGTGTTGCCTAAGTGTTGCCTAAGTGTTACCTAAGTGTTACCTAAGTGTTACCTAAGTGTTACCTAAGTGTTACCTAAGTGTGCCCTAAGTGTTACCTAAGTGTGCCCAAAGTGTTACCTAAGTGTGCCCTAAGTGTTACCTAAGTGTTACCTAAGTGTTACCCAAGTGTGCCCTAAGTGTTACCTAAGTGTGCCCAAAGTGTTACCTAAGTTGGCCCTAAGTGTTACCTAAGTTACCTAAGTGTTACCTAAGTGTTACCTAAGTGTTACCTAAGTGTTACCTAAGTGTTACCTAAGTGTTACCTAAGTGTGCCCTAAGTGTGCCCCAAGTGTTACCTAAGTGTGCCCTAAGTGTTACCTAAGTGTGCCCTAAGTGTTACCTAAGTGTGCCCTAAGTGTTACCTAAGTGTTACCTAAGTGTGCCCTAAGTGTTACCTAAGTGTGCCCTAAGTGTTACCTAAGTGTTACCTAAGTGTTACCTAAGTGTTACCTAAGTGTTACCTAAGTGTTACCTAAGTGTTACCTAAGTGTGCCCTAAGTGTTACCTAAGTTGGCCCTAAGTGTTACCTAAGTTACCTAAGTGTTACCTAAGTGTTACCTAAGTGTTACCTAAGTGTTACCTAAGTGTTACCTAAGTGTTACCTAAGTGTGCCCTAAGTGTGCCCTAAGTGTTACCTAAGTGTGCCCAAAGTGTTACCCAAGTGTGCCCAAAGTGTTACCTAAGTGTGCCCTAAGTGTTACCTAAGTGTGCCCTAAGTGTTACCTAAGTATGCCCTAAGTGTTACCTAAGTGTTACCCAAGTGTTACCTAAGTGTTACCTAAGTGTGCCCTAAGTGTGCCCTAAGTGTTACCTAAGTGTGCCCTAAGTGTTACCTAAGTGTGCCCTAAGTGTTACCTAAGTGTTACCTAAGTGTTACCTAAGTGTTACCTAAGTGTTACCTAAGTATTACCTAAGTGTTACCTAAGTGTTACCTAAGTGTTACCTAAGTGTTACCTAAGTGTTACCTAAGTGTTACCTAAGTGTGCCCTAAGTGTGCCCTAAGTGTTACCTAAGTGTGCCCAAAGTGATACCCAAGTGTGCCCAAAGTGTTACCTAAGTGTGCCCTAAGTGTTACCTAAGTGTGCCCTAAGTGTTACCTAAGTGTGCCCAAAGTGTTACCTAAGTGTGCCCTAAGTGTTACCTAAGTATGCCCTAAGTGTTACCCAAGTGTTACCTAAGTGTTACCTAAGTGTTACCTAAGTGTTACCTAAGTGTTACCTAAGTGTGCCCTAAGTGTGCCCTAAGTGTTACCTAAGTGTGCCCTAAGTGTTACCTAAGTGTGCCCTAAGTGTTACCTAAGTGTTACCTAAGTGTGCCCAAAGTGTTACCTAAGTGTGCCCTAAGTGTTAACTAAGTGTTACCTAAGTGTTACCTAAGTATTACCTAAGTGTGCCCTAAGTGTTACCTAAGTGTGCCCTAAGTGTTACCTAAGTGTTACCTAAGTGTTACCTAAGTGTTACCTAAGTATTACCTAAGTGTTACCTAAGTGTTACCTAAGTGTTACCTAAGTGTTACCTAAGTGTTACCTAAGTGTTACCTAAGTGTTACCTAAGTGTTACCTAAGTGTTACCTAAGTATTACCTAAGTGTGCCCTAAGTGTTACCTAAGTGTGCCCTAAGTGTTACCTAAGTGTGCCCTAAGTGTTACCTAAGTGTGCCCTAAGTGTTACCTAAGTGTTACCTAAGTGTTACCTAAGTGTTACCTAAGTGTTACCTAAGTGTTACCTAAGTGTTACCTAAGTGTTACCTAAGTGTTACCTAAGTGTTACCTAAGTGTTGCCTAAGTGTTGCCTAAGTGTTGCCTAAGTGTTGCCTAAGTGTTGCCTAAGTGTTTTCTAAGTGTTACCTAAGTGTTACCTAAGTGTTACCTAAGTGTTACCTAAGTGTGCCCTAAGTGTTACCTAAGTGTGCCCAAAGTGTTACCTAAGTGTGCCCAAAGTGTTACCTAAGTGTGCCCTAAGTGTTACCTAAGTGTTACCTAAGTGTTACCTAAGTGTGCCCTAAGTGTGCCCCAAGTGTTACCTAAGTGTACCCTAAGTGTTACCTAAGTGTTACCTAAGTGTGCCCTAAGTGTTACCTAAGTGTGCCCAAAGTGTTACCTAAGTGTGCCCAAAGTGTTACCTAAGTGTGCCCTAAGTGTTACCTAAGTATGCCCTAAGTGTTACCCAAGTGTTACCTAAGTGTTACCTAAGTGTTACCTAAGTGTTACCTAAGTGTTACCTAAGTGTGCCCTAAGTGTGCCCTAAGTGTTACCTAAGTGTGCCCTAAGTGTTACCTAAGTGTGCCCTAAGTGTTACCTAAGTGTTACCTAAGTGTGCCCTAAGTGTTACCTAAGTGTGCCCTAAGTGTTACCTAAGTGTTACCTAAGTGTTACCTAAGTGTTACCTAAGTGTTACCTAAGTGTTACCTAAGTGTTACCTAAGTGTTACCTAAGTGTTACCTAAGTGTGCCCTAAGTGTGCCCTAAGTGTTACCTAAGTGTGCCCAAAGTGTTACCCAAGTGTGCCCAAAGTGTTACCTAAGTGTGCCCTAAGTGTTACCTAAGTGTGCCCTAAGTGTTACCTAAGTGTGCCCAAAGTGTTACCTAAGTGTGCCCAAAGTTGTTACCTAAGTGTGCCCAAAGTGTTACCTAAGTGTGCCCTAAGTGTTACCTAAGTGTTACCTAAGTGTTACCTAAGTGTGCCCTAAGTGTGCCCCAAGTGTTACCTAAGTGTGCCCTAAGTGTTACCTAAGTGTTACCTAAGTGTGCCCTAAGTGTTACCTAAGTGTGCCCAAAGTGTTACCTAAGTGTGCCCAAAGTGTTACCTAAGTGTGCCCTAAGTGTTACCTAAGTATGCCCTAAGTGTTACCCAAGTGTTACCTAAGTGTTACCTAAGTGTTACCTAAGTGTTACCTAAGTGTTACCTAAGTGTTACCTAAGTGTTACCTAAGTGTTACCTAAGTGTGCCCTAAGTGTTACCTAAGTTGGCCCTAAGTGTTACCTAAGTTACCTAAGTGTTACCTAAGTGTTACCTAAGTGTTACCTAAGTGTTACCTAAGTGTTACCTAAGTGTTACATAAGTGTTACCTAAGTGTGCCCTAAGTGTGCCCTAAGTGTTACCTAAGTGTGCCCAAAGTGTTACCCAAGTGTGCCCAAAGTGTTACCTAAGTGTGCCCTAAGTGTTACCTAAGTGTGCCCTAAGTGTTACCTAAGTGTTACCTAAGTGTTACCTAAGTGTGCCCTAAGTGTTACCTAAGTGTGCCCAAAGTGTTACCTAAGTGTTGCCTAAGTGTTACCTAAGTGTTACCTAAGTGTTACCTAAGTGTGCCCTAAGTGTTACCTAAGTGTGCCCAAAGTGTTACCTAAGTGTGCCCAAAGTGTTACTTAAGTGTGCCCAAAGTGTTACCTAAGTGTGCCCTAAGTGTTACCTAAGTGTTACCTAAGTGTTACCTAAGTGTGCCCTAAGTGTTACCTAAGTGTGCCCAAAGTGTTACCTAAGTGTGCCCTAAGTGTTACCTAAGTGTTACCTAAGTGTTACCTAAGTGTGCCCTAAGTGTGCCCCAAGTGTTACCTAAGTGTGCCCTAAGTGTTACCTAAGTGTTACCTAAGTGTGCCCTAAGTGTTACCTAAGTGTGCCCAAAGTGTTACCTAAGTGTGCCCAAAGTGTTACCTAAGTGTGCCCTAAGTGTTACCTAAGTATGCCCTAAGTGTTACCCAAGTGTTACCTAAGTGTTACCTAAGTGTTACCTAAGTGTTTCCTAAGTGTTACCTAAGTGTGCCCTAAGTGTGCCCTAAGTGTTACCTAAGTGTGCCCTAAGTGTTACCTAAGTGTGCCCTAAGTGTTACCTAAGTGTTACCTAAGTGTGCCCTAAGTGTTACCTAAGTGTGCCCTAAGTGTTACCTAAGTGTTACCTAAGTGTTACCTAAGTGTTACCTAAGTGTTACCTAAGTGTTACCTAAGTGTTACCTAAGTGTTACCTAAGTGTGCCCTAAGTGTTACCTAAGTGTGCCCTAAGTGTTACCTGAGTTACCTAAGTGTTACCTAAGTGTTACCTAAGTGTTACCTAAGTGTTACCTAAGTGTTACCTAAGTGTTACCTAAGTGTTACCTAAGTGTTACCTAAGTGTGCCCTAAGTGTGTCCTAAGTGTTACCTAAGTGTGCCCAAAGTGTTACCTAAGTGTGCCCTAAGTGTTACCTAAGTATGCCCTAAGTGTTACCCAAGTGTTACCTAAGTGTTACCTAAGTGTTACCTAAGTGTTACCTAAGTGTTACCTAAGTGTGCCCTAAGTGTGCCCTAAGTGTTACCTAAGTGTGCCCTAAGTGTTACCTAAGTGTGCCCTAAGTGTTACCTAAGTGTTACCTAAGTGTGCCCTAAGTGTTACCTAAGTGTGCCCTAAGTGTTACCTAAGTGTTACCTAAGTGTTACCTAAGTGTTACCTAAGTGTTACCTAAGTGTTACCTAAGTGTTACCTAAGTGTTACCTAAGTGTTACCTAAGTGTGCCCTAAGTGTGCCCTAAGTGTTACCTAAGTGTGCCCAAAGTGTTACCCAAGTGTGCCCAAAGTGTTACCTAAGTGTGCCCTAAGTGTTACCTAAGTGTGCCCTAAGTGTTACCTAAGTGTGCCCAAAGTGTTACCTAAGTGTGCCCAAAGTTGTTACCTAAGTGTGCCCAAAGTGTTACCTAAGTGTGCCCTAAGTGTTACCTAAGTGTTACCTAAGTGTTACCTAAGTGTGCCCTAAGTGTGCCCCAAGTGTTACCTAAGTGTGCCCTAAGTGTTACCTAAGTGTTACCTAAGTGTGCCCTAAGTGTTACCTAAGTGTGCCCAAAGTGTTACCTAAGTGTGCCCAAAGTGTTACCTAAGTGTGCCCTAAGTGTTACCTAAGTATGCCCTAAGTGTTACCCAAGTGTTACCTAAGTGTTACCTAAGTGTTACCTAAGTGTTACCTAAGTGTTACCTAAGTGTTACCTAAGTGTTACCTAAGTGTTACCTAAGTGTGCCCTAAGTGTTACCTAAGTTGGCCCTAAGTGTTACCTAAGTTACCTAAGTGTTACCTAAGTGTTACCTAAGTGTTACCTAAGTGTTACCTAAGTGTTACCTAAGTGTTACATAAGTGTTACCTAAGTGTGCCCTAAGTGTGCCCTAAGTGTTACCTAAGTGTGCCCAAAGTGTTACCCAAGTGTGCCCAAAGTGTTACCTAAGTGTGCCCTAAGTGTTACCTAAGTGTGCCCTAAGTGTTACCTAAGTGTTACCTAAGTGTTACCTAAGTGTGCCCTAAGTGTTACCTAAGTGTGCCCAAAGTGTTACCTAAGTGTTGCCTAAGTGTTACCTAAGTGTTACCTAAGTGTTACCTAAGTGTGCCCTAAGTGTTACCTAAGTGTGCCCAAAGTGTTACCTAAGTGTGCCCAAAGTGTTACTTAAGTGTGCCCAAAGTGTTACCTAAGTGTGCCCTAAGTGTTACCTAAGTGTTACCTAAGTGTTACCTAAGTGTGCCCTAAGTGTTACCTAAGTGTGCCCAAAGTGTTACCTAAGTGTGCCCTAAGTGTTACCTAAGTGTTACCTAAGTGTTACCTAAGTGTGCCCTAAGTGTGCCCCAAGTGTTACCTAAGTGTGCCCTAAGTGTTACCTAAGTGTTACCTAAGTGTGCCCTAAGTGTTACCTAAGTGTGCCCAAAGTGTTACCTAAGTGTGCCCAAAGTGTTACCTAAGTGTGCCCTAAGTGTTACCTAAGTATGCCCTAAGTGTTACCCAAGTGTTACCTAAGTGTTACCTAAGTGTTACCTAAGTGTTTCCTAAGTGTTACCTAAGTGTGCCCTAAGTGTGCCCTAAGTGTTACCTAAGTGTGCCCTAAGTGTTACCTAAGTGTGCCCTAAGTGTTACCTAAGTGTTACCTAAGTGTGCCCTAAGTGTTACCTAAGTGTGCCCTAAGTGTTACCTAAGTGTTACCTAAGTGTTACCTAAGTGTTACCTAAGTGTTACCTAAGTGTTACCTAAGTGTTACCTAAGTGTTACCTAAGTGTGCCCTAAGTGTTACCTAAGTGTGCCCTAAGTGTTACCTGAGTTACCTAAGTGTTACCTAAGTGTTACCTAAGTGTTACCTAAGTGTTACCTAAGTGTTACCTAAGTGTTACCTAAGTGTTACCTAAGTGTTACCTAAGTGTGCCCTAAGTGTGTCCTAAGTGTTACCTAAGTGTGCCCAAAGTGTTACCCAAGTGTGCCCTAAGTGTTACCTAAGTATGCCCTAAGTGTGCCCTAAGTGTTACCTAAGTGTGCCCTAAGTGTTACCTAAGTGTGCCCTAAGTGTTACCTAAGTGTGCCCTAAGTGTTACCTAAGTGTTACCTAAGTGTTACCTAAGTGTTGCCTAAGTGTTGCCTAAGTGTTGCCTAAGTGTTGCCTAAGTGTTACCTAAGTGTTACCTAAGTGTTACCTAAGTGTTACCTAAGTGTTACCTAAGTGTGCCCTAAGTGTTACCTAAGTGTGCCCAAAGTGTTACCTAAGTGTGCCCTAAGTGTTACCTAAGTGTTACCTAAGTGTTACCCAAGTGTGCCCTAAGTGTTACCTAAGTGTGCCCAAAGTGTTACCTAAGTTGGCCCTAAGTGTTACCTAAGTTACCTAAGTGTTACCTAAGTGTTACCTAAGTGTTACCTAAGTGTTACCTAAGTGTTACCTAAGTGTTACCTAAGTGTGCCCTAAGTGTGCCCCAAGTGTTACCTAAGTGTGCCCTAAGTGTTACCTAAGTGTGCCCTAAGTGTTACCTAAGTGTGCCCTAAGTGTTACCTAAGTGTTACCTAAGTGTGCCCTAAGTGTTACCTAAGTGTGCCCTAAGTGTTACCTAAGTGTTACCTAAGTGTTACCTAAGTGTTACCTAAGTGTTACCTAAGTGTTACCTAAGTGTTACCTAAGTGTGCCCTAAGTGTTACCTAAGTTGGCCCTAAGTGTTACCTAAGTTACCTAAGTGTTACCTAAGTGTTACCTAAGTGTTACCTAAGTGTTACCTAAGTGTTACCTAAGTGTTACCTAAGTGTGCCCTAAGTGTGCCCTAAGTGTTACCTAAGTGTGCCCAAAGTGTTACCCAAGTGTGCCCAAAGTGTTACCTAAGTGTGCCCTAAGTGTTACCTAAGTGTGCCCTAAGTGTTACCTAAGTATGCCCTAAGTGTTACCTAAGTGTTACCCAAGTGTTACCTAAGTGTTACCTAAGTGTGCCCTAAGTGTGCCCTAAGTGTTACCTAAGTGTGCCCTAAGTGTTACCTAAGTGTGCCCTAAGTGTTACCTAAGTGTTACCTAAGTGTTACCTAAGTGTTACCTAAGTGTTACCTAAGTATTACCTAAGTGTTACCTAAGTGTTACCTAAGTGTTACCTAAGTGTTACCTAAGTGTTACCTAAGTGTTACCTAAGTGTGCCCTAAGTGTGCCCTAAGTGTTACCTAAGTGTGCCCAAAGTGATACCCAAGTGTGCCCAAAGTGTTACCTAAGTGTGCCCTAAGTGTTACCTAAGTGTGCCCTAAGTGTTACCTAAGTGTGCCCAAAGTGTTACCTAAGTGTGCCCAAAGTTGTTACCTAAGTGTGCCCAAAGTGTTACCTAAGTGTGCCCTAAGTGTTACCTAAGTGTTACCTAAGTGTTACCTAAGTGTGCCCTAAGTGTGCCCCAAGTGTGCCCCAAGTGTTACCTAAGTGTGCCCTAAGTGTTACCTAAGTGTTACCTAAGTGTGCCCTAAGTGTTACCTAAGTGTGCCCAAAGTGTTACCTAAGTGTGCCCAAAGTGTTACCTAAGTGTGCCCTAAGTGTTACCTAAGTATGCCCTAAGTGTTACCCAAGTGTTACCTAAGTGTTACCTAAGTGTTACCTAAGTGTTACCTAAGTGTTACCTAAGTGTGCCCTAAGTGTGCCCTAAGTGTTACCTAAGTGTGCCCTAAGTGTTACCTAAGTGTGCCCTAAGTGTTACCTAAGTGTTACCTAAGTGTGCCCAAAGTGTTACCTAAGTGTGCCCTAAGTGTTAACTAAGTGTTACCTAAGTGTTACCTAAGTATTACCTAAGTGTGCCCTAAGTGTTACCTAAGTGTGCCCTAAGTGTTACCTAAGTGTTACCTAAGTGTTACCTAAGTGTTACCTAAGTATTACCTAAGTGTTACCTAAGTGTTACCTAAGTGTTACCTAAGTGTTACCTAAGTGTTACCTAAGTGTTACCTAAGTGTTACCTAAGTGTTACCTAAGTGTTACCTAAGTATTACCTAAGTGTGCCCTAAGTGTTACCTAAGTGTGCCCTAAGTGTTACCTAAGTGTGCCCTAAGTGTTACCTAAGTGTGCCCTAAGTGTTACCTAAGTGTTACCTAAGTGTTACCTAAGTGTTACCTAAGTGTTACCTAAGTGTTACCTAAGTGTTACCTAAGTGTTACCTAAGTGTTACCTAAGTGTTGCCTAAGTGTTGCCTAAGTGTTGCCTAAGTGTTGCCTAAGTGTTGCCTAAGTGTTGCCTAAGTGTTACCTAAGTGTTACCTAAGTGTTACCTAAGTGTTACCTAAGTGTGCCCTAAGTGTTACCTAAGTGTGCCCAAAGTGTTACCTAAGTGTGCCCAAAGTGTTACCTAAGTGTGCCCAAAGTGTTACCTAAGTGTGCCCTAAGTGTTACCTAAGTGTTACCTAAGTGTTACCTAAGTGTGCCCTAAGTGTGCCCCAAGTGTTACCTAAGTGTGCCCTAAGTGTTACCTAAGTGTTACCTAAGTGTGCCCTAAGTGTTACCTAAGTGTGCCCAAAGTGTTACCTAAGTGTGCCCAAAGTGTTACCTAAGTGTGCCCTAAGTGTTACCTAAGTGTGCCCTAAGTGTTACCTAAGTGTTACCTAAGTGTGCCCAAAGTGTTACCTAAGTGTGCCCTAAGTGTTAACTAAGTGTTACCTAAGTGTTACCTAAGTATTACCTAAGTGTGCCCTAAGTGTTACCTAAGTGTGCCCTAAGTGTTACCTAAGTGTTACCTAAGTGTTACCTAAGTGTTACCTAAGTATTACCTAAGTGTTACCTAAGTGTTACCTAAGTGTTACCTAAGTGTTACCTAAGTGTTACCTAAGTGTTACCTAAGTGTTACCTAAGTGTTACCTAAGTGTTACCTAAGTATTACCTAAGTGTGCCCTAAGTGTTACCTAAGTGTGCCCTAAGTGTTACCTAAGTGTGCCCTAAGTGTTACCTAAGTGTGCCCTAAGTGTTACCTAAGTGTTACCTAAGTGTTACCTAAGTGTTACCTAAGTGTTACCTAAGTGTTACCTAAGTGTTACCTAAGTGTTACCTAAGTGTGCCCTAAGTGTTACCTAAGTGTTACCTAAGTGTTACCTAAGTGTTACCTAAGTGTTACCTAAGTGTTACCTAAGTGTTACCTAAGTGTGCCCTAAGTGTTACCTAAGTGTGCCCTAAGTGTGCCCTAAGTGTTACCTAAGTGTGCCCAAAGTGTTACCCAAGTGTGCCCAAAGTGTTACCTAAGTGTGCCCTAAGTGTTACCTAAGTGTGCCCTAAGTGTTACCTAAGTATGCCCTAAGTGTTACCTAAGTGTTACCCAAGTGTTACCTAAGTGTTACCTAAGTGTGCCCTAAGTGTGCCCTAAGTGTTACCTAAGTGTGCCCTAAGTGTTACCTAAGTGTGCCCTAAGTGTTACCTAAGTGTTACCTAAGTGTTACCTAAGTGTTACCTAAGTGTTACCTAAGTATTACCTAAGTGTTACCTAAGTGTTACCTAAGTATTACCTAAGTGTTACCTAAGTGTTACCTAAGTGTTACCTAAGTGTTACCTAAGTGTTACCTAAGTGTTACCTAAGTGTGCCCTAAGTGTGCCCTAAGTGTTACCTAAGTGTGCCCAAAGTGTTACCCAAGTGTGCCCAAAGTGTTACCTAAGTGTGCCCTAAGTGTTACCTAAGTGTGCCCTAAGTGTTACCTAAGTGTGCCCAAAGTGTTACCTAAGTGTGCCCAAAGTTGTTACCTAAGTGTGCCCAAAGTGTTACCTAAGTGTGCCCTAAGTGTTACCTAAGTGTTACCTAAGTGTTACCTAAGTGTGCCCTAAGTGTGCCCCAAGTGTTACCTAAGTGTGCCCTAAGTGTTACCTAAGTGTTACCTAAGTGTGCCCTAAGTGTTACCTAAGTGTGCCCAAAGTGTTACCTAAGTGTGCCCAAAGTGTTACCTAAGTGTGCCCTAAGTGTTACCTAAGTATGCCCTAAGTGTTACCCAAGTGTTACCTAAGTGTTACCTAAGTGTTACCTAAGTGTTACCTAAGTGTTACCTAAGTGTTACCTAAGTGTTACCTAAGTGTTACCTAAGTGTGCCCTAAGTGTTACCTAAGTTGGCCCTAAGTGTTACCTAAGTTACCTAAGTGTTACCTAAGTGTTACCTAAGTGTTACCTAAGTGTTACCTAAGTGTTACCTAAGTGTTACATAAGTGTTACCTAAGTGTGCCCTAAGTGTGCCCTAAGTGTTACCTAAGTGTGCCCAAAGTGTTACCCAAGTGTGCCCAAAGTGTTACCTAAGTGTGCCCTAAGTGTTACCTAAGTGTGCCCTAAGTGTTACCTAAGTGTTACCTAAGTGTTACCTAAGTGTGCCCTAAGTGTTACCTAAGTGTGCCCAAAGTGTTACCTAAGTGTTGCCTAAGTGTTACCTAAGTGTTACCTAAGTGTTACCTAAGTGTGCCCTAAGTGTTACCTAAGTGTGCCCAAAGTGTTACCTAAGTGTGCCCAAAGTGTTACTTAAGTGTGCCCAAAGTGTTACCTAAGTGTGCCCTAAGTGTTACCTAAGTGTTACCTAAGTGTTACCTAAGTGTGCCCTAAGTGTTACCTAAGTGTGCCCAAAGTGTTACCTAAGTGTGCCCTAAGTGTTACCTAAGTGTTACCTAAGTGTTACCTAAGTGTGCCCTAAGTGTGCCCCAAGTGTTACCTAAGTGTGCCCTAAGTGTTACCTAAGTGTTACCTAAGTGTGCCCTAAGTGTTACCTAAGTGTGCCCTAAGTGTTACCTAAGTATGCCCTAAGTGTTACCCAAGTGTTACCTAAGTGTTACCTAAGTGTTACCTAAGTGTTTCCTAAGTGTTACCTAAGTGTGCCCTAAGTGTGCCCTAAGTGTTACCTAAGTGTGCCCTAAGTGTTACCTAAGTGTGCCCTAAGTGTTACCTAAGTGTTACCTAAGTGTGCCCTAAGTGTTACCTAAGTGTGCCCTAAGTGTTACCTAAGTGTTACCTAAGTGTTACCTAAGTGTTACCTAAGTGTTACCTAAGTGTTACCTAAGTGTTACCTAAGTGTTACCTAAGTGTGCCCTAAGTGTTACCTAAGTGTGCCCTAAGTGTTACCTGAGTTACCTAAGTGTTACCTAAGTGTTACCTAAGTGTTACCTAAGTGTTACCTAAGTGTTACCTAAGTGTTACCTAAGTGTTACCTAAGTGTTACCTAAGTGTGCCCTAAGTGTGTCCTAAGTGTTACCTAAGTGTGCCCAAAGTGTTACCCAAGTGTGCCCTAAGTGTTACCTAAGTATGCCCTAAGTGTGCCCTAAGTGTTACCTAAGTGTGCCCTAAGTGTTACCTAAGTGTGCCCTAAGTGTTACCTAAGTGTGCCCTAAGTGTTACCTAAGTGTTACCTAAGTGTTACCTAAGTGTTGCCTAAGTGTTGCCTAAGTGTTGCCTAAGTGTTGCCTAAGTGTTACCTAAGTGTTACCTAAGTGTTACCTAAGTGTTACCTAAGTGTTACCTAAGTGTGCCCTAAGTGTTACCTAAGTGTGCCCAAAGTGTTACCTAAGTGTGCCCTAAGTGTTACCTAAGTGTTACCTAAGTGTTACCCAAGTGTGCCCTAAGTGTTACCTAAGTGTGCCCAAAGTGTTACCTAAGTTGGCCCTAAGTGTTACCTAAGTTACCTAAGTGTTACCTAAGTGTTACCTAAGTGTTACCTAAGTGTTACCTAAGTGTTACCTAAGTGTTACCTAAGTGTGCCCTAAGTGTGCCCCAAGTGTTACCTAAGTGTGCCCTAAGTGTTACCTAAGTGTGCCCTAAGTGTTACCTAAGTGTGCCCTAAGTGTTACCTAAGTGTTACCTAAGTGTGCCCTAAGTGTTACCTAAGTGTGCCCTAAGTGTTACCTAAGTGTTACCTAAGTGTTACCTAAGTGTTACCTAAGTGTTACCTAAGTGTTACCTAAGTGTTACCTAAGTGTGCCCTAAGTGTTACCTAAGTTGGCCCTAAGTGTTACCTAAGTTACCTAAGTGTTACCTAAGTGTTACCTAAGTGTTACCTAAGTGTTACCTAAGTGTTACCTAAGTGTTACCTAAGTGTGCCCTAAGTGTGCCCTAAGTGTTACCTAAGTGTGCCCAAAGTGTTACCCAAGTGTGCCCAAAGTGTTACCTAAGTGTGCCCTAAGTGTTACCTAAGTGTGCCCTAAGTGTTACCTAAGTATGCCCTAAGTGTTACCTAAGTGTTACCCAAGTGTTACCTAAGTGTTACCTAAGTGTGCCCTAAGTGTGCCCTAAGTGTTACCTAAGTGTGCCCTAAGTGTTACCTAAGTGTGCCCTAAGTGTTACCTAAGTGTTACCTAAGTGTTACCTAAGTGTTACCTAAGTGTTACCTAAGTATTACCTAAGTGTTACCTAAGTGTTACCTAAGTGTTACCTAAGTGTTACCTAAGTGTTACCTAAGTGTTACCTAAGTGTGCCCTAAGTGTGCCCTAAGTGTTACCTAAGTGTGCCCAAAGTGATACCCAAGTGTGCCCAAAGTGTTACCTAAGTGTGCCCTAAGTGTTACCTAAGTGTGCCCTAAGTGTTACCTAAGTGTGCCCAAAGTGTTACCTAAGTGTGCCCAAAGTTGTTACCTAAGTGTGCCCAAAGTGTTACCTAAGTGTGCCCTAAGTGTTACCTAAGTGTTACCTAAGTGTTACCTAAGTGTGCCCTAAGTGTGCCCCAAGTGTGCCCCAAGTGTTACCTAAGTGTGCCCTAAGTGTTACCTAAGTGTTACCTAAGTGTGCCCTAAGTGTTACCTAAGTGTGCCCAAAGTGTTACCTAAGTGTGCCCAAAGTGTTACCTAAGTGTGCCCTAAGTGTTACCTAAGTATGCCCTAAGTGTTACCCAAGTGTTACCTAAGTGTTACCTAAGTGTTACCTAAGTGTTACCTAAGTGTTACCTAAGTGTGCCCTAAGTGTGCCCTAAGTGTTACCTAAGTGTGCCCTAAGTGTTACCTAAGTGTGCCCTAAGTGTTACCTAAGTGTTACCTAAGTGTGCCCAAAGTGTTACCTAAGTGTGCCCTAAGTGTTAACTAAGTGTTACCTAAGTGTTACCTAAGTATTACCTAAGTGTGCCCTAAGTGTTACCTAAGTGTGCCCTAAGTGTTACCTAAGTGTTACCTAAGTGTTACCTAAGTGTTACCTAAGTATTACCTAAGTGTTACCTAAGTGTTACCTAAGTGTTACCTAAGTGTTACCTAAGTGTTACCTAAGTGTTACCTAAGTGTTACCTAAGTGTTACCTAAGTGTTACCTAAGTATTACCTAAGTGTGCCCTAAGTGTTACCTAAGTGTGCCCTAAGTGTTACCTAAGTGTGCCCTAAGTGTTACCTAAGTGTGCCCTAAGTGTTACCTAAGTGTTACCTAAGTGTTACCTAAGTGTTACCTAAGTGTTACCTAAGTGTTACCTAAGTGTTACCTAAGTGTTACCTAAGTGTTACCTAAGTGTTGCCTAAGTGTTGCCTAAGTGTTGCCTAAGTGTTGCCTAAGTGTTGCCTAAGTGTTTTCTAAGTGTTACCTAAGTGTTACCTAAGTGTTACCTAAGTGTTACCTAAGTGTGCCCTAAGTGTTACCTAAGTGTGCCCAAAGTGTTACCTAAGTGTGCCCAAAGTGTTACCTAAGTGTGCCCAAAGTGTTACCTAAGTGTGCCCTAAGTGTTACCTAAGTGTTACCTAAGTGTTACCTAAGTGTGCCCTAAGTGTGCCCCAAGTGTTACCTAAGTGTGCCCTAAGTGTTACCTAAGTGTTACCTAAGTGTGCCCTAAGTGTTACCTAAGTGTGCCCAAAGTGTTACCTAAGTGTGCCCAAAGTGTTACCTAAGTGTGCCCTAAGTGTTACCTAAGTGTGCCCTAAGTGTTACCTAAGTGTTACCTAAGTGTGCCCAAAGTGTTACCTAAGTGTGCCCTAAGTGTTAACTAAGTGTTACCTAAGTGTTACCTAAGTATTACCTAAGTGTGCCCTAAGTGTTACCTAAGTGTGCCCTAAGTGTTACCTAAGTGTTACCTAAGTGTTACCTAAGTGTTACCTAAGTATTACCTAAGTGTTACCTAAGTGTTACCTAAGTGTTACCTAAGTGTTACCTAAGTGTTACCTAAGTGTTACCTAAGTGTTACCTAAGTGTTACCTAAGTGTTACCTAAGTATTACCTAAGTGTGCCCTAAGTGTTACCTAAGTGTGCCCTAAGTGTTACCTAAGTGTGCCCTAAGTGTTACCTAAGTGTGCCCTAAGTGTTACCTAAGTGTTACCTAAGTGTTACCTAAGTGTTACCTAAGTGTTACCTAAGTGTTACCTAAGTGTTACCTAAGTGTTACCTAAGTGTGCCCTAAGTGTTACCTAAGTGTTACCTAAGTGTTACCTAAGTGTTACCTAAGTGTTACCTAAGTGTTACCTAAGTGTTACCTAAGTGTGCCCTAAGTGTTACCTAAGTGTGCCCTAAGTGTGCCCTAAGTGTTACCTAAGTGTGCCCAAAGTGTTACCCAAGTGTGCCCAAAGTGTTACCTAAGTGTGCCCTAAGTGTTACCTAAGTGTGCCCTAAGTGTTACCTAAGTATGCCCTAAGTGTTACCTAAGTGTTACCCAAGTGTTACCTAAGTGTTACCTAAGTGTGCCCTAAGTGTGCCCTAAGTGTTACCTAAGTGTGCCCTAAGTGTTACCTAAGTGTGCCCTAAGTGTTACCTAAGTGTTACCTAAGTGTTACCTAAGTGTTACCTAAGTGTTACCTAAGTATTACCTAAGTGTTACCTAAGTGTTACCTAAGTATTACCTAAGTGTTACATAAGTGTTACCTAAGTGTTACCTAAGTGTTACCTAAGTGTTACCTAAGTGTTACCTAAGTGTGCCCTAAGTGTGCCCTAAGTGTTACCTAAGTGTGCCCAAAGTGTTACCCAAGTGTGCCCAAAGTGTTACCTAAGTGTGCCCTAAGTGTTACCTAAGTGTGCCCTAAGTGTTACCTAAGTGTGCCCAAAGTGTTACCTAAGTGTGCCCAAAGTTGTTACCTAAGTGTGCCCAAAGTGTTACCTAAGTGTGCCCTAAGTGTTACCTAAGTGTTACCTAAGTGTTACCTAAGTGTGCCCTAAGTGTGCCCCAAGTGTTACCTAAGTGTGCCCTAAGTGTTACCTAAGTGTTACCTAAGTGTGCCCTAAGTGTTACCTAAGTGTGCCCAAAGTGTTACCTAAGTGTGCCCAAAGTGTTACCTAAGTGTGCCCTAAGTGTTACCTAAGTATGCCCTAAGTGTTACCCAAGTGTTACCTAAGTGTTACCTAAGTGTTACCTAAGTGTTACCTAAGTGTTACCTAAGTGTTACCTAAGTGTTACCTAAGTGTTACCTAAGTGTGCCCTAAGTGTTACCTAAGTTGGCCCTAAGTGTTACCTAAGTTACCTAAGTGTTACCTAAGTGTTACCTAAGTGTTACCTAAGTGTTACCTAAGTGTTACCTAAGTGTTACATAAGTGTTACCTAAGTGTGCCCTAAGTGTGCCCTAAGTGTTACCTAAGTGTGCCCAAAGTGTTACCCAAGTGTGCCCAAAGTGTTACCTAAGTGTGCCCTAAGTGTTACCTAAGTGTGCCCTAAGTGTTACCTAAGTGTTACCTAAGTGTTACCTAAGTGTGCCCTAAGTGTTACCTAAGTGTGCCCAAAGTGTTACCTAAGTGTTGCCTAAGTGTTACCTAAGTGTTACCTAAGTGTTACCTAAGTGTGCCCTAAGTGTTACCTAAGTGTGCCCAAAGTGTTACCTAAGTGTGCCCAAAGTGTTACTTAAGTGTGCCCAAAGTGTTACCTAAGTGTGCCCTAAGTGTTACCTAAGTGTTACCTAAGTGTTACCTAAGTGTGCCCTAAGTGTTACCTAAGTGTGCCCAAAGTGTTACCTAAGTGTGCCCTAAGTGTTACCTAAGTGTTACCTAAGTGTTACCTAAGTGTGCCCTAAGTGTGCCCCAAGTGTTACCTAAGTGTGCCCTAAGTGTTACCTAAGTGTTACCTAAGTGTGCCCTAAGTGTTACCTAAGTGTGCCCAAAGTGTTACCTAAGTGTGCCCTAAGTGTTACCTAAGTGTGCCCTAAGTGTTACCTAAGTATGCCCTAAGTGTTACCCAAGTGTTACCTAAGTGTTACCTAAGTGTTACCTAAGTGTTTCCTAAGTGTTACCTAAGTGTGCCCTAAGTGTGCCCTAAGTGTTACCTAAGTGTGCCCTAAGTGTTACCTAAGTGTGCCCTAAGTGTTACCTAAGTGTTACCTAAGTGTGCCCTAAGTGTTACCTAAGTGTGCCCTAAGTGTTACCTAAGTGTTACCTAAGTGTTACCTAAGTGTTACCTAAGTGTTACCTAAGTGTTACCTAAGTGTTACCTAAGTGTTACCTAAGTGTGCCCTAAGTGTTACCTAAGTGTGCCCTAAGTGTTACCTGAGTTACCTAAGTGTTACCTAAGTGTTACCTAAGTGTTACCTAAGTGTTACCTAAGTGTTACCTAAGTGTTACCTAAGTGTTACCTAAGTGTGCCCTAAGTGTGTCCTAAGTGTTACCTAAGTGTGCCCAAAGTGTTACCCAAGTGTGCCCTAAGTGTTACCTAAGTATGCCCTAAGTGTGCCCTAAGTGTTACCTAAGTGTGCCCTAAGTGTTACCTAAGTGTGCCCTAAGTGTTACCTAAGTGTGCCCTAAGTGTTACCTAAGTGTTACCTAAGTGTTACCTAAGTGTTGCCTAAGTGTTGCCTAAGTGTTGCCTAAGTGTTGCCTAAGTGTTACCTAAGTGTTACCTAAGTGTTACCTAAGTGTTACCTAAGTGTTACCTAAGTGTGCCCTAAGTGTTACCTAAGTGTGCCCAAAGTGTTACCTAAGTGTGCCCTAAGTGTTACCTAAGTGTTACCTAAGTGTTACCCAAGTGTGCCCTAAGTGTTACCTAAGTGTGCCCAAAGTGTTACCTAAGTTGGCCCTAAGTGTTACCTAAGTTACCTAAGTGTTACCTAAGTGTTACCTAAGTGTTACCTAAGTGTTACCTAAGTGTTACCTAAGTGTTACCTAAGTGTGCCCTAAGTGTGCCCCAAGTGTTACCTAAGTGTGCCCTAAGTGTTACCTAAGTGTGCCCTAAGTGTTACCTAAGTGTGCCCTAAGTGTTACCTAAGTGTTACCTAAGTGTGCCCTAAGTGTTACCTAAGTGTGCCCTAAGTGTTACCTAAGTGTTACCTAAGTGTTACCTAAGTGTTACCTAAGTGTTACCTAAGTGTTACCTAAGTGTTACCTAAGTGTGCCCTAAGTGTTACCTAAGTTGGCCCTAAGTGTTACCTAAGTTACCTAAGTGTTACCTAAGTGTTACCTAAGTGTTACCTAAGTGTTACCTAAGTGTTACCTAAGTGTTACCTAAGTGTGCCCTAAGTGTGCCCTAAGTGTTACCTAAGTGTGCCCAAAGTGTTACCCAAGTGTGCCCAAAGTGTTACCTAAGTGTGCCCTAAGTGTTACCTAAGTGTGCCCTAAGTGTTACCTAAGTATGCCCTAAGTGTTACCTAAGTGTTACCCAAGTGTTACCTAAGTGTTACCTAAGTGTGCCCTAAGTGTGCCCTAAGTGTTACCTAAGTGTGCCCTAAGTGTTACCTAAGTGTGCCCTAAGTGTTACCTAAGTGTTACCTAAGTGTTACCTAAGTGTTACCTAAGTGTTACCTAAGTATTACCTAAGTGTTACCTAAGTGTTACCTAAGTGTTACCTAAGTGTTACCTAAGTGTTACCTAAGTGTTACCTAAGTGTGCCCTAAGTGTGCCCTAAGTGTTACCTAAGTGTGCCCAAAGTGATACCCAAGTGTGCCCAAAGTGTTACCTAAGTGTGCCCTAAGTGTTACCTAAGTGTGCCCTAAGTGTTACCTAAGTGTGCCCAAAGTGTTACCTAAGTGTGCCCAAAGTTGTTACCTAAGTGTGCCCAAAGTGTTACCTAAGTGTGCCCTAAGTGTTACCTAAGTGTTACCTAAGTGTTACCTAAGTGTGCCCTAAGTGTGCCCCAAGTGTGCCCCAAGTGTTACCTAAGTGTGCCCTAAGTGTTACCTAAGTGTTACCTAAGTGTGCCCTAAGTGTTACCTAAGTGTGCCCTAAGTGTTACCTAAGTGTGCCCAAAGTGTTACCTAAGTGTGCCCTAAGTGTTACCTAAGTATGCCCTAAGTGTTACCCAAGTGTTACCTAAGTGTTACCTAAGTGTTACCTAAGTGTTACCTAAGTGTTACCTAAGTGTGCCCTAAGTGTGCCCTAAGTGTTACCTAAGTGTGCCCTAAGTGTTACCTAAGTGTGCCCTAAGTGTTACCTAAGTGTTACCTAAGTGTGCCCAAAGTGTTACCTAAGTGTGCCCTAAGTGTTAACTAAGTGTTACCTAAGTGTTACCTAAGTATTACCTAAGTGTGCCCTAAGTGTTACCTAAGTGTGCCCTAAGTGTTACCTAAGTGTTACCTAAGTGTTACCTAAGTGTTACCTAAGTATTACCTAAGTGTTACCTAAGTGTTACCTAAGTGTTACCTAAGTGTTACCTAAGTGTTACCTAAGTGTTACCTAAGTGTTACCTAAGTGTTACCTAAGTGTTACCTAAGTATTACCTAAGTGTGCCCTAAGTGTTACCTAAGTGTGCCCTAAGTGTTACCTAAGTGTGCCCTAAGTGTTACCTAAGTGTGCCCTAAGTGTTACCTAAGTGTTACCTAAGTGTTACCTAAGTGTTACCTAAGTGTTACCTAAGTGTTACCTAAGTGTTACCTAAGTGTTACCTAAGTGTTACCTAAGTGTTGCCTAAGTGTTGCCTAAGTGTTGCCTAAGTGTTGCCTAAGTGTTGCCTAAGTGTTTTCTAAGTGTTACCTAAGTGTTACCTAAGTGTTACCTAAGTGTTACCTAAGTGTGCCCTAAGTGTTACCTAAGTGTGCCCAAAGTGTTACCTAAGTGTGCCCAAAGTGTTACCTAAGTGTGCCCAAAGTGTTACCTAAGTGTGCCCTAAGTGTTACCTAAGTGTTACCTAAGTGTTACCTAAGTGTGCCCTAAGTGTGCCCCAAGTGTTACCTAAGTGTGCCCTAAGTGTTACCTAAGTGTTACCTAAGTGTGCCCTAAGTGTTACCTAAGTGTGCCCAAAGTGTTACCTAAGTGTGCCCAAAGTGTTACCTAAGTGTGCCCTAAGTGTTACCTAAGTATGCCCTAAGTGTTACCCAAGTGTTACCTAAGTGTTACCTAAGTGTTACCTAAGTGTTACCTAAGTGTTACCTAAGTGTGCCCTAAGTGTGCCCTAAGTGTTACCTAAGTGTGCCCTAAGTGTTACCTAAGTGTGCCCTAAGTGTTACCTAAGTGTTACCTAAGTGTGCCCTAAGTGTTACCTAAGTGTGCCCTAAGTGTTACCTAAGTGTTACCTAAGTGTTACCTAAGTGTTACCTAAGTGTTACCTAAGTGTTACCTAAGTGTTACCTAAGTGTGCCCTAAGTGTTACCTAAGTGTGCCCTAAGTGTGCCCTAAGTGTTACCTAAGTGTGCCCAAAGTGTTACCCAAGTGTGCCCAAAGTGTTACCTAAGTGTGCCCTAAGTGTTACCTAAGTGTGCCCTAAGTGTTACCTAAGTATGCCCTAAGTGTTACCTAAGTGTTACCCAAGTGTTACCTAAGTGTTACCTAAGTGTGCCCTAAGTGTGCCCTAAGTGTTACCTAAGTGTGCCCTAAGTGTTACCTAAGTGTGCCCTAAGTGTTACCTAAGTGTTACCTAAGTGTTACCTAAGTGTTACCTAAGTGTTACCTAAGTATTACCTAAGTGTTACCTAAGTGTTACCTAAGTATTACCTAAGTGTTACCTAAGTGTTACCTAAGTGTTACCTAAGTGTTACCTAAGTGTTACCTAAGTGTTACCTAAGTGTGCCCTAAGTGTGCCCTAAGTGTTACCTAAGTGTGCCCAAAGTGTTACCCAAGTGTGCCCAAAGTGTTACCTAAGTGTGCCCTAAGTGTTACCTAAGTGTGCCCTAAGTGTTACCTAAGTGTGCCCAAAGTGTTACCTAAGTGTGCCCAAAGTTGTTACCTAAGTGTGCCCAAAGTGTTACCTAAGTGTGCCCTAAGTGTTACCTAAGTGTTACCTAAGTGTTACCTAAGTGTGCCCTAAGTGTGCCCCAAGTGTTACCTAAGTGTGCCCTAAGTGTTACCTAAGTGTTACCTAAGTGTGCCCTAAGTGTTACCTAAGTGTGCCCAAAGTGTTACCTAAGTGTGCCCAAAGTGTTACCTAAGTGTGCCCTAAGTGTTACCTAAGTATGCCCTAAGTGTTACCCAAGTGTTACCTAAGTGTTACCTAAGTGTTACCTAAGTGTTACCTAAGTGTTACCTAAGTATGCCCTAAGTGTGCCCTAAGTGTTACCTAAGTGTGCCCTAAGTGTTACCTAAGTGTGCCCTAAGTGTTACCTAAGTGTTACCTAAGTGTGCCCAAAGTGTTACCTAAGTGTGCCCTAAGTGTTAACTAAGTGTTACCTAAGTGTTACCTAAGTATTACCTAAGTGTGCCCTAAGTGTTACCTAAGTGTGCCCTAAGTGTTACCTAAGTGTTACCTAAGTGTTACCTAAGTATTACCTAAGTGTGCCCTAAGTGTTACCTAAGTGTGCCCTAAGTGTTACCTAAGTGTTACCTAAGTGTTACCTAAGTGTTACCTAAGTATTACCTAAGTGTTACCTAAGTGTTACCTAAGTATTACCTAAGTGTTACCTAAGTGTTACCTAAGTGTTACCTAAGTGTTACCTAAGTGTTACCTAAGTGTTACCTAAGTGTTACCTAAGTATTACCTAAGTGTGCCCTAAGTGTTACCTAAGTGTGCCCTAAGTGTTACCTAAGTGTGCCCTAAGTGTTACCTAAGTGTGCCCTAAGTGTTACCTAAGTGTTACCTAAGTGTTACCTAAGTGTTACCTAAGTGTTACCTAAGTGTTACCTAAGTGTTACCTAAGTGTTACCTAAGTGTTACCTAAGTGTTACCTAAGTGTTGCCTAAGTGTTGCCTAAGTGTTGCCTAAGTGTTGCCTAAGTGTTGCCTAAGTGTTACCTAAGTGTTACCTAAGTGTTACCTAAGTGTTACCTAAGTGTGCCCTAAGTGTTACCTAAGTGTGCCCAAAGTGTTACCTAAGTGTGCCCAAAGTGTTACCTAAGTGTGCCCAAAGTGTTACCTAAGTGTGCCCTAAGTGTTACCCAAGTGTGCCCAAAGTGTTACCTAAGTGTGCCCTAAGTGTTACCTAAGTATGCCCTAAGTGTGCCCTAAGTGTTACCTAAGTGTGCCCTAAGTGTTACCTAAGTGTGCCCTAAGTGTTACCTAAGTGTGCCCTAAGTGTTACCTAAGTGTTACCTAAGTGTTACCTAAGTGTGCCCTAAGTGTGCCCCAAGTGTTACCTAAGTGTGCCCTAAGTGTTACCTAAGTGTTACCTAAGTGTTACCTAAGTGTTACCTAAGTGTTACCTAAGTGTTACCTAAGTGTTACCTAAGTGTTACCTAAGTGTTACCTAAGTGTGCCCTAAGTGTTACCTAAGTGTGCCCTAAGTGTTACCTGAGTTACCTAAGTGTTACCTAAGTGTTACCTAAGTGTTACCTAAGTGTTACCTAAGTGTTACCTAAGTGTTACCTAAGTGTTACCTAAGTGTTACCTAAGTGTGCCCTAAGTGTGTCCTAAGTGTTACCTAAGTGTGCCCAAAGTGTTACCCAAGTGTGCCCAAAGTGTTACCTAAGTGTGCCCTAAGTGTTACCTAAGTGTGCCCTAAGTGTTACCTAAGTATGCCCTAAGTGTGCCCTAAGTGTTACCTAAGTGTGCCCTAAGTGTTACCTAAGTGTTACCTAAGTGTGCCCTAAGTGTTACCTAAGTGTGCCCAAAGTGTTACCCAAGTGTGCCCAAAGTGTTACCTAAGTGTGCCCTAAGTGTTACCTAAGTATGCCCTAAGTGTTACCTAAGTGTTACCCAAGTGTTACCTAAGTGTTACCTAAGTGTGCCCTAAGTGTGCCCTAAGTGTTACCTAAGTGTGCCCTAAGTGTTACCTAAGTGTGCCCTAAGTGTTACCTAAGTGTTACCTAAGTGTTACCTAAGTGTTACCTAAGTGTTACCTAAGTATTACCTAAGTGTTACCTAAGTGTTACCTAAGTGTTACCTAAGTGTTACCTAAGTGTTACCTAAGTGTTACCTAAGTGTGCCCTAAGTGTGCCCTAAGTGTTACCTAAGTGTGCCCAAAGTGATACCCAAGTGTGCCCAAAGTGTTACCTAAGTGTGCCCTAAGTGTTACCTAAGTGTGCCCTAAGTGTTACCTAAGTGTGCCCAAAGTGTTACCTAAGTGTGCCCAAAGTTGTTACCTAAGTGTGCCCAAAGTGTTACCTAAGTGTGCCCTAAGTGTTACCTAAGTGTTACCTAAGTGTTACCTAAGTGTGCCCTAAGTGTGCCCCAAGTGTTACCTAAGTGTGCCCTAAGTGTTACCTAAGTGTTACCTAAGTGTGCCCTAAGTGTTACCTAAGTGTGCCCTAAGTGTTACCTAAGTGTTACCTAAGTGTTACCTAAGTATTACCTAAGTGTGCCCTAAGTGTTACCTAAGTGTGCCCTAAGTGTTACCTAAGTGTTACCTAAGTGTTACCTAAGTGTTACCTAAGTATTACCTAAGTGTTACCTAAGTGTTACCTAAGTATTACCTAAGTGTTACCTAAGTGTTACCTAAGTGTTACCTAAGTGTTACCTAAGTGTTACCTAAGTGTTACCTAAGTGTTACCTAAGTATTACCTAAGTGTGCCCTAAGTGTTACCTAAGTGTGCCCTAAGTGTTACCTAAGTGTGCCCTAAGTGTTACCTAAGTGTGCCCTAAGTGTTACCTAAGTGTTACCTAAGTGTTACCTAAGTGTTACCTAAGTGTTACCTAAGTGTTACCTAAGTGTTACCTAAGTGTTACCTAAGTGTTACCTAAGTGTTACCTAAGTGTTGCCTAAGTGTTGCCTAAGTGTTGCCTAAGTGTTGCCTAAGTGTTGCCTAAGTGTTACCTAAGTGTTACCTAAGTGTTACCTAAGTGTTACCTAAGTGTGCCCTAAGTGTTACCTAAGTGTGCCCAAAGTGTTACCTAAGTGTGCCCAAAGTGTTACCTAAGTGTGCCCAAAGTGTTACCTAAGTGTGCCCTAAGTGTTACCCAAGTGTGCCCAAAGTGTTACCTAAGTGTGCCCTAAGTGTGCCCTAAGTGTTACCTAAGTGTGCCCTAAGTGTTACCTAAGTGTGCCCTAAGTGTTACCTAAGTGTGCCCTAAGTGTTACCTAAGTGTTACCTAAGTGTTACCTAAGTGTGCCCTAAGTGTGCCCCAAGTGTTACCTAAGTGTGCCCTAAGTGTTACCTAAGTGTTACCTAAGTGTTACCTAAGTGTTACCTAAGTGTTACCTAAGTGTTACCTAAGTGTTACCTAAGTGTTACCTAAGTGTGCCCTAAGTGTTACCTAAGTGTGCCCTAAGTGTTACCTGAGTTACCTAAGTGTTACCTAAGTGTTACCTAAGTGTTACCTAAGTGTTACCTAAGTGTTACCTAAGTGTTACCTAAGTGTTACCTAAGTGTTACCTAAGTGTGCCCTAAGTGTGTCCTAAGTGTTACCTAAGTGTGCCCAAAGTGTTACCCAAGTGTGCCCAAAGTGTTACCTAAGTGTGCCCTAAGTGTTACCTAAGTGTGCCCTAAGTGTTACCTAAGTATGCCCTAAGTGTGCCCTAAGTGTTACCTAAGTGTGCCCTAAGTGTTACCTAAGTGTGCCCTAAGTGTTACCTAAGTGTGCCCTAAGTGTTACCTAAGTGTTACCTAAGTGTTACCTAAGTGTTGCCTAAGTGTTGCCTAAGTGTTGCCTAAGTGTTGCCTAAGTGTTACCTAAGTGTTACCTAAGTGTTACCTAAGTGTTACCTAAGTGTTACCTAAGTGTGCCCTAAGTGTTACCTAAGTGTGCCCAAAGTGTTACCTAAGTGTGCCCTAAGTGTTACCTAAGTGTTACCTAAGTGTTACCCAAGTGTGCCCTAAGTGTTACCTAAGTGTGCCCAAAGTGTTACCTAAGTTGGCCCTAAGTGTTACCTAAGTTACCTAAGTGTTACCTAAGTGTTACCTAAGTGTTACCTAAGTGTTACCTAAGTGTTACCTAAGTGTTACCTAAGTGTGCCCTAAGTGTGCCCCAAGTGTTACCTAAGTGTGCCCTAAGTGTTACCTAAGTGTGCCCTAAGTGTTACCTAAGTGTGCCCTAAGTGTTACCTAAGTGTTACCTAAGTGTGCCCTAAGTGTTACCTAAGTGTGCCCTAAGTGTTACCTAAGTGTTACCTAAGTGTTACCTAAGTGTTACCTAAGTGTTACCTAAGTGTTACCTAAGTGTTACCTAAGTGTGCCCTAAGTGTTACCTAAGTTGGCCCTAAGTGTTACCTAAGTTACCTAAGTGTTACCTAAGTGTTACCTAAGTGTTACCTAAGTGTTACCTAAGTGTTACCTAAGTGTTACCTAAGTGTGCCCTAAGTGTGCCCTAAGTGTTACCTAAGTGTGCCCAAAGTGTTACCCAAGTGTGCCCAAAGTGTTACCCAAGTGTTACCTAAGTGTTACCTAAGTGTTGCCTAAGTGTTGCCTAAGTGTTGCCTAAGTGTTGCCTAAGTGTTGCCTAAGTGTTTTCTAAGTGTTACCTAAGTGTTACCTAAGTGTTACCTAAGTGTTACCTAAGTGTGCCCTAAGTGTTACCTAAGTGTGCCCAAAGTGTTACCTAAGTGTGCCCAAAGTGTTACCTAAGTGTGCCCAAAGTGTTACCTAAGTGTGCCCTAAGTGTTACCTAAGTGTTACCTAAGTGTTACCTAAGTGTGCCCTAAGTGTGCCCTAAGTGTGCCCTAAGTGTTACCTAAGTGTGCCCAAAGTGTTACCCAAGTGTGCCCAAAGTGTTACCTAAGTGTGCCCTAAGTGTTACCTAAGTGTGCCCTAAGTGTTACCTAAGTGTGCCCTAAGTGTTACCTAAGTATGCCCTAAGTGTTACCTAAGTGTTACCCAAGTGTTACCTAAGTATTACCTAAGTGTTACCTAAGTGTTACCTAAGTGTTACCTAAGTGTTACCTAAGTGTTACCTAAGTGTTACCTAAGTGTGCCCTAAGTGTTACCTAAGTGTGCCCAAAGTGTTACCTAAGTGTGCCCTAAGTGTTACCTAAGTGTTACCTAAGTGTTACCCAAGTGTGCCCTAAGTGTTACCTAAGTGTGCCCAAAGTGTTACCTAAGTTGGCCCTAAGTGTTACCTAAGTTACCTAAGTGTTACCTAAGTGTTACCTAAGTGTTACCTAAGTGTTACCTAAGTGTTACCTAAGTGTTACCTAAGTGTGCCCTAAGTGTGCCCCAAGTGTTACCTAAGTGTGCCCTAAGTGTTACCTAAGTGTGCCCTAAGTGTTACCTAAGTGTGCCCTAAGTGTTACCTAAGTGTTACCTAAGTGTGCCCTAAGTGTTACCTAAGTGTGCCCTAAGTGTTACCTAAGTGTTACCTAAGTGTTACCTAAGTGTTACCTAAGTGTTACCTAAGTGTTACCTAAGTGTTACCTAAGTGTGCCCTAAGTGTTACCTAAGTTGGCCCTAAGTGTTACCTAAGTTACCTAAGTGTTACCTAAGTGTTACCTAAGTGTTACCTAAGTGTTACCTAAGTGTTACCTAAGTGTTACCTAAGTGTGCCCTAAGTGTGCCCTAAGTGTTACCTAAGTGTGCCCAAAGTGTTACCCAAGTGTGCCCAAAGTGTTACCCAAGTGTGCCCTAAGTGTTACCTAAGTGTGCCCTAAGTGTTACCTAAGTATGCCCTAAGTGTTACCTAAGTGTTACCCAAGTGTTACCTAAGTGTTACCTAAGTGTGCCCTAAGTGTGCCCTAAGTGTTACCTAAGTGTGCCCTAAGTGTTACCTAAGTGTGCCCTAAGTGTTACCTAAGTGTTACCTAAGTGTTACCTAAGTGTTACCTAAGTGTTACCTAAGTATTACCTAAGTGTTACCTAAGTGTTACCTAAGTGTTACCTAAGTGTTACCTAAGTGTTACCTAAGTGTTACCTAAGTGTGCCCTAAGTGTGCCCTAAGTGTTACCTAAGTGTGCCCAAAGTGTTACCCAAGTGTGCCCAAAGTGTTACCTAAGTGTGCCCTAAGTGTTACCTAAGTGTGCCCAAAGTGTTACCTAAGTGTGCCCAAAGTTGTTACCTAAGTGTGCCCAAAGTGTTACCTAAGTGTGCCCTAAGTGTTACCTAAGTGTTACCTAAGTGTTACCTAAGTGTGCCCTAAGTGTGCCCCAAGTGTGCCCCAAGTGTTACCTAAGTGTGCCCTAAGTGTTACCTAAGTGTTACCTAAGTGTGCCCTAAGTGTTACCTAAGTGTGCCCAAAGTGTTACCTAAGTGTGCCCAAAGTGTTACCTAAGTGTGCCCTAAGTGTTACCTAAGTATGCCCTAAGTGTTACCCAAGTGTTACCTAAGTGTTACCTAAGTGTTACCTAAGTGTTACCTAAGTGTTACCTAAGTGTGCCCTAAGTGTGCCCTAAGTGTTACCTAAGTGTGCCCTAAGTGTTACCTAAGTGTGCCCTAAGTGTTACCTAAGTGTTACCTAAGTGTGCCCAAAGTGTTACCTAAGTGTGCCCTAAGTGTTAACTAAGTGTTACCTAAGTGTTACCTAAGTATTACCTAAGTGTGCCCTAAGTGTTACCTAAGTGTGCCCTAAGTGTTACCTAAGTGTTACCTAAGTGTTACCTAAGTGTTACCTAAGTATTACCTAAGTGTTACCTAAGTGTTACCTAAGTGTTACCTAAGTGTAACCTAAGTGTTACCTAAGTGTTACCTAAGTGTTACCTAAGTATTACCTAAGTGTGCCCTAAGTGTTACCTAAGTGTGCCCTAAGTGTTACCTAAGTGTGCCCTAAGTGTTACCTAAGTGTGCCCTAAGTGTTACCTAAGTGTTACCTAAGTGTTACCTAAGTGTTACCTAAGTGTTACCTAAGTGTTACCTAAGTGTTACCTAAGTGTTACCTAAGTGTTACCTAAGTGTTACCTAAGTGTTGCCTAAGTGTTGCCTAAGTGTTGCCTAAGTGTTGCCTAAGTGTTGCCTAAGTGTTTTCTAAGTGTTACCTAAGTGTTACCTAAGTGTTACCTAAGTGTTACCTAAGTGTGCCCTAAGTGTTACCTAAGTGTGCCCAAAGTGTTACCTAAGTGTGCCCAAAGTGTTACCTAAGTGTGCCCAAAGTGTTACCTAAGTGTGCCCTAAGTGTTACCTAAGTGTTACCTAAGTGTTACCTAAGTGTGCCCTAAGTGTGCCCCAAGTGTTACCTAAGTGTGCCCTAAGTGTTACCTAAGTGTTACCTAAGTGTGCCCTAAGTGTTACCTAAGTGTGCCCAAAGTGTTACCTAAGTGTGCCCAAAGTGTTACCTAAGTGTGCCCTAAGTGTTACCTAAGTATGCCCTAAGTGTTACCCAAGTGTTACCTAAGTGTTACCTAAGTGTTACCTAAGTGTTACCTAAGTGTTACCTAAGTGTGCCCTAAGTGTGCCCTAAGTGTTACCTAAGTGTGCCCTAAGTGTTACCTAAGTGTGCCCTAAGTGTTACCTAAGTGTTACCTAAGTGTGCCCTAAGTGTTACCTAAGTGTGCCCTAAGTGTTACCTAAGTGTTACCTAAGTGTTACCTAAGTGTTACCTAAGTGTTACCTAAGTGTTACCTAAGTGTTACCTAAGTGTTACCTAAGTGTGCCCTAAGTGTTACCTAAGTGTGCCCTAAGTGTGCCCTAAGTGTTACCTAAGTGTGCCCAAAGTGTTACCCAAGTGTGCCCAAAGTGTTACCTAAGTGTGCCCTAAGTGTTACCTAAGTGTGCCCTAAGTGTTACCTAAGTATGCCCTAAGTGTTACCTAAGTGTTACCCAAGTGTTACCTAAGTGTTACCTAAGTGTGCCCTAAGTGTGCCCTAAGTGTTACCTAAGTGTGCCCTAAGTGTTACCTAAGTGTGCCCTAAGTGTTACCTAAGTGTTACCTAAGTGTTACCTAAGTGTTACCTAAGTGTTACCTAAGTATTACCTAAGTGTTACCTAAGTGTTACCTAAGTATTACCTAAGTGTTACCTAAGTGTTACCTAAGTGTTACCTAAGTGTTACCTAAGTGTTACCTAAGTGTTACCTAAGTGTGCCCTAAGTGTGCCCTAAGTGTTACCTAAGTGTGCCCAAAGTGTTACCCAAGTGTGCCCAAAGTGTTACCTAAGTGTGCCCTAAGTGTTACCTAAGTGTGCCCTAAGTGTTACCTAAGTGTGCCCAAAGTGTTACCTAAGTGTGCCCAAAGTTGTTACCTAAGTGTGCCCAAAGTGTTACCTAAGTGTGCCCTAAGTGTTACCTAAGTGTTACCTAAGTGTTACCTAAGTGTGCCCTAAGTGTGCCCCAAGTGTTACCTAAGTGTGCCCTAAGTGTTACCTAAGTGTTACCTAAGTGTGCCCTAAGTGTTACCTAAGTGTGCCCAAAGTGTTACCTAAGTGTGCCCAAAGTGTTACCTAAGTGTGCCCTAAGTGTTACCTAAGTATGCCCTAAGTGTTACCCAAGTGTTACCTAAGTGTTACCTAAGTGTTACCTAAGTGTTACCTAAGTGTTACCTAAGTGTGCCCTAAGTGTGCCCTAAGTGTTACCTAAGTGTGCCCTAAGTGTTACCTAAGTGTGCCCTAAGTGTTACCTAAGTGTTACCTAAGTGTGCCCAAAGTGTTACCTAAGTGTGCCCTAAGTGTTAACTAAGTGTTACCTAAGTGTTACCTAAGTATTACCTAAGTGTGCCCTAAGTGTTACCTAAGTGTGCCCTAAGTGTTACCTAAGTGTTACCTAAGTGTTACCTAAGTGTTACCTAAGTATTACCTAAGTGTTACCTAAGTGTTACCTAAGTGTTACCTAAGTGTTACCTAAGTGTTACCTAAGTGTTACCTAAGTGTTACCTAAGTATTACCTAAGTGTGCCCTAAGTGTTACCTAAGTGTGCCCTAAGTGTTACCTAAGTGTGCCCTAAGTGTTACCTAAGTGTGCCCTAAGTGTTACCTAAGTGTTACCTAAGTGTTACCTAAGTGTTACCTAAGTGTTACCTAAGTGTTACCTAAGTGTTACCTAAGTGTTACCTAAGTGTTACCTAAGTGTTGCCTAAGTGTTGCCTAAGTGTTGCCTAAGTGTTGCCTAAGTGTTGCCTAAGTGTTACCTAAGTGTTACCTAAGTGTTACCTAAGTGTTACCTAAGTGTGCCCTAAGTGTTACCTAAGTGTGCCCAAAGTGTTACCTAAGTGTGCCCAAAGTGTTACCTAAGTGTGCCCTAAGTGTTACCTAAGTGTTACCTAAGTGTTACCTAAGTGTGCCCTAAGTGTGCCCCAAGTGTTACCTAAGTGTGCCCTAAGTGTTACCTAAGTGTTACCTAAGTGTGCCCTAAGTGTTACCTAAGTGTGCCCAAAGTGTTACCTAAGTGTGCCCAAAGTGTTACCTAAGTGTGCCCTAAGTGTTACCTAAGTATGCCCTAAGTGTTACCCAAGTGTTACCTAAGTGTTACCTAAGTGTTACCTAAGTGTTACCTAAGTGTTACCTAAGTGTGCCCTAAGTGTGCCCTAAGTGTTACCTAAGTGTGCCCTAAGTGTTACCTAAGTGTGCCCTAAGTGTTACCTAAGTGTTACCTAAGTGTGCCCTAAGTGTTACCTAAGTGTGCCCTAAGTGTTACCTAAGTGTTACCTAAGTGTTACCTAAGTGTTACCTAAGTGTTACCTAAGTGTTACCTAAGTGTTACCTAAGTGTGCCCTAAGTGTTACCTAAGTTGGCCCTAAGTGTTACCTAAGTTACCTAAGTGTTACCTAAGTGTTACCTAAGTGTTACCTAAGTGTTACCTAAGTGTTACATAAGTGTTACCTAAGTGTGCCCTAAGTGTGCCCTAAGTGTTACCTAAGTGTGCCCAAAGTGTTACCCAAGTGTGCCCAAAGTGTTACCTAAGTGTGCCCTAAGTGTTACCTAAGTGTGCCCTAAGTGTTACCTAAGTGTTACCTAAGTGTTACCTAAGTGTGCCCTAAGTGTTACCTAAGTGTGCCCAAAGTGTTACCTAAGTGTTGCCTAAGTGTTACCTAAGTGTTACCTAAGTGTTACCTAAGTGTGCCCTAAGTGTTACCTAAGTGTGCCCAAAGTGTTACCCAAGTGTGCCCAAAGTGTTACTTAAGTGTGCCCAAAGTGTTACCTAAGTGTGCCCTAAGTGTTACCTAAGTGTTACCTAAGTGTTACCTAAGTGTGCCCTAAGTGTTACCTAAGTGTGCCCAAAGTGTTACCTAAGTGTGCCCTAAGTGTTACCTAAGTGTTACCTAAGTGTTACCTAAGTGTGCCCTAAGTGTGCCCCAAGTGTTACCTAAGTGTGCCCTAAGTGTTACCTAAGTGTTACCTAAGTGTGCCCTAAGTGTTACCTAAGTGTGCCCAAAGTGTTACCTAAGTGTGCCCAAAGTGTTACCTAAGTGTGCCCTAAGTGTTACCTAAGTATGCCCTAAGTGTTACCCAAGTGTTACCTAAGTGTTACCTAAGTGTTACCTAAGTGTTTCCTAAGTGTTACCTAAGTGTGCCCTAAGTGTGCCCTAAGTGTTACCTAAGTGTGCCCTAAGTGTTACCTAAGTGTGCCCTAAGTGTTACCTAAGTGTTACCTAAGTGTGCCCTAAGTGTTACCTAAGTGTGCCCTAAGTGTTACCTAAGTGTTACCTAAGTGTTACCTAAGTGTTACCTAAGTGTGCCCTAAGTGTTACCTAAGTATGCCCTAAGTGTTACCCAAGTGTTACCTAAGTGTTACCTAAGTGTTACCTAAGTGTTTCCTAAGTGTTACCTAAGTGTGCCCTAAGTGTGCCCTAAGTGTTACCTAAGTGTGCCCTAAGTGTTACCTAAGTGTGCCCTAAGTGTTACCTAAGTGTTACCTAAGTGTGCCCTAAGTGTTACCTAAGTGTGCCCTAAGTGTTACCTAAGTTACCTAAGTGTTACCTAAGTGTTACCTAAGTGTTACCTAAGTGTTACCTAAGTGTTACCTAAGTGTTACCTAAGTGTTACCTAAGTGTGCCCTAAGTGTGTCCTAAGTGTTACCTAAGTGTGCCCAAAGTGTTACCCAAGTGTGCCCAAAGTGTTACCTAAGTGTGCCCTAAGTGTTACCTAAGTGTGCCCTAAGTGTTACCTAAGTATGCCCTAAGTGTGCCCTAAGTGTTACCTAAGTGTGCCCTAAGTGTTACCTAAGTGTGCCCTAAGTGTTACCTAAGTGTGCCCTAAGTGTTACCTAAGTGTTACCTAAGTGTTACCTAAGTGTGCCCTAAGTGTGCCCCAAGTGTTACCTAAGTGTGCCCTAAGTGTTACCTAAGTGTACCCTAAGTGTACCCTAAGTGTTACCCAAGTGTTACCTAAGTACACCTACCAAGTACCTAAGTGTTAAGTGTTACTACTCACACTGATATAATTGAAACGCTAGTACAAATGTTACATATCTCACACTGATATAATTGAAACGCTAGTACAAATGTTACATATCTTCACACTGATATAATTGAAACACTAGTACAAATGTTACATATATCAAACTGATATAATTGAAACACTAGTACAAATTTTACCTATCTCACACTGATATAATTGAGATACTAGTACAAATGTTACGTATCTCACACTGATATAATTGAGATACTAGTACAAATGTTACGTATCTCACACTGATATAATTGAAACACTAGTACGAATGTTACATATATCACACTGATATAATTGAAACGCTAGTACAAATGTTACATATATCAAACTGATATAATTGAAACACTAGTACAAATTTTACCTATCTCACACTGATATAATTGAAACACTAGTACAAATGTTACGTATCTCACACTGATATAATTGAAACACTAGTACAAATGTTACGTATCTCACACTGATATAATTGAAACACTAGTGCAAATATCACATATCTCACACTGATATAATTGAAACACTAGTGCAAATATTACATATCTCACACTGATATAATTGAAACACTTGTACAACTATTACGTATCTCACACTGATATAATTGAAACACTGGTACAAATGTTACGTATCTCACACTGATATAATTGAAACACTAGTACAAATGTTACGTATCTCACACTGATATAATTGAAGCACTAGTACAAATGTTACGTATCTCACACTGATATAATTGAAACACTAGTACAAATGTTACGTATCTCACACTGATATAATTGAAACAATAGTACAAATGTTACATATCTCGCACTGATATAATTGAAACACTAGTACAAATGTTACGTATCTCACACTGATATAATTGAAGCACTAGTACAAATGTTACGTATCTCACACTGATATAATTGAAACACTAGTACAAATGTTACATATCTCACACTGATATAATTGAAACACTAGTACAAATTCTAAGTATCTCGCACTGATATAATTGAAACACTAGTGCAAATGTTACATATCTCACACTGATATAATTGAAACACTAGTACAAATGTTACGTATCTCACACTGATATAATTGAAACACTAGTACAAATGTTACATATATCACACTGATATAATTGAAACACTAGTACAAATGTTACATATATAATGTAATTCTTGTAATGTATCACATTATAACATTACATATACATATCTATATAACTATATACTATCTCTATATACTATCTATATACTAATCTATATACTTTGTATATATGTGTATATACATATGTACACAGTTTATATATATAATATATAAAATATATATTACTAGCATTAAAACCCGCCCGTTGTGCGGAGCAATTCATAAAAATATTGCAAATTAAAAATGAATAAGGCAAACTCATAAAAACCTTAATCAATTAAAAAGTCTAAATTTCATTATTTTAATTTTATTTTGACAAAATATTTTCACTCAGCCCGCCTCATATTTAAACCCGGCCGACGTGCGGAATAATTCAGAACTCGAACACCATCCGTTCTGGTTCTTGAGGTCAAATCCATTAGTTTTGTATATGAATTCATCCTGCACGGTGAAATTGAACGTTTTATTGCTGCCCGCGGGACATTTTTATTTCATAAAAATGAGCCATCTCTTCGTTTGCGTTTGAAGCCCCTGATCATTGAACCAGTGAACCATGAACCAGCGCAATTATGTCACCTTATATTCAAGCATACGTACACAGACAGACAAATAATTTCTTCTTTATGTATATATATAGCATTAAAGCCCGCCCGTTAAAAATACCTTTTTATATGAACCATTTGAAAAAATGAACTAAAAAATGGAAACACTTTTTTTAAACCCGCCCGTCGTGCGGAACAATTCATACAATAAAATTCATATTTGAAGTCAAATCCATTGGTTTTGTGTATGGATTAATTCTAAAGGGGAAATTGAACGTTCTATTGTCTATATTTGCTGCCCGCGGAGCAATTTTATTTAAAAAAAAATTTTTAATGAACCATTTGAAAAAATGAACTAAAAAACACTTTTTTCAAACCCGCCCGTCGTGCGGAACAATTCATACAATAAAATTCATATCAAATCCATAAAATATAATGAATACAAATTGAAAACCAAAAAATGTAACCTTTAAATATCTTAAACAATAGAAAAGTCTAAATGTGAATATTTTTGTTCTTATTTTGACAAATACTATCCCTCAACCCGCCTGATATATAAATCTGCCCGTCTTGTGGTATAATTCAGAACACTAACACGAAACAAACAATGAAAGATGATGAAATCTTTTCATCAGAATGTTTCCAAACTATATATATTACTTAACATCATTCCCCAATATCATTTGCTTAAGTACTATTTCACTTTTTCCGCTATAATATTTATTGTTAAAATGTATATATTTTCCGCTATCATTAAAACCCAATATAACCTGAGTCAAACCTACCCAACCCAACCCAATCATCCAATCTTGACCGCTCTCAGCCTAGTCTGAGGTGATTTAACTTATTAGTTTGTGATCACAAAATATACTGATGCGATCATAATTTGTAATCAGAAGACTGAGATTATCTACCCCAGGGGTCCCAAACACGCGGCCCACCAATAATTTTCTCTCAACCCGCCAATATAGTATCGGGACCAAACTGTAAGGCAGCTAAGTTCACATTTGTTGCATATTGCGATATAATTATACACCATTTTCATATTATCTCATAATTCCCGGTTAATGCTTCCACTAATGCATCATATTCATACAGTTGTTATTTTTTGGATTACACCGATATTACAGCCCTTGATATTACAGCCGATATTATATTATGCAATCTATATTCTGCTACGTATTATTCCTAATACATATATCATCAGATCGCAAAATATATTTAAAGGTTCACATCATTCTCCAAAATCATTTGCTTAAGAGCTATCCTACTTTTATCGCTAGAATATTTACTGCTAGCAAAATATCATATACCTCGCTATCATTTAAACCCACTCTTTATAGATACATTTAATTCGCCCGTCGTGCGGAACAGTTTATAAAATATAATTAATGTTCAATTCATAAAAAATTAGTGCAAATTGAAAAAGAAAAACAAACCCACAGGAAAGTTTTAGCTAATATAAAAGTCTAAATGTAAAATTTATGTTTCAATTTAGAAAACAATTATGTTTTTCCACAACCCGCCTCATATTTAAAGCTGCCCGTCGCGCGGAATAATTCAGAACTCAAACACGAAACAAACACAAAGAAAATTGATGAAAAACGACCAATAGAAAAGTCAAATTTGTAAATTCTTGTTTTAATTATTGACGATGTTTTTCCCTCAACACTACTCAAATTCACACCCGTCCTTCGTGTGTAGTAATTCAGAGGTGTAACACTATCAAAACAATGAAACATCTCTATAATTCCAGATTAATGCTTCCTCTAAAAAAGCATATGCATATACTTGGCATTGCATGATATTACAACCCGTATCCTTATGCAACTTAAGCGTATGCAACTTGAAATTAAACCAATTAAATTACACAGTAAAATTCATTAGCTTACTTTGTTCCAAGTAGCATTTTACCCGCCCGTCGTGCGGAACATTTGATGTGTAAATATTGAGGACAATAAAGATTTTCTATACAGTATAGTGTAGCATTAATTAAACTGTACGCAAAAAAACCACACCATACATGCTTGGAGATAATATGATGCATTCTAAATTGTGATTGGGCTTCAGTGAAATTTAATCGGTGTATATTCCTGTGTAATCGCAAGTGCGCATAAGAGCTGTCAAATTGGCAATATGTCCTTTTGACTTTACACCGCCGTAACTTCCTTCAGATACCCTTTGGAATATTACAGATTATACCGTATTGTAGAAAACAAAATTTCTAGCACGATGGTATAATTTATTTTTATGTATAACAAATAGTTACTATGAAATAGAAAAAAAATAAATAAATTTTAGTCGCCCGGTGTTCAAGTGTAATTTTGGATGTATTTGAGAATTTTGCCAATTTTACACGTTTTTTGTACCATTTGTGGGTATAAATTATAGCTTATATTGTAGAACACAAAATTCTCTACACAGTAGTATATTCCTGTGTAATCGCAAGTGCGTAAATTGTGATTGGACTTCAGTGAAATTAAATCAGTGTATATTCATGTGTAATCGCAAGTGCGCATAATAGCTGTCGAATTGGCAACATGACATTTTGACTTTACATCGCCGTAACTTCCTTTAGATACACTTTGGAAAATTAAAAATTATACCGTATTGTAGAAAACAAAATTTCTAGCACGATGGTATAATTTATTTTCATGTATAACAAATAGTTACTGATAAATAGTAGAAAAATGAATTAATTTTAGTCGCCCGTTGTTCAAGTGTAATTTTGGATGTATTTGCGAATTTTGCCAATTTTACACGTTTTTTGTATCATTTGTGGGTATAAATTATAACTTATATTGTAGAACACAAGATTCTCTACACAGTAGTATATTCCTGTGTAATCGCAAGTGCGTAAATTGTGATTGGACTTCAGTGAAATTAAATCAGTGTATATTCATGTGTAATCGCAAGTGCGCATAATAGCTGTCAAATTGGCAATATGTCCGTTTGATTTTACACCCCCGTAACGTCCTTCAGATACACTTTGGAAAATTACTAATTATACCGTATTGTAGAAAACAAAATTTCTAGCACGATGGTATAATTTATTGTAATGTGTGACAAATAGTTCCTGAGAAATGGGTAGAAAAATGAATTAATTTTAATCACCCGGTGTTCAAGTGTAATTTTGAATGTATTTGAGAATTTTGCCAATTGTACACGTTTTTTGTATCATTTGTGGGTATAAATTATAACTTTTCTTGTAGAACACAAAATTATCTACACAATAGTATAATTTTTATAGCTGTACCATTGCTGGTATATGAGGAATAGATAGCGGAATATTGACCAAAATATTCACGTTTTTTGTGCTAATTTTGCCTTTTTGCTTTTTTGTCATTTACACTTCACACCGCCGTAACTTTTGTTTAATACACTTTCGAAAATTAAAAATTATACCGTGTTGTAGCAAACAAAATTCCCAGCATGATGGTATTATTTATTTAGATGTGTGATTATTAGTTTTTGAGAAATAGAGAAAAAAGTATAGAAAATCGGACGCGTGGAGTTTATTAAAATTTTGAATGTAGATTGATTGTTTTCCATTTAACATGTTTTATATTTAATTTTTGGGTATTAATTATAATTTGTTGAGTAGAAGAAAAATTTTTCTACACAGTGGTATAACTTTTATAGTTGTACCATTGCTGTTTTAGGAGGAGTGGTCTTCAGAAAATTGACCAAAATTTTCGCATTTTTCAGGGTTCATTTTGTCTTTTCACCGCTATAACTTTTTTTATTTCATTTTTGAAATTTAAAATTTAATCTAAAGTGTAGACAAGAAAATTTCCAACGTGATGGTATATATTGTTAGCGGGTAAGCTAAGTGGTGGCCGAATAATAGCTGATAGAAAATGGACCAAGGAGGGTAGAACAGACACACAGACACACACACAGAGGATCTCTTTTATATATATAGATATATGAGTACTTTGTATATATGTGTACTATAACTATATATATACAAAGTACTCATATATCTATATATATAAAAGAGATCCTCTGTGTGTGTGTCTGTGTGTCTGTTCTACCCTCCTTGGTCCATTTTCTATACTATCTATATACTAATATAACATATACACTACACTGACACGTACACTGATAACGTACACTGATATAATTGAAACACTAGTACAAATGTTACATATCTCACACTGATATAATTGAAACACTAGTGCAAATGTTACATATCTCACACTGATATAATTAAAACACTAGTACAAATGTTACAAATCTCACACTGATATAATACAAACACTAGTACAAATGTCACATATCTCACACTGATATAATTGAAACACTAGTACAAATGTTACATATATCACACTGATATAATTGAAACACTAGTACAAATGTCACATATCTCACACTGATATAATTGAAACACTAGTACAAATGTTACATATATCACACTGATATAATTGAAACACTAGTACAAATGTTACATATATCACACTGATATAATTGAAACACTAGTACAAATGTTACATATCTCACACTGATATAATTGAAACACTAGTACAAATACTACGTAACTCACACTGATATAATTGAAACACTAGTACAAATGTTACATATATCACACTGATATAATTGAAACACTAGTACAAATGTTACATATCTCACACTGATATAATTGAAACACTAGTACAAATGTTACGTATCTCACACTGATATAATTGAAACACTAGTACAAATGTTACATATCTCACACTGATATAATTGAAACACTAGTACAAATGTTACGTATCTCACACTGATATAATTGAAACACTAGTACAAATGTTACGTATCTCACACTGATATAATTGAAACACTAGTACAAATGTTACATATCTCACACTGATATAATTGAAACACTAGTACAAATGTTACGTATCTCACACTGATATAATTGAAACACTAGTACAAATGTTACGTATCTCACACTGATATAATTGAAACACTAGTACGAATGTTACATATATCACACTGATATAATTGAAACACTATTACAAATGTTACGTATCTCACACTGATATAATTGAAACACTATTACAAATGTTACGTATCTCACACTGATATAATTGAAACACTAGTACAAATGTTACATATATCACACTGATATAATTGAAACACTAGTACAAATGTTACATATATCACACTGATATAATTGAAACACTATTACAAATGTTACGTATCTCACACTGATATAATTGAAACACTAGTACAAATGTTATCTGGCGCCATACCAGCCGCACCGTCTGGAGCAAGCAGCACCAATGCTAGCCAACATACAGCCGGTACAACCAGCTCCCGCCATTGATTGCATCGTGGCTACAGATGCCTCCATATTTACCGGAAAAAAATAAAAGTACTGTACAACCTGGAAAGCAGTACAGAGTTACTTAACAGCCAGTTAATCGTAATTTGTTATGAAGTAAGTTTCAATCCTGTAGGTTCTCAAAAAATTGTACGAAGTGAAGAATTAAAATACATCATTGTAGAAATCGTATAGTCATTCGTCTAATATCATTCCATTGATACTATTTATTGTGCAAGTGTTGACAAGCATGGCTAGGCTAAGGCTATGGCTACATGCATATATACATAAGACATGTACGTACGTGATAACAGCTCATGCATATATGTAAGTGTCACAATCATTTTCCATTATTTTTCAGATAATTTTTACCAATGTAAAAATGGCATCCAAGAAACGTAAAGTTTACTCCGAAAATCGTGCGTTTAATGTGGACTGGACAAGAGACTATTTTTGTAGAGAACAGAGGAAACATTGTCTGCCTTATATGAACAGAAACAATCGCTGTTGCCAAAGTAAGCAATGTCAAACGTCATTACATGTCAAAACACTTTTCCAAGTTTGATGAGTTGCAAGGAGAACAAAGAGCTGTGAAAGCCAAAGAACTGAAGGGGAAGCTGTCATCTCAACAAAGTGTGTTTACCAAATCAGACGGAGAATTAAAAAAATCCACAAAGGCGAGCTACGTAGTTTCAGAGATAATTGCAAAGAGGATGAAACCATTCAGTGACGGTGAATTTGTGAAAGAGTGTGTGAATGCAGTTTTTGACACAATGTGCCCTGAGAAAGCTCTGATTCTAAACAGTCTCAGTCTGAGTGCTAGGACAGACGGTACGAGGATCGAGGAATTGTCAAAAAATCTCTCTGACCAGTTGCACTCAGCAGCCTCTCAGTTCAAAGTGTTTTCCTTGGCACTTGACGAGAGCACGGACATTTCAGATACTGCTCAGCTGGCCATTTTTGTGCGAGGTGTTGATGATGAGTTCAATATAACTGAGGAACGTCTTGCTCTGTGCCCCATGAAAGACATTTGTACTGGAAAGGACGTTTTTCAGGAGTGTGATTCAGCAATGAAGAAAGCGAATCTGAATTATGAAAAACTCGTTGGAATTGCCACAGATAGTGCACCTGCAATAGTCGGGGAGCAGAAAGGATTTCATGGCATGTTAAAGAAAGAGCTCCAAACCAAAAACATTCCCCAAGCGTTGATATGGTGCCACTGTATCATACACCAATCATCTTTGTGCACGAAGGTCATTGGTTTCCAGGAAATCATGGCTAAAATAATATCAACTGTGAACTTCATCCGTGCTCGGGCAGTGAATCATCGCCAATTCAAAGAACTCCTGGAGGAATTGGCTGCGAATTACGTTCTGAACTTTTCTCAAGTGAGCTGAGTAGAGGGCGCACTCTGAAACGTGTGTGGGAGCTGAGAGAAGAAATTGCACAGTTCATGGAGTCGAAAGGAAGGCCTCTACTGGAATTATCCGACGAACAGTGGCTCTGCGACTTTGTCTTCTTGGTCGACATTACTGAAAACTTGAATCAGTTGAATGTGTCTATGCAGGGAAAGGACAAACTCGTTCACAATCTCTTTGGTGATATCAAGTCGTTTGAAGCCAAGCTGCTTCCTTGGAAAAGTCAATTGGAGAACAATGTTTTCGATCATTTCCCTTGTCTGAAAAGTCAGAAAGAATTGAATCCAGAAGGAGGAAGATACTCCACTGAAATCGAAATACTCACAGCAAAGTTTTCTCGGCGTTTTCAAGAGTTTCGTCCAAACGAAAATGACTTCAAGATCTTCTCAATGCCTTTTTCTGTTGATCCAGTGACAGCTCCCACGAATCTGCAGTTAGAATTAATTGATCTGCAGAACAACATGGATTTAAAGGCACAATCCTTGTCAAAACCACTATTCGAGTTCTACAAAGACTGTGTCTCTGATGAATCTTCTCCGAAGCTTCTTCATCATGCAATGAAAACAGTGACGCAGCACGGCAGCAATCTCTGTGAGCAATTCTTTTCCAAGTTGAAGTATTCAAAATCGAAGAACAGAAACGCTATTTCAGATATACAGATAACATTTGGAAAACACTCCTCGCTCCCTAGCGGATGCGCTTCCTCGCGGATGAAAAGAATCGCTTCCTCGCGGATGAAACCAGACATATGTGCTATTATGAATCAGAAGAAGCAGTTCCATCCTTCCCATTGACAGGAATTGTACAGTTATACGTGAAATACAGTGATTTTAGCCCTGTCATGTGGTTGTTTTAGGGATTTTCAATAAATTGTGTTTTTTCTCGCATTTCTGGCCCCGAGCGTTCAAAAAATCTACATTTTGGCCCGCCGAATGAAAAGTTTCCCGGGCACTGCATTAGTGGAAGCATTAACCGGGAATTATGAGATAATATTATGGAAAAAATCACTTATATACTAAAAAAATTCATTGTTATTTTGTGTTTACATTTCGAAATTATTCCTGACGACGAGCGGGCTCAAGTATGAGGCGGGTTGACTGAATAATATGTCGTCAATTATTATAATAAGAATATGCAAATTTAGAACAGGAATTTTCTATTGGTATATATTTTACAATCTAGAGTTTTCTATCAGACTGGCTGTTTGCATTTAAATACGTATTACTTTTGATTTATTAATTGTTCCGCACGACGGGTGGGTTCAAAACATTCAATTTTACCGTGTGGAATGAATCCATATACAAAACTCACGGGCTTGACTTCAAGATCCAGACTCACTAATGTAAATGTGACTTAAATGATATATAAATATATCGCATTATGCAACAAATGTGAATTTAGCTGCCTTACAGTTTGGTTCCGATACTATATTGGCGGTTTGAGAGAAAAGTATTGGTGGGCCGCGTGTTTGCGACCCCTGGGGTAGATAATCTCAGTCTTCTGATTACAAATTATGATCGAATCAGTATATTTTGTGATCACTAACCAATAAGTTGAATCACCTCAGACTAGGCTGAATGCGGTCAAGATTGAATGGTTGGGTTGGGTTGGGTAAGTTTGACTCAGGTTATATTGGGTTTCAATGATAGCGGAAAATATATAAATTTTAGCAATAAATATTATAGCGGTAAAAGTAGAATAGTACTTAAGCAAATAATGTTGGGGAACGATGTTAAGTAATAAATATAGTTTGGAAACATTCTGATGAAAAGATTTCATAATATTTCATTGTTTGTTTCGTGTTTGTGTTCTGAATTAAACCACACGACGGGGATATATATATCAGGCGGGTTGATATTTGTCATAATAAAAACAAAAATATTCACATTTAGACTTTTCTATTAGTTAAGATATTTATAGGTTACATTTTTTGCTTTTCAATTTGTATTCATTATAGTTTATGGATATAATATGAATTTTATTGTATGAATTGTTCCGCACGACGGGCGGGTTTAAAAAAGTGTTTCCATTATTTAGGTCATTTTGTCAAATGGTTCATTTGAAAAAACGTAATTTTTTTCAAATAAAAATGCTCCGCGGGCAGCAACTATAGACAATAGAACGTTCAATTTCCCCTGTAGAATTAATCCATACACAAAACCAATGGATTTGACTTCGTTCGAGTTCTGAATTATTCAGTACGACGGTCGGGTGTAAAAATGACTAAGGCGGACTGAGGGGAAATATTTTGTCGAAATAAAAATAATTAAACTTGGAATTTTCAATTGATTAATATTTTTATGAGTGTACCCTATTTCATTTTTAATTTTCCATATTTTTTATGAATTGAATATACATTTCATGTTATGAATTGCTCCGCACAACGGGCGGGTTTTAATGCTAGTATATATATAGATAAAAGGAATGTTCTGTCTGTGTGTGTGTGTGTGTGTGTGTGTGTGTGTGTGTGTGTGTATGCTTGAATATGAGGTGACATAACTGTGCGGTCTCACTGGTATAAATCAGGGGCTTCAAACGTAAACTAAGCGATGGATCATGTCTATGAAATAAAAATGTCCCGCGGGCAGTAGCTAAAGACAATAAAACGTTCAATTTCACCGTGTAAAACGAGTTACTAAACTAAACTAACTGATTTAACTTCAAGGTCCAGAACGGATCGTATTCGAGCTCTGAATTATTCCGTACGACGGGCGAGTTTCAATATAAGGCGGGTTGAGGGATCATATTTTGTCAAAATAAATACAAAAAAATGAAATTTAGAATTTTAATTTGATTAGGATTTATATGGAGTTGATATAATTTTTAATTTTTCATTTGAATTCTTTTATTAATATAATATGAATTTTATTTCATGAATTGCTCCGCACAACGGGCGGGTTTTATTGCTAGTACATAATAAAACACATCCTTCAGTTTAACAGTGAGAGCTCACGAAATAACATATATAATAATATCGTCTGTGATAATAATATATAATGATTTATAGGCCTGAACGAATCTACATAATAAACATATCCATTAAGTACCAATAGTATTAAGAACCATAAGTAACAAGTATCAAATACCATTAGTACATATGTCCTCTAAATAACTCACTAACCTCACAAGAAGATCTGACACACCTGGACGAAGTTGGGTCTACACCAGAAATTGTAGACACGAACGAGCACAGCTGACACACAAGTCTAACACAACAATTTATGTCTCACTTCCACTGTTGTTCAACAGCCAATCAGCGGCCGCCACCACTGTCACGTGACAATACGTCACCCTGAACACTGACCGAATGTGATCCAGTGTCGCCCAAACTTAAACGAGCCTTGACAACGCCCAACAAACACACACGCATAGGCGGCCAAATTCACGGGCCAATATCGCGTCTGCCACTGAATCTGTCAATTTTGCGTCTGCCTCTGAATCTGTGTAATCGCTCGTGTGTGAATTTTGCGTCTGCCTCTGAATCTGTGTAATCGCTCGTGTGTGATACCGCGTCTGCCTGTGATGTATAATGATGATGATAAATGATGATGATGACGATGATGATGAATGATGATGATGATGTATAAATATGATGTACAGGGTGACACAAAAAAACAGAGCTCATAAAAAGTTGAATAATCTGTAAGAAGTCTGTAAGAAGAATTTTGATCTCAGATCTCCATCTTTATCCCTACAGGATTCAAATCAAGCACAAGCTCACAGCTGACGACATGAGGAAGCGAGTAACCATGTGCCAGTGGTTTTCAGACAAGATTGTCGATGAACCGGACTTTCTCGACAACATGTGGTTTTCAGACGAGGCCCACTTTCTGCTGTCTGGGCACGTTAACTCTAAGAATAACATCTTCTGGGGCAGCACACTCCCTGACCACTGCCTGCAAAGGCCCTTGCACTCTGTCAAGTGTACTGTCTGGGTGGCCATTTCAACTCATGGCATTATCGGGCCATTCTGGTTTGAGGACGATGACGAGCGGCCCTTGACTGTGAACACGGAGCGCTACATCCAGGTCCTGCGCAAGTTCTGGGTAGCACTTGGCCGGCGTAGAGGCATTGACAGAGCCCTCCAGTGGTTTCAACATACGGAGCCACCCCTCACACCTCCAATGAATCCCTGGAGTGGCTGCAGCAGCGCTTCGATGACCGACTCATCAGCCGCAGGTGCAACCCGGAGTGGTCACCGCACTCACCAGACCTGAACCCCCCAGACTTCTACCTGTGGGGTTACCTCAAGGACAGGGTGTATCAGGACAAGGACAGGGTGTGACAGGGTTACCTCAGGACAGCCATCACAGCAGCCATCAGAGCCATCCCGAGAGAGGAGTGCAGGATGGTCATTGAGAACTTTGCCAGGCGAATCCAAGTCTGCCTGCAGCGCCGGGGCGCGCATCTGGAACATATCTTTGAGCGGCTGTAGAACAACGAGTTTTTGTTGTACAGAATTGAGACTTTGCAGATGTTGGCTACATAGGTTGTACATATTTCCATAGAATTTTTGTTTCAAACTGAATAAAATTTCAGGAGTTATAAGACTTTTAGTGAGCTCTGTTTTTTTGTGTCACCCTGTATGATGTATGATGTATAATGCCCTAGAATGAAGACTACTTCTGAACTTTTTCCTTTGGCATTAACCGGGCACCAAAAAATTTTTGCAAACAAAATTAAGCATAAACCTGTACCATTCCTAAGCAAACCGGGTAAACCAAACGTAAGCTGGGCCGAATGGAGGTTTGGGTTTGAGTATTATATGACCGCGATAAACGGTGAGTCATTCTCCGATGGTCGCCGGAGGGCTATGCTACTGCACTGCGTAGGTGCCGAGGCACAAAGGGCGTTCCTTAAGCTGCCACCTTCACCCAAAGTCGAGGGCGAGACGGAGTACGATCGGGCGATGAGGCTACTCAGCGGATTCTACTCGCCCAAAGTCAACATTATCTCCGAAAAGTACGTTTCGTCAGCGACGCCAACTTCGTGGTCGACAAGCACAAGACAGACGGCACGCTTAACGGTTGCCGCCTCACGGTGGATTTCACCCACCTCACTTGTTAGCACCTTAAAGTTGAACATGTTTAACTTCATACGCCCGAAAACCGAAGTTGAGCATGTTCAAGTTTTCAAGCCAATTGGCCTGCATTTTAGCCGCTTGTCTCTAGAGGGCGCTACCTTGTCGTGCAATGAACGCGCACTGTCAAGCTGAAAATGATTAACAGCGCTGAGGCAACGTGTGCAGTGAATCCAACGCAGTTTGAGGGCCTGTGATGTCTTGTATGTGTTTCTGTGTTCGTTTTATTGTGACAATTCTATCATGCGGTGGAATCTGAAATATAGTTTTGTATAATTTATTTAATGTTAAATACATTACCAGATTAAAAATGGATAAATAAGAAGGTAAGAAGAGAGATAGGTAAGAAGATATAAACGCTGCAGAATATGCTTAACATTGATCAGTATATTCAATAATCCACCGGCATAAACCAGAATCCAAATGGTATAGTCAGGAGAGCGAAATAAACCACACATTCGACATGTTCTGCACCACAGCTATTGGCTTGGACAATTACTGGCCTCGTATCACCACTCGCAAGCCAACTGTTGGCCAAGCCAACGATTGTCCGCTACGAGCCAACAATTGGCCTTGTGTGACTCACGTGTCCAATCAATCAATCAATTACGACAAAAACTAAACGCACACACATGCACAGCGTATCTGCAAATTTAGTACACCATTATATTCACATGTACACACAGATACATACGGCATACAGAATCAAGTCATGCATTACAATTCCAGCTCAGAAATGAAACTATGCACACGCATTATTGACAGATATCGTTACCCTGATTATACGAGTAAAATTCAACGATTGAATCAATAAGTGACTTACTTGATTTAATCGACTGATTGCTTTTCTTCATCGTCATATTCTTGTAGATTCGTCTCGAGTTGAGTGCTGGCTAGTACAGTATATGGTTCAGGTGATAGTTAATTGTAATGTATCGTTATATTTGAATTGTGTATAATGCCTAAGAAAATTTCTTCTAAAAACCAAAAGTCTAGCCGGCATGCAAAATTATCACGAAGAATTTCGACTGACACATATTTTGCAAGCAATGTGTATGCTTAGTGAACGGAGAAAGTTCTCAGTCGAGAAGCACCTGAAACATAAGATGAAAATGAGTGTCCAATCAACAACAAATCAACAGATGTTCATTCCGAAACACGGAGATGATCTCTTTAATCGAGTCGCAAAAGCGTCTCTTTCGGCTGATATACCACTGAAGAAACTAGGGAATAAAAAAATCCGCAAGTTGTTTGAATTTATAGGGCAATACCTGCCGTCTGAATCAGCATGTTCTCGTGTGCTGGAACTGACTGACAGGGAACTATACGACATGACACGACACAAGAGAGAAACTATGGAATTCGGGATTGTTTTTGCAGCCGATGGGGCAGAAGTAAATGACATCAAATTATTCAGTGCCCTGTCTTGTGATGTTCCTGAACCTCCAAATACTTATTTGGTGCAAGTATCCTAAAAGCGCAGCTTTTCCTGATTTTAGCGCACCAAAAGGCCACCCTAATCACCAGATTAGATTATTTAATAAAGGATATGGAAACTCTGGAGAACATCCAACGTCGAGCCACCAAACTGGTTTCGCACCTCAGAGACTTACGAAGACAGGCTGAAGAAGCTTGGCTTGCCCAACTTGGCTTACAGGAGGTCCATGGGTGAAGTGATAGGGGTATACAAGAATATAACACACAAATACGACCAAGAATGTACTGAATGAATTTTCAGAGAAAGGGAGAATTAAATAACCAGAGAAAACACCAGCAATATATTCAGGACTCAATCTCATGAAATATGCGATGAGAGCTAGGCTCAATCTCAGGAAATATGTATTTTCAAACAGAGTCGAGAACATCTGGAATAGTTTGCCGGGATGGGTGGTAAATGCGAACACGGTGACAATTTTTAACATCGTCTAGATAAAGCGTGGGAAAAACCAGAATTAAAGTTTAACCATAGAGCGCAGATAACCCCGTACTCGGCCACCAGAGTGAGAAACAGCATTTCGAGGTGGGGTCACAGACCTAAGCCTCTTGCAGAACGGCGTATGTGAGTATCTGTGAGTAAGACCTAACCCAATCTAGATAGATAAGACACGTGACAGACACAAGATAAGTGATAGAGACAAGTTTGTTCACACAAGTAGCAATATTACACAAAACTGTGTAGCGCCCAACGTGGTTTGGCCGCTACATGTATACCGACGGCTCGAAACTGTTTAATGGTATTAGAAGAGTTCGTAATTGGGGTGGATGTGGCTCACATCGTCTGCCACTGATCTCATAAAATCAAACACAATGAGAATCACTCCCTGAATGCTCAACTCCTATCTTTGCTTCGGTGAAAATAATTCGGAAAACTTCCTAACCTAACTATCTTTTTAGCTATTTGCTAAATTTGATTTTAAGATAAATTTAAAGATGAATGTAGATTATTTGTTTTTTAGATCTGATAAGTTTGAAAGATATTTGGATTAATACGATATGTTCATATTGCATGCTGTCAAAAGCCATTTTGTGTCGCGTTGAATAGCCAAATAGTTCAACGAGTATTTGTTGCATTTTTTGTATTTCTCTTGAGAATGTAGTAGCAATTACATTACGTTGCAGAAACACATAAGCACACACAAAGAAGTGAGCAAAATAGAAAGCATTTAGCACAAGAGAAATGTGTGTGAATAGATGACAGTAGATGAGCCTCACACACGCACCCTGCCACACACACACATGCACTCATTGATGACGTTTACAACACATAGTCCAGTTCGTAGCGGACGCAGTTGAACTTTTTGGTTGACACGCGCGGGTAAGCGGCCGTCATCGCGTCCTGGCCGCCAATATACAGCGAGTTGTACACCTTCCAGTACATATCGCGTACTTTACGGGCCGGGTGAAACAAGCCCTAACCACACACGCACACAAGCACATGACATCGCTGCTGGCGACACTGTGAAGTGCGTTGAAGTACAAATAAAACATATTCGCACAGCGATAACAATACTTGCATCAATGAGAGTTATGTAAGTTTGACGACCTTTACAGATTCGGGCACTGAAAATAATTAGGGTTGCTCTTCACAAAGCCGAATTTATTATTGTTCGATTTGCTTGTACCTACCATTGATCATGTACCTCGCATTTACACATCAAACGAAGGGTATAAGTCAAATTAAATAGCAGCAATCGTCATACAAAGTGCTCATACGGCAATCGGTTTCATGAAAATGTAGTCTTATTGCTGATTCTGTCCCACATACAGCTAGAGTTGCTATTTTTATTTAAGAAGTGAAATGAGATCAAGACTTGAAAGGAAACTGTATATTTCAACTTCAAAGTACAATATTATAAAGAGGAGACATATGTGCTAGGAAAATGCGTTCTCTGAAATTTGATAGATTTTTGTTCAGCATTAATTCGAATAAATATGGAACAAACTGTTATGGATATGAATGCATGGGTAAGGCATGAAGGTTCATGTAGACACAGGACAGCAATGTTGGATGGAGATATGTTCTATCCTACATGACTTGTATGTTAATTGATGTCGTTTAGCAGACAGCGGCCGTGCGAACCATAAATTTGATGTCTTCTTCAATTATTAATCCGAGCCATTTCACGGCGTTGCAAGTCAGCCATATTTTTAAGCGCCAAATTACTAAACGGCAGTGACCTATACTCATTGAGACAATCAGTGAATACTCTCTTTCACTCCGTTGGCATCAAACAACACCGCTTCATCGCACTCTTCCCTGAAAGGCAACTTATTTTCATGAAAATGATGGCTTAAAACATGTTCGCAGGCTATATCAGAGAATATACCAATGCAGTGCAATCTTCACAAGGTCATCAGAACACGTATATTAACAGGACTGAGCAAGTTCTCTACATTCACATTAACATCTGTTGCGTTATGTAAAAATATGCAAGCGTAGAAAGAGAGCCGGACGCCTCAAATTGATATGCAGTGTTGTATGATTAATCTGCTTGTGTCACGAACCTCTCGGACGGGATCGATACCGCTCAATATATCACGCAATGGGGATAACATTAGAGCAACTATCTCAAGCTGAGATGAAATGTAAACTTGCCTCTGAACTTGTCGCTCACTTAACCAGTTTGTATGTGCGTGGTTTTGAGTTGCATACACATTCACTGTCCAGCACTGACCTGCATGCAATAGTGCAGCATTTTCTGCGTGCCCAGAGCCACGCGCATGCCCTCGCACGCGTCCATGAATGCCTGCACCAGATGCGGTGACGTCTCAAACACGTTCGGCCACACAAAGTTCATCAGATGAACGAGCGCGTCCTCACAGCCGAAGCCGTACACTCCCAGTGCCATGTGCTTGATAGCAGCGCACGCCGTCTGTCGGTGCACCAGATCACTATCGACACACACACACACACACACACACATGTACACCAGATCACTATCGACACACACACACACACACACACACACACATGTACACCAGATCACTATCGACACACACACACACACATGTACACCAGATCACTATCGACACACACACACACACACACACATGTACACCAGATCACTATCGACACACACACACACACATGTACACCAGATAACTATCGACACACACACACACACACACACACACTCATGTACACCAGATCACTATCGACACACACACACATACACACACACACACACACACACACATGTACACCTTTTGGGTGACGAAAATTGAAGCACTAAGGATATTTCTTACAGAACATGTGCTGCACAGGAAAATTAACGTGCAAACAGCCTGACAAATACTTTAATACGAAGCTGGCAGTACTAAAATACGATGAAATACCACACATAATAAAACAGAATAATTTGACAACATAACAATAATAATTTACAACAATAATATAATACAACATAATTTTAATGATAAATAAAACAAGATATTGCGGACAACAGTTAGTTCAACGCCAGAACTACGAAGACATACCAGATCACACGGGCTATACACGTATACCAAATAGTGACTAGACTCATAGTGAATATAAATAGTGACATGACATGACTCAAACAAGATACAAGCTGTATGCTTAGTGATTTGAATCATTTTATCGATGAACACGGAGAACATGTCCTGCGACAATCGCTCACTGCCATGCGTGCAATACAATGACAAAAAAACAAACGTAGTGAAGTGTAGAACAAACGGAGTGAAGAAACAAAAATACACAGAAAAGTTTACAGTTATAAAATGCTAAGAAGCACTCGCACACGCACACAAACACATACCGATCCATGAGTGCGTCCTCTAGCAACGAGGTAACGGCATAGATGTAGTCCTTGGCCATTTCACCAATATACTCGAAAAGAAACGAGAGCGACTTGAGCACGCCGTTCTGCACGTTGAGCTCGGGCACTCGGTACTCGTTCATGAGGCCTGGCAGCACGGTGAACGGCGAGCAAGTCTCGGCCACGATGGCGATGGCCACCGTGGTGCACACGCGGTTCTGTCGCTCCTGCACCTTCAAGTTGTTGAGCAGAGTAGCCAACACGTCGTGAGGACTGAACACAGTACAAACATACCATGTTCCCGTCATAATACAATAGTCCTCACTCAAACACATCAGCACGGGTGTATATTTACATAGGCAACAGTACACATATTTACATAGGCACAGCACATTAGCAGTACACATATTTGAGTTCGCACGCAGACAGAAGAGCTATAGCCTAAAACAACTGAAAATGTCAAGCATGTATGTGTGTGTATGTGTCTGATTCCGAAAAGACTGCCTTGAACACGTACAGAATGACTACAAACAAAAGATGCGGGCGCACATGCGTATATGTATGCATGCAGAAGAGAATTAAAACAATTATATATTAGGCTTTAGTAACCACTTGGATGTGAATGTGAATTGGAGGGCTTTATCACCCGATCGCTTTGGCAATGTAGCCGAACGTGTTGACAGTGGCCCGGCGGATGGCTTTCTTGTGGGCCTTCAGCAAGTCTAATAGTTCAAAGCAGATGCGCATCCATTCGCGTGCCGAGACGTATTCGGGACCGCGGTCAGCTATACGTCCCACCAAGTCAATACAATTCTCTTGCACCTGAGCTCTCACACACACACACACACACACACACACACACACACACGTCAAATCGCAAAGATGACACGCAAAATCGTGAAACATTCCCATTTTTTACAGTTATCGTTCAGTTGTACTGCCGTGCGGATGTGTTAATTATCGCTCCTGCTTATACTGTTTAATCTGCATGTTAATGTGTTGTTGGTACTAGAAAGTGGTCTACAGATAGGAAGTAGGTAGATAATGTGTTCTGAGCAGTGTGTGTGGCCTCGCGTGCCTGTGCATCGCGTCGCGTGTTATACGGCTATTCATCTCTGTGATTTTCATCAGGCGATTTTGTGCATTAGTTACACAGCGCACAAGTTTCACGGCAAAATCTTAATAGAAAAAATTAATCCTAATAGAAAAATTATTTATTGGAGGGTGTTGGATGGAATACTCAGGAAGTGGTTCAAGGTGAAACCAAGCTCGAGCTAAACACTCGAGCAGTGCATAATGCCGACAGGGAGCGATGCAAGGGTCGGCTAAAGATTGGGTATACGAATGTAGATGGACTTGTCTCTAGCAAACTTGAATTGGGAGATAATTTAAGTTATGAGGAGCCGGAGATGTGTGTAGTGGAAACTAAACTGGATTCTGAAATTGATATTAGTGAGATATTTAATAGAACGTATAATATACATAGGAGGGATAGAAGAGGTAAACATGGAGGGGGAGTGATGATCCTGGTCCACAAAGAAATCAAGATTGTAAAAACATGGGTGGGAGAAGAGAAAGCGGAGACATTGGCTGTTATTGTGGGTGTGGGGAAAAAAGAACAATAGTGGTCGCTTATATTCCACCAAAAACGGGATCATGGAGAACGGAGGAATACTATGAAACGTTGAAGGATACCCATGGAAGTTTAGAAAACATGATGAAGCAGAAAGAATTGCTATTGGTGGGGGACTTTAATTGTAGAGAGGTCTATTGGGAAAACTGGCAAACGAAAGTAAGCAGCAACTCATGGGAATCGGTACTTTTAAAAATGACTATGGAAATTTTCTTGACCCAATGGGATACAGGGAGCACAAGGTTTAGGGGGGAAGATTACCCATCAAGACTCGACCTGGTTTTCACGAAAGGAATTCAACATTTAGACGAGATGATTTACAAAAGTCCCCTGAGGAACAGTGACCACGTCCTTATAGAATTGGAAGTAGAAGACGACAAGGAGGGAGAAGGAATGAAAACAGGAATATAAGTATGATTACGGGAAAGCAGATATTGGAAAATTGAATAAGTTTTTCAGTAGAGTAGACTGGATTGAGCTGTTATTGGCAGAAGGCATAAAGAATAAGTATGATGTGTTCATGGAGGTGTACGAGAGGGCGGTAAAAAGATGTCTGTCAAGGTACATAAACGGTATAATAAAAAATGAGAGAAGGCAAGGATAATCAAGGAGAAATCATGAAATGAACTTCGGAAGAGAAGCTCAGTGAAGATCAGAGCAATTTAGACATGCAAGAAATGAATATGTTAGAGTCAGGAGACCAGGAACGGGAGTATGAGAGGAACATTGTGAATAAGCGTAGGCAAGATCCAGAATTGTTTTTCAAATTTGTCAACAGCAAAGTGCAACATAGGATGGGAGTTGATCAATTGAAATCGGATGGTGTGGTGTATAAAAACTCAGTGGAAATTTGCGAAATACCGAATGCAAAATTTACAGGGTTTTTCTTCCGAGAAAAGCTCTTTTGCAATGCACCTAAGGAAAGTACGGATGGGATAACAAATGTAAGTGTGGGACTTAATATAATGGCGGACTAAAAATATACGCCATGTCAAGATCGCACAAAAGTGCAGGATAATCCATAACCTATATCGAAGCCGTATTTGTGTTGAACGTCGACAAGGAAGAATGCGTTTCCGGTACTACTGTGAGGTAACTTATCTAGCAGTTTCAAATAGCCAAGAAACTACAATGAAAATGACCTGGTTAGCTGGCATAAATACCAATGAAAAATCACGTACGCTATTTAATGATATGCACTTGCGTGTTTTAGCTTTCGCAGACACACAAGTTAACATGGCGACATTGTTAGGCGTTGAGAACACGGCCACCGCGACAAACACGAATGTATCACCTTTTCATGTCGATTTTTCAGAATGGGAGTAAGTCGTGGCAGTAAATCCTTGATCGGCGGCGTCATCTTGGTCATGCCAATCACGTTGACAATGGCTTTGAGTGCGCCCAAAATTGAGCCCAACACCTCCGGGTACTCCTCCCCAAGATATTCGTACAATACCACACCCAGGTGACCCATCAGTTTCTCCTGTACGCAAACACAAACACAACAAGTGTACGCACCCATACCAAATAACGGGCAGGAGTTCGGCTGCGGTCCATACCCGCAGCAAATGTTACACACGACGCACCAAATCTATTCACAGCAGCATATTGTAGCGGCTCAAGAATGTGAGTATTGTAACTGGAGTATATTTGAATATATTAATATATTCAGAGGCATACACATCAAAATGTTGCTCAAATAGTATAAGGAAACAATTCAGGCAGATATACACTTGACAATTTACAATTTGCACGAAATGCATGTAAACCCACAGCGAACACATACGCACTCAATATGAGCGCCGACTCAATTAAAAATGTATTTATGATCAGCACGTGGCCCACCTCTTGACACGCCTTCATCACGAACGCGATCTTCGAGATCAGATCGGCCGCCTGCTGGCGAACCTTGGCTGATTTATTGTTAAGACGCCACAGAATTGTCCCGCATATTTGCGGCAAATACGGCTTGACACGCTTGCCCAGCGCATTGACAATCACACCAAACCCGTTGAGCATAACAGAATCCTGTCCAACACACACAGGCGAGCACGTGCACAAAAACCACACACCGCTATGATACCAACGCATAGTTTGCCATACCAACTCATAAGTTGATTTCATTCGTGAAGTTCAGTTTACTGGTGTACTTTTTCACGTGTTGTGCAAAAATACGCTCGACAAAATTACCCCTGAAATGTCAACAACAAAAATTCACACGATAACTTAACATAGAGGAAGTGTTTGTGTGTGTATGTATGTGGTATGTTTGTATGTTTGTGTGTGCGTCGGTGGTCACCTCGGTGGTTTGCTCCTGGAAGGCGTAGAGAATGCCGTCGATCAGCTGTTCCTCGAGACGAGAATCGATATCCGCCGCGCCCAGATTACCCATCACCTAGAATTTCGCCCGCACGAACAAACACACACACGAACAGTGAACTGGTCCAACTAAGACCACTTTCAGTCAACAATAATCAGCGTATCTACACCTTCAGCCACTTGTTGATTTGTGCGGAAAAACATAACAAATGTATCCACGTACACGCATGAAAAGGTGCTGATATGGCATTTACACAGGTAATGCCACGATAAAGCAAACAGAACCCGCCAGACATCGAAAACAATTCAAAACTGTAATTATTCCATTGTAATTTAGGCACATTTCACTCAGTTATTCTCAACCACAATCACGATTTTGCCAACTCAATTGGGTGAGCGACAAAAAGTATTTTATAAGCAAAGATGTGAATAAAAGCCATGAGAGCTGTGATGGAGGAAAGGTGATTGTAAATATGTCATGAGAACTGTGATGGAGGAAAGGTGATTGTAAATATGTCATGAGAGCTGTGATGGAGGAAAGGTGATTGTAAATATGTCATGAGAGTTGTGATGGAGGAAAGGTGATTGTAAATATGCCATGAGAGCTGTGATGGAGGAAAGGTGATTGTAAATATGTCATGAGAGCTGTGATGGAGGAAAGGTGATTGTAAATATGTCATGAGAGTTGTGATGGAGGAAAGGTGATTGTAAATATGTCATGAGAGCTGTGATGGAGGAAAGATGATTGTAAATATGTCATGAGAGCTGTGATGGAGGAAAGGTGATTGTAAATATGTCATGAGAGCTGTGATGGAGGAAAAGTGATTGTAAATATGTCATGAGAGCTGTGATGGAGGAAAGATGATTGTAAATATGTCATGAGAGTTGTGATGGAGGAAAGGTGATTGTAAATATGTCATGAGAACTGTGATGGAGGAAAGGTGATTGTAAATATGTCATGAGAGCTGTGATGGAGGAAAGGTGATTGTAAATATGTCATGAGAGTTGTGATGGAGGAAAGATGATTGTAAATATGTCATGAGAACTGTGATGGAGGAAAGATGATTGTAAATATGTCATGAGAACTGTGATGGAGGAAAGATGATTGTAAATATGTCATGAGAACTGTGATGGAGGAAAGATGATTGTAAATATGTCATGAGAGCTGTGATGGAGGAAAGATGATTGTAAATATGTCATGAGAACTGTGATGGAGGAAAGGTGATTGTAAATATGTCATGAGAGCTGTGATGGAGGAAAGATGATTGTAAATATGTCATGAGAGCTGTGATGGAGGAAAGGTGATTGTAAATATGTCATGAGAACTGTGATGGAGGAAAGATGATTGTAAATATGTCATGAGAGCTGTGATGGAGGAAAGATGATTGTAAATATGTCATGAGAGCTGTGATGGAGGAAAGGTGATTGTAAATATGTCATGAGAACTGTGATGGAGGAAAGATGATTGTAAATATGTCATGAGAGCTGTGATGGAGGAAAGGTGATCGTAAATATGTCATGAGAGTTGTGATGGAGGAAAGATGATTGTAAATATGTCATGAGAACTGTGATGGAGGAAAGATGATTGTAAATATGTCATGAGAGCTGTGATGGAGGAAAGGTGATTGAAATCATGTCGCGCTTCACCTTTTCAATACTTTCCATGACCATTTTGCGGTATTGTTCGTTTTCATCTTTGAGATCGTCCACAACGCGGTTCACAATCTCAGACGCTCCCACTTTGTTTGCAATCTCAACTGTTGTATCCACCAACTGCACACATACACACATACGGTTTCATTTTATGTCCTCACGCATATAACACCTTGAAAATGTCTCAGGAACACGAGGACAAAACTTCAACATGAACAACATGAGCACAGACGAATTGTTTCGATTAAAACCCCGGATAAGAGCTATAGCAAAACAAGCAAACACACGCACATAAAGCCATATACAGCTCCCGTATGAAAATCATCGCTAGAGGTAAACTAATGGACCTAAGTTGGGACAAATTTGAACTTTCACGAAAAAATCAATAGCTCTCTGAGTGATAAGCAGCGTGGATTATTTTTATTATTAATTACAGGCAAATCCAGTAGCATGGGAAGAGTGCAAGCACTATTAGTTTGGCCAAATAAAAATATAATTATTAATATAATATCATTTAGTTGGACTCCGTGGTGTAGTGATATCACACCGGCCTCACAAGCGGGAGGTCTGTGATTCGAATCATAGCGGAGGAGAATTACATTGGGCGAATTATATATTCCAATAGCCCATGTACCAGTACCACATGTAACGGTACCAGATACCAGTCATGTGTTGTTCCCGGCATTCTGGGACTCTACGGTTGCAGCGAGCTGCACGGGACACGCCTGTGTGTTCATAAGCCTCGGCTTCTTCTCGTGTAGCAGCTGCCACTTAGGCCTTTAACCTTTAATTTTAACCTTTATTAATATAAAAAACATGATTTAAAAATTTAATTTCTGCAAAGTTTTCTAAAAGAAAAATTGAAATATTGCGAATTTTGTAATTAAATGTATTAAAACGAACCATCGTTGAAGAGCAGTTTAAGCAAACGTCCTGAAAAGCAATGCGAAGACATGTCTTTCACTACGGCGACAAATGAATAAGCAATTTACCTGTCGATAATTTCTACGATCCAGCGCCATGCGATGATTCCAGAAATGCTTGAAAAATTGAGGCAAAATTTCATCCTTGATGTACTGCGGTTCCACTCCGTCCGTAGCACAACATTGCTTCACAACCTGGCGATAACACATCAATAATGATACCAACCACAATTTAAAGTTCGAAATATAAATAACTACAATAGCCTCATCAAATGTAAAATATCATTGTATATTCATACAACTACCAACGAAATATCCAAAATGACAAACGAAAAATATTACCACCACAAAAAACCAGGTGAACTCTAACAAAGTTAACTCGTGACTGTATAAAATTGATACGCGACACTTGTCATTGATGCTACACCCAGTCATACAAACGAATTTTCATATAACAGGGCTTTTAACATGTTGATGGTTCCATCCAACAAAAGGATATGGAAACCCCGGTTGAGAAGCCCTGTTCTGGAAGATAACTGAAGTTGGTCAGATAGATGGAGATAATACATTAGAAGGGTCAAAAGTTACTTTTCACAAAATGGACAATAGATACTTTTTTTACAAAAAGACCACTTTTTCATAATATACCTGAAACAAGATAAAACATACGGTTTATAAGAAGGTTATTAGGTTACCAAAAGTTACTTTTTAATCGTTAGGTTACTTATTTGCTTTCATCGTACTCTTTCAATTTCATCGAAAAGTAGTTTCATCTCTTCCACTGTTTTGTGGTTTTATAAAATAAAACGCAAAAGCGATACAAAATAAGGATACAATCTACAAATAGATGGACTGTGAGGTGTGGAAATAAAAAATAGTATTGGAGTGGCCGTAAAAATATACCTATTAATTGATATTTCATACTATATTCTGTGCTACTGGCTATTCTTAAATGGTTTTGAAAATGCAGGATAGTGTCTCTACATATTAGAAAAAGCCCACGAGCCAGAGAATACATGAGATATCTAGTGTGGAACAGTACGACGTTTGAGCTCTCTGTACCTAATGCTGCACTATAACACTTGTCAATACGTACGAAACAAAAAGCAGCGGGTGACCGTGTTCACCGTGTGAGATAGCGCCTATTTCCGACATTTGAGACCAAACGACCAAGCAGTGCCCCATTATCATTAGATAGTAATAGAATTGTGCTTACAGGTAGACGGGTGCACTCACACATGCATAATTTTCACGCACACACAAACATACACACTGGCACAAAGATATACAAGCATTCGTAAGTGCTAACTAGACATGGGTACCTTAGAAGCTTCACTGATGCAACGTGAAGAGCACTGTTGTGATCATTACTAAGAGCAAATATTGCATTAACAAGGAGTGTTATACGATTTGAGTAACTGTACTCTTAACTAACTTGATTATTATGCTCCTTTTTGCGACGTTAGACCACTTTTTGGTTATTTGTAAAATGGCAACAAAACGGAGAAAATACGGAAATCAGGGTAGGACTGGGGCATCATCTTTTTGCAAAATGGCAAGAAATTGGCCTTTTAAGGGAAGTTACAGCAATCTTAAATAAATTTAAGTACTAAATTTTTTAGAAAAAAAATCAAATTACTTTTCTAATTTTCAGGCTACATTTTCACAGCCCCGAAGATAACACAGCTCCAAAAGCAACCTCAACATGGAAATCTCACCTTGAGTACAATCTTCTTCATCTCTTCGTCGGGCGACTGGAACTCACGGATCAAGATTAGCATGACCTCACGGGTGTAGTAATTGGCATATTCAGCGTCCATTAATGGAATCAGATAGCCGATAGCCTTGAGAAACGCAGCTAAGCCCTGCCACAAACACACAAACACACGCTCAAACAAAGGCTAATTTAGTGTATGTCTACCTATATAGCGTATACCTAGTGCGTATAAATAGATGTTATAGTTGAGCAAAGATACAACCAGTAGCATGGGGAATGAACACGTACTATGTTTTCACATAGGGTTTACCGAAATTTCCGGAGACAAAAGGAAGAAAAAAGTATGCAAGCGGACAAGCAGCAGGCGTGCAGCTCTCTTATATCTCCTGGAGGTATGTACCGCACCACTCTTTACGACTTTGTATTTCCACATCGATATGACACTTTTTCCATAGCTTCATTCTGGACTTCCATGTATAACATCTGCTTCCATCTGCACATCCGATTAATAAAATTTTGAAGAGTAACACATCTTGCTATTTCATTGTATTTGAATATGTGTGAGAGGCTGACCTTGCCACGGTGCGTGCGAATACCCTTCCATAGAGGCTTGAGCACTGAATCGAACGACTCAATACCATACGGCGTCGACGATTCAGACAGTGCAGCCAAAGCGAGCGCAGTGATGGTGCGTACCTTCTGCTGTTCGTCCACCAATCCTAAACTCCACATGTACAGAACAGTATTATTTTATTGGTGCATTTGATTTATGTCTATCCAACATCTCAAAATTGATATTGAAATGTGGAAATCACAGCAGCACATGATATAAACAAGGTCAAATGGAAACAGACAGACGCACGTAGTCAGATCCGTGAGTGCACACAAGATCACACATCACAAGAAGTACGTGTGCCAGCGACACGTGTCACTACGGTATATCTGTCCTAATAGTAGATAGTGCAGTCATGTTAGCCTAAATGTGGTCAACAAGAGTATGTAATAGCAGGCTCATACATACACACGCGCACGCATATAGAGACACTGGCATGCTCAGGTGGAGCCCGAGTCAACAAACATGACAGATGCTGCCGGAAAACACCGTGTGTGTATGAAGCAGTGACGAAAAGAGATTGAAGTCACAACGGCTCTGCCATCACCAACGCTCACCGTGCTCGATAATCTCGACGAGACTGCGCAGATGAGGCAAAATGGCGCAACCCATCAAAATCGAGATTTGCTGGGTGATTTTGATGCCGGTATGGCGCGCCTGCCACGACTTCTTGCTGCGACACACAGCCTTCAAGAAAGGTAGCAGCGACGGAATACCCAGCGCCGAAGCTACCACGGCAAACGCACGAGCCGTCGTGTTACGTACGTATCTGGCACACACATTGATACACATGTTAATGCATACATGCACACAAATGCACACGATTTTGGCATAGTCCGGCACCGTTGCCATGTCTCCCCCGACAAACTCGGGCGACCGACGCTGGTATGTTGTAGAAATCAGCTGCAAAACCAAGCTGCGTGCGCAGACAGTTCATTTGTCGCGCTATTTCAGCCTACAATCGGGTGAAGACCGCTTAATTGATATCTGCACTGCCATTTTACATATGACATTTCATTACATTGAGATCCGTCTTATCAATTAATCACCGTTTATATTTCACTATTTTCTTTTTAGTATTTTACTATTTCACTATTTACTATATTATCATTCAGTTTTTCGGTTTCACTTGAGGTGTCGTATGTAACGAATATGTGTACTGGTGTTATGTGTGCGTCGCCTATGAAAATCGTGTAAATTAGCTTTAAAAACCGTTCTATGGAGGACCAATAAATTGATGATGATGACGATTATGATGAGTCCGGAAATAATAAATAAGTATAATCAATACATAATTGATACGTATAATCGTAATTGATTCGCATAATCAATACCTAGTTGATTGTATGTGTGTGTGTGTGTGTGTGTGTGTGTGTGTGTGTGTGTGTGTATGTGTGTGTATGTGTGTGTGTGTGTGTGTGTGTGTGTGTGTGTGTGTGTGTGTGTGTGTGTGTGTTGTTTGTTTTGTTTGAGAGATTGTCCTGTGCGGATGTGTTTTCGTGTTGCTCCTGCTATTTGCGTTTTCGTGGTGTTCAGTGTTGTGATCGTGGTTAAAGATTTCGCGGCTAGGTGCTATTTTGTGCCTGGTCCGACCCTTCGTGTGTGTGTGTGTGTGTGTGTGTGTGTGTGTGTGTGTGTGTTCAAACACCGGCCGGCGTCTCTGTGCGTGGGTCGTGTGTTTGTATGCGCGTCTGCCCGCCCGACCCTTCCTGTGTGTGAGAGTGCGTGTGTGTGAGCGTTCGTGTGCGTGTGTGTGTGTGTGTGAGTGTACGTGTGTTTGTATGCGCGTCTGCCTGTGATTCGTCTCGATCGGCGATTTTATCGCACTCGTAATGAGTGTGGTAAATAAACCAACCGGACTCCAGCCCTCCCGTGCTGCCTCCCCTCCTGCCGGCACCAGCTGTGGCGTGTGCAAAACGGCCGTCTCTGTCTCTGCACTGTGCTGCTCAAAATGCAGCAAATATGTGCATGTGAAATGCTCTCGTCTTCCAAGATACGTCGTGTTGAATTTCTTCACGACAAGATGCGCTTTCACTTGTGAGAGCTGCATTCTGGCTCGCGACTCGAACACAGCCGAGATGCGTGCATGGCTTGACAGTGTTTTTCACTCGTCACCCTCCGCCAAAGCCGATGAATACCCACTTGACAAGCCCGCTGACAGTCAGTCACTGCAAGATCTGACTAAGACTGTCAATGAAATCAAGCAGCAGCTTCAACTGGTCTGCAAGCAAAAACTCTCGTCTCCGCTTCTTCCTACGCCGCCATCTCTCATGCCAACTCCTCCATCTCTCCTGCCAACTCCCACATCTCTCCTGCCAACTCCGACATCGTGTGCGGTGCAGCAGCCGCGCACATATTCGCAAGCAGTATCCCGCGAGATCATTGTGAAATCTTCCGATGAAGTCGCGGTGGATTCCAAGCGCGTGTCAGAGGCACTTCAATCTGTACCAGTGCTGGCTATGACGACCACCAAGCGTGGTGCTGTCAAGGTGAAGTTGCCAGACAGCAAGACTGTTGGTCACGCCTTGAAGGCAATCAAACATGTGGCCCATCTGAAAACGTCGTGCCCTGGAAAGGTTCTGCCCAAGTTGACAATCACTTCTGTCAGCTCTGATATTGCCAACGACAACATAACTGAATTCGTCAGCAGGAAAAACAGCCTGGTCAAAGCTGCAGTTAACCGCGCATCTGACTTTCGTGTGCTGTTTTCCAAGAAGTCGTCGGAGCACACCAAAACAGTTGTTGTGGCTGTCTCTCCTACAATCCGTGACATCATCATGAAGTCCGGATTCGTCTACTTGGGTGACAGCAGATGCCTTGTATACGATCGCTTCTGGGTCACGCGTTGCATCAAATGTCAGCGACATGGCCACAAGTCTGACAAGTGTAGAGCCCAGGAGGCCACTTGTGGGTGGTGTGCTGGAAAGCACACTACCAAGTCGTGCCCGGCGAAGAATGCCCGCAAGTGCATCAACTGTGCACGTGCGGGTCGTGCGAACGTCGGCCACACGTCATTCGACCCGTCGTGTCCTTGCTTCACATCATCGAGGACTCATCTGATCAGCCGCACTCAGACCGTCGAGGATTCCAACTCGGAAAACTAGATGTGACCTCCGGCCTGACTGACTGTGCTCAGCAGTTGACTTCGGAAATAGATACTGGATCTTCAGTTCTGCTTCCTTCAATCAGCACTTCATCCGCTGATAAGTGTCTTTCTTCTCTCTCTGACTCATTTTCTATTATTTCTCGTTCTAAATCTAATAATGCAATTGGTTTATTAAAATGTGCTTTCTTGAATTTCAGGTCTATTAGGTCTAAAATATCACTTTTTGCGTCCATCCTTCCTAAGTATGATATTTTTCTGATTATTGAGTCATGGCTCTCTGTTGCTGAAATATCCTCCTTTGACCGCTCTCTTCCTGCTGGCTACTCAGCTTTTCATAATTGTCGCCCTTTGAATGTATCTAATCCTACTAAATGCGCTGGCGGTGGTGTTTCTTTTGTCTATAATTCTAACATCATTAATGCCTATCTATGTAGTGTAGAAATTCCTATTAAGTCATTTGAATACATCTGTTGTAAAGTAATAGGTAAAACTACTCTGCCTGTATGTATTGTCAACATTTACCGTCTTAATTCTTTCTCTTCCTCAATTTTTCTTGATGAGTTTTCTTCTCTTATAGACACACTTCTTCCAATTTTTTCTTCTAGAATAGTGATTTGTGGTGACTTCAACCTTTGGGTTGATGCGCCTCATCTCAAGTCTTGTTCTTCTATGTTTTTACAATTAATCGATTCATTAGGTCTTTGTAATCATATCTGCTGCCCTACTCATGTTCACGGCCACACACTTGATCTCCTCCTTTCTTTCTCCGATTCTACTATTCTTATTAGAGATCTCACTGTTTTTCCTATTGATTCCTTCATTTCTGATCACTCATTAGTTGAATTTTCTGCCCGCCTCCCTATCACTTACAAATCTCCCAAACTTATTAGTTTCTCGGATTATCGTAACGCTGATTTGGACTCTCTTTATGTCAATATGCATTTGTCTTTTGCTACTGAATGTTTCGTTCATATGTCAATATGCATTTGTCTTTTGCTACTGAATGTTTCGTTCATATACCTCCTAATTCTCTCTTAGGATACTTTAACTCATCCCTCGATTCTCTCAAATCAACCTTTATTCCTATTAAAGTCTTTCGTTCCACTAATACTCGCTGTCCTTGGTATAACTCTGATATTAAAAATTCAAAAACCTCCCTTCGTCGGCTTGAGCGCCAATGGCGTCGTCTCAAGACTGACTCTTCCTGGCAATCTTTCTGTTCTGCCCGCCGTCATCATCATCTTCTTTGTGATTCCGCCAAAAAATCTTACTATAATTCTAAAATTTCTTCCTGTCTCAATTCTAAGAAACTTTGGAAGCTTTTTGACAGTATTTTAGGTAATTCCCGTAGTCTTGTTTTCCCAGATTCTGCTTCTGATCAGTTACCTTCCATATTTATGAATTTCTTCCAGTCTAAAAATGATAAGATTCGTTGCTTGTTCCCTGCTGCTCTACCATTATACTCTCCGCCCTTACCCTCCTCTGTTATTCACTCTTTTACTTTAGATACCCTTTCTGACTGTAGAACTATTTTAAGGCATGTTAAAATCCATTCTTCATCTCTCGACCCCATTGATCTTTCCAGGATTCCTCACTCCATTGAATTGCTCCTTCCTTTCTTAGCTAATTTCATCAATGCTTCTTTCACTCTTGGGGAATTTCTTGCATCTAAAACTGCCAGTATTCTCCCTATACTTAAGAAATCTGGTCTGGATGCTAACACGCTTTCTAACTATCGACCAATCTCTAGAATTCCTTGGCTGTCTAAGGTTCTTGAAATGGCTGCCTACATACAGATATCTGAATATCTTGAATCTAACAATTTGTTTCTTCCTGAGCAGTCTGGCTTCCGTCACTTTCATTCTACAGAAACTTCTCTAATTTTTCTCTATGATTCTATTCTCAAATCTACTCTCTCTGGTAATGATGTTCTACTTATACAACTAGACTTCTCTGCTGCATTTGACACTGTTAATCATCTGCTTCTTATTGATACTCTGTTAGATTTAGGCATTAGCGGCACAGCTCTCTCTTTCTTTCGCTCTTATCTTTCTAATAGACTTCAGTTTGTTTCTACCTCTGCTGATTCTTGTAGTGAGGCTTGCCCACTAACTTGTGGTGTACCTCAAGGCTCTGTCTTAGGCCCTCTCCTCTTCAATATGTATCTTACCTCTGTAGGGAAAGTTCTTCGTCGTCACGATGTGTCCTTCCAAATATTCGCTGACGACATTCAAATCCTTCTCTCGTCTGAGTCTATTTCTCACTCTTCAGTTAGTACCATCCTATCTGATATAGAAAGATGGGCGT